>JARDYJ010000007.1:50048674-50511174 GCA_029215755.1 Spea hammondii
AAGACGAGGGGTATTTTTCAGAGCATTTGCTCTGAAAAAAAACCTCGTCTTATAATCGAGCAAATACGGTATATATATATATATATATATATATATATATATATATATATATATATATATATATATATATATATATATATATATATATGTCATGTGATATTTTGAGTGACTTTCCTGCTCAAACACCACACTGAGCCGACACTTTATGGCAATGCTAATGAAGTCCATTCAATCTTACATTTTCATTAGTCAGAGTCCAGCTGGGTGGTAAGACTGAGCCATTCTATTATTTCCTACAGGCAACAGAGCTTCATTCATTACATGCCTATTAATTCTATCCTTACCAAAAATTCTCCCCATATTCATTTACCACCCCCCCCCCGGCTATTTTGGGTGCAGGAGAAGTGAGTGGTCGGCCGCACGTCATACACTTGGCTCGTACTTACTCCACTAGTGTTCCCACTGACTTCAACGGAAGCTCTTTCCTGCCGCTGACTGGCAGCAATCGCGGGACCATGGAGGGGGAAAGCAGCAGCTGCAGGGTTGCAGCTTCGAGCTCAGGTAAAACGTTGTACTTTTCATTTTGGAAGAATGCATATTAAAGGTGCTCACAGAGGGTCGGGGATATTCGCACTCTTAGCTTTAATATGCATTCTTTTTTAGTGGGGGTGTCAGGGTCATTAGACCGTCCCTTTAAGAACAAGACAACCACCACCAAAGAGAATAGAGAAGCAAAATGCTTTTTTCGCACCAAACTCACCCACGCATTCCTCATCCACCCTGTGTGTTCCCAAACGTTACGAGGCGTGCTAATGTGTACAATACAAGAGAAATATAAAGTCCTCCAAATTCCAACACTAAGCGAAACACAAGACTTCACGCGCGCATCCGGTGCAGCAAAGAATGTAAATTTGGACAGAGGGGTGAGGGAGCTCTGCTGGGAGCCGCGGTCTCTCCCCCGGCACACAGCACTTGACCCAAAGCCAATTCGGAAGCGGCGAGCGCGTTTGGCAGCGACGTCCTGGGAGGCAGACGGAATCCATGCCCCGATTTGGCGCGGCTTATTCTGAGCCCGCAGCGGTCACCGCACATGAATTGAGTTTCAGGCCGGCACAGAGATGCTTTGTTAGATTCTACGCGAGGATAAATCTATACACGAAACTCTTCAAAGGAGCGAGGAAACGAGCCAAGAGGAAGCCGCTTTCATGGAAACGCAGGTGACTGCATTCGGCAAAGGGTACGTGAATGTCAGGACTAGACCGTCAGAGCTGGGGAAGATGATACAACGTAAATAAAGACCCGTATTGACGAAACCACTCGGAGGGGCATTATGAAGGCCAGCCTCGTCTCGTGCCAGAAGGTCCTGTATAACACATCCATAATGTAGGGAGATTTATTCAATGTTCTCATTAACTATACATTATACAGGGCCGGCTTAACCCTTCGTAACGCACAGTGAAGTCAGCTGAAATTGTCAACTTGACCGCGAAAAACCCAATTTTGAGCATAAACCCATCTAGCTCGTGTTATACGATTTTAAGACTTCTCGGGGGCGACTTTTTTTTTTTTTTTTAGGTGCTATAACAAGTTTATAGGCAAGTTTTATAACCTTCGACAGAAATTAATATCTAATTTTTTTTTTTCTTTCTTGGCGATTCAGCTACGACTCTTAGCAGACCTCCGTGTGACTGTATGACTTTACTGTGTGACTCCACGGGAAGCTGCCTGTAGAAGGCATTTATTATTATTATTATTATTATTTAATAATCTGCGGGGTTACGAAGCCTTCTTAATACGGACGCCATGATCGGCAGCAGAGCTTCCCACCGTCCTCACAGCTGGTACGAGACAAAGCCGCAGCGTCAAGCGTGGCGGGGGGGACCGACAACCGGATCCGACGGTCCTTCCTGACACCTACAAAAGATCATGTGCTGCTGCCTTTCACAACACACTTAGCAATTAGCACACCGTTAACCTATTGTATGCCGGATGGGGGGGGGGAGTTATATGAGAAGCGGACAGTTAAAGCCGCTTAGACGCGAGCGACGTGGTTTGAAGTCATTAAGCCCAGGGCCGTGCGGCTTCAGCGCATCCTACATTAATAACATTATTCCATGTGCTGCGGTCACAAGGCTGGGAAAGTTTAATAGCCGTAAACAGTAGACCCGGCGGCCCGAGTTGACAGCGTATGGCAGCCTATAGCGCTGTTCGTTTGCTTCAGACAAATACAAGAACGGAGTCGGTGGTGGTTTTTTTTCCATACTTGTTATTTTCAGTGGATTTACACTTTTTTTCCTCACAGCGTCAGCAGATAAACATGTTTTTTGTGCTTCTGCTTCCTGAATGACGGATAGCGGAGGACATGCAGGGTAATGGCCAAACGTCACGCAGGAAGAACACAAAACACCATTTAAAGGGCAAGTCCCACAAGCAAAAACCCCAGCGCTGTATACAGTAATAACACCCTCAACCATGTATACATTAATATCCCCTGGCGGTATTTACAGTTATTTGCCTCCAGCGCGCTATACAGCCATGTAGGTCAGCAAAACCCTGGTTTTCTCATTTTGTTTCAATAAACTCCCTTTATCTGCAGACCTGGAGCTGCCGTTGCTGTCAGTCATGTGATATTTTGGATGACTTTCCCTGTCTAAACACCACACTGAGCTGATGCTTTATGGCAATGCTAATGAAGTAAGTTCCTCCATAGACTTTCATTAGTCAGAGAGTCCCGCTTGGTAAAAGACCAAGACACTCTATTGGTTACTGCAGGCAATGTCTTAAGAAGCCAGGGTATTTATCTGGTACAGGGGTGTCCAACCTGCGGCCCCTGCAGCACTACATCTCCCATAATGCTCTTTCAGCTAAGGGGCTGGCTGGGGAGTATGGGAGATGTAGTCCTGCAGCAGCAGCTGGGGGGGGCCACAGGATGGACACCCCTGATCTAGTAGATGCAGACTACCGAACTTGGATGGGCCAGTGGGCCAGACGGGAAGATTATGGGTTACAGATTGGCCCTGGTAAAGGTACAGAGTAGATGTCAGTGCCCATAAACTGTAAAACGTATTTGAGGGCTTTGTTTTAATTCAAAAACAAAGGCGGCATCAAATAAGAGCTACCGTTACTTTTGTAGGGAATAATTCAGAATAATTTCAAATTGAACATTTAGTACCGTAATAACCCACATGGAGGTTTTCAGCACTGAATCCAATTATGTTTCTGTCTCAGAGGTGTAATTTCCTCTCTCCGGAATGGAGAGAAGGCCGTTTCGGGTCACGCAGCCGTGGGTGACGACGACTAAGTAACTCAAGATAAAGCTTTGTATCTTAACAACACGGCGAAGACAAATAATCAGAAAAAGGGAAGCCTCGCAGGTTCCTTTTCTAAAGTAGACCAAAATCACAATTTTAAAGGTTCAGTTCTGCTGAATGTTAAACAGAGGTCCTGCTGGGTGATTAAGACCGAGGGACCACACATCAACGAGGCTCTATCGCGTTCATCTGCCATTGAACCTTTTCTGTCTGACATTACGCAACAAGCAAAAACATCGAGGCTTTTTCTGCTGCTATGGCAACAGAACCTTTCAAACACGTCGCACGTCTTGAATAGAGTTAATCAGGTTGGGAAAAAATATGCATTTGGGGGAAAAAAGCACCCAATTAATTAATCATTTTTAAGGGGTGAACTGATATTTGGATTTAGGGAGATGGTCAGGTTTTATACCCCAAAGGCCAGTAATGGCTACTCCTTGTGACATTAATAATAATCATTCCTTACAACTCTTCAAAAGAGTAGGAGGGTTAAAGATAAAAAAAAACAAAAAACAATTTTCATTAGTCATTCTTAGTTTTTTCACATGAAAGCGGAAAGCGGAAGTGGTTTACGTAGAGAACTCATTTTTTCTCCCCCAGCGCATTATAAATAGAATATCGTCTGCAGACAACCTGAGTAACTCAATTGCTCAAACGTAAAATGCTAAATAGTAAAAAAAATAAATAAAAAAAAAAATTATTGGCTCGTTAAAAACATAGAATTAGACAGCAGATATGAGCGTGCGACCCATCTAGTTTGCCCGTTATTTCATGCTGTAATCATCTCAAGGCTTGTCTACCGCAATTCTATCCTTGTCATTCCCCTACAATATATGTAAGTAACGCGGGTATTGCTGGCGCAAAATAAATAAAAGATGACAATAATACCGGTTTCTTGTGCAGTCCGCGCTCTTGGAGGAGGATGGCGGCTGCGACCTTTAGGTCAGGTAATTAAAGAACTCACAGGCGCTCAGGGTTACGCACGGTACTTTAATACACATTGGGGAGACAGAGACACTAAACCATCCCTTCAAAAAATCTGCTTTAATCCCCCCCCGAAAAAAAAGTTTATCGTCACGTTTGTGTTTCTTACATGTATGGCTGTAGTAAGCTACATTTGTTTCTGTCTCCAAACCTGTCTGTCTATGTGACCTCCAGACATTGCAGGTCCTGTAAATAAACCTGCTTAGTAAGCAGCGCATGGACAGAGAATTTCCGCGGGCAGCTGAGCTTCTGCAGTGAACCCGGGGGACTTTCTACCCACCAAAGCTTTCTAGCCGGCTGGAAACGGATCTCCATAAAGGTTAGGAGGCCGAGAAACAATTACAAAAAAAGATAGAAACAATACAATGTAACTGAGGTTTCACGGGGATTCACTGGCTAATGACGCCCTATGGGTTGCGTTGTCAGACACATAAACAACTTTTATTCGCACAATTTGATCCATTTCAGTCGATGTTTCCATAACAAAACAATATAAACACTCTGTTGTCAGTAGGGGGAAGAGAAAATCAGCGCACACAGCGAGGGGAAAGCAATGCCCCGGGTACAGCAATCATAGCACAGCCTTTTGCTAAAATTGATATGAAAATAAAACCGAAAACTGCATTACGCTACTTAATCCCCGGGAGGAATTTAAAACACTTCAATAGAGCGCGAGGGCTCTGCATAAGAGGATAAGTAGCTGCTACTATTGCAGGCTTAATGGCAGTCGTGTTACGGACCCCCTGCGGGGGCGACCATCACCTCGGAGCACAAGTCTACTTAGCGTACCCATCGACAGAAAGCTCTAAAAGCTCCTCAGGTTTAAGAGCCGGCTGTACTTACAGAGACCGATAGAGCATTAAAGCACAGAAAGCCTCTAAACAGATAATAGGATCCACGCAATCAGCGGCCTGTGTTCTAATTATTATTTATTGTTTTATAAAGCGCCATCAAATTCCATAGCGCTGTACAATGGGTAGACAGGACATAACAAGTAGTGTGTAACATAACAAATGACTTACAGAGACAACAGGTGAGGAGGGCCCTGCTCAAACAAGCTTACAATCTAGTATTAACTTTAGTATTAACTCTGGAAGCCAAGGGCGCAGAGGTCGATAGAAGCTCTACAGTGGATAATAAAGGTCCAGCTGCCCTGAAACCTGGGAACGTCCCATAACAAAACTTCAACGGAAATTAATTTCTTCAATTACAAAAAATGTGGGTCAAACATGAGCCAACTACTCATTCTTCCACCCAAAAAGAGAGACAGAATTAGCATCGGGATATGAGACATACGGCTCCTGAATCTAAGACGAGACCAAAGACTGATTAAGAATTGAGTCTTTACAGGGGAAAAAACGAATGTCTAGACAGGGGCCGAATGGGGGCCAATCTGCTGGCAAATTCTATGGTACTCTGTCTATCCCCTAAGACAACCACCACCCCTAACTCTTATTGTCAAGAAGAGAGAGTTGATTTTTGCAATGGGACCATGCTGCATTATATACAGCCTCCCAGCGCCCAAGCTGAAGCTTTATTAGGCTTCAGAACAAGTCTGTTTAGTACCCAAAAGACAAGAAATGAACATACATTATTTTTCGCTTTGTGTTTTTTTTTTGTTTTTTTTTTAACGACAGATTTTCTTGAAGGCAGACAGTAGAACTCTCAGAGCGAACAAAGGCATAATTAGCCGGCACTTTAGAAAAGTAATGCCGCTTCAGTTAATTAACAGCGTTTGGAAAAAAAAGGAGATTAGGGAATTATTTCATTATACAAACGACAAGATGTGTGAAACAGAAGCGTGTGTATTTATAGGGAAAAAGAAGGGTGGGTTCGACAACCAGGCAAAAGAAAAAAATTAAATACTAAATGAACCCAGTGTCACGCTACGCTGGGTCCCGTGGAGGCTACGGGGAAGAATATATTTTACTCTTCCATACACCAGATAATCCAAAATTACTGTGTTTCCAGATTGCTTTAATATGAATATGTGTATCACACACTACTGTTCAAAGGTTTGTGATCACTTTTAAAACAAAGAAACAAAAAAAAAAACATGAAATCATGAAATGGATCAGAAATCCAGCACACATGGTGTTAATGTTGTAAAGGACTATTGTAGATGGGAGCTGACTTTTAGTGACCCCAAATTTATGAACAGTATATATATATATATATATATATATATATAATATATGCCATGCGAGTAGCCGTGTCCCTACCAGTAAGATTATTATTTCATCAGTATTTTGGGGAAATGGTAAATTATTTATGCTAAAAGCTGTCACAGTAAATTCTCGTTTACATGACTACAAATTCTAAGATTACAGAAGGGCTGCAGTGGGCCAGCCAGGGTCTCCGTTAATCCCATCATACAGAACATCACTACTGTGTCCACGGGCACCAATGCCAATATCACTAACCTCGTGGCAGAAGTACTAACACATTTACACATTAACACATTAACACATTAACACATTTACACTCCCAAGCGCACTTGCAAAAAATAAATAAATATTGAAATGATTGCCTTTGACCCAATTCAAGAGACTTTTGGAATCCTTCCGATCTCAGGAATGTGCTGCACATTAAATAACAGCCATTCAAAACGCGCATGTTATTAACATAGTAGCAGGTACTTATCTGCTGCCGACAGCCTGCAACTGGCAGCATCAATGTGTCGCAGAGTGTGTGTGTGTGAGAGAGAGTGTGTGTGAGAGAGAGAGAGTGTGTGAGAGAGAGAGTGTGTGTGAGAGAGAGAGTGTGTGTGAGAGAGAGAGAGTGTGTGTGAGAGAGAGAGTGTGTGTGAGAGAGAGAGAGTGTGTGTGAGAGAGAGAGTGTGTGAGAGAGAGAGTGTGTGTGTGAGAGAGAGAGTGTGTGTGTGAGAGAGAGAGTGTGTGTGTGAGAGAGAGAGTGTGTGTGTGAGAGAGAGTGTGTGTGTGAGAGAGAGAGAGTGTGTGAGAGAGAGTGTGTGTGTGAGAGAGTGTGTGTGAGAGAGAGAGTGTGTGTGAGAGAGAGTGTGTGAGAGAGGGTGAGAGGGTGAGAGAGAGAGTGTGTGAGGGTGAGAGAGAGAGTGTGTGAGAGAGATAGAGAGAGGGTGAGAGTGAGAGAGAGGATGAGAGAGTGTGTGTGAATATATATATTTATCTATCCATAGATTAAGGGACTACTGACAAGAGGCAAAGGTCACTTGCCAAGTACAGATAACATTAAGTGGATCCGGCAAACAATGATGTTTGCGTCGGTCTTGTTTCTGTGAAATCTGAGCAGTATCTCAGTGCAACGCACACAGTTACAGCCAGGTCTCTGCACATGCGCAGTCACTGAAAACCACTGCGCTTCTCCGCTACACGGACGACTTCCAGCAGGGAAAGTTTTACTATATTATAGTAATTACTATGTTTTACTAATCAGCGGCTAAATGCAAAGTCAAATGTAACTCAACCCTCCGCTTTACTCAAAAGATTATGTATAGTAACAGGTAACAGGCAACGTGCCATAATCTGTGTCCTCAGGAACCTTAAAAGCGCGTCAGTAACTCTGAACATTTAGATCCAGAGCAGGTTTGGTTTCGGATACCGCTGTATCGACGTTAGAGTATTTTACTTTGCAGCACGGGATCGGTTTATACTAATCTGTAATATATGTAGTTGCATTCTGCATAATCAGAGAGGCCCTGAAAAATACAATGCCATCAAAATGCAAAGACAAGATAACACAAAGGATTACAGAAATCTTCACAATGTTCAAAAGTTTGGGGTCACTTTGCTTTGTTCACGGAAAACATGGGAATTTCCATCTAACATAATTGCAAAATGATTTTTAACGATCAATTAGTCTTTCAAACTTAAACTTGGATCAGAGAACATGACGTGCCATTGGAACACAGGAGTGATAAAGGGCCATTGGAACACAGGAGTGATGGGAGTGATAAAGGGCCATTGGAACACAGGAGTGATGGGAGTGATAAAGGGCCATTGGAACACAGGAGTGATGGGAGTGATAAAGGGCCATTGGAACACAGGAGTGATGGGAGTGATAAAGGGTCATTGGAACACAGGTGTGATGGGAGTGATAAAGGAGTAAAGGTAGTGTACACCTATGAAGATATTCCTGGACTTTTAGCTTTGAAAATACTTGTACTTAGATATGTAAAGCTGTTCAGAAATATTTATCAGGTTTGGTACTGGATTTATTTACAGCAGTAACCTCCGGGTCTGCAGTTTACGGATGGTGAATTTCTACAAAAAAAAAAAAAAAAAAGCTATAGTTAACTTTATAAAGGGAGGCCGCTGAACCTGCCAAGCAAACCGGCCGCTTGCCAGACACTCAGTATGATACTGTGCGGAAACTTTTAAAGGGGGTAGAAAAAGTTAGCAAGATTTGCCCTGGTGTCGAAGTCCTGTAGGTTGGAAGCCCCTGCAAGCGAAGGTTTGCAAAGGTCAATGAGATCTAGTTTACTATTAGGTCAGCTGCTAAAAAAAGGATACTTCATAACAATCTTGAGAGGTGGATGTATCACATGATATTCAAGCTTTAACCCTTTGGTTAACACATCTTAGTAGACGTTAGAGGCCGTTAAAGTTCTGTACAGTCCATGACATCATTAGCGCCGGGAGTTACTGGTTCAAGGAGCGATAGGTTGTAACTACTTATAGTTCAAAAGTTTGGGGTCACATATGGTTTTATGGAAAATAAGGACATTTCTGGCTCGAACATAATTACAAAAAGGGTTTTCTAACGATCAATTATTCTTTAAACTTAAAACTTGGATCAGCGAACACAACGTGCCATTGGCAAACAGGAGTGATGGGAGTGATAAAGGGCCTCTGTACACCTATGAAAAGATTGCATTAAAAAATCAGCTGATTCCAGCTACAACAGTCATTTACAACATTAACCCCATCTGCGCTGGATTTCTGATTCATGATATTTTAATGGACAAAATTTGTCTCTTTCAAAAACAAGGAAAGTGATCCAAATCTGTTGACCAGTGGTGTATATAAACAGGGGGGCACAAACGCTGATCCATTATAACTCAATGCAGGCAAATTCCGGGACAAAGTCATGTGACGGTTCAATGAAAAAGTGAGGAAACATCCAGTTTCTGTCTGCAAAAAAAACAAAACTCAAAAACAAAAGGGACTTATCCAGACTATGAAAATCTCAGCAAATACAGAAGAAACTGTTTCATTTTGGTGATTAAGCAAAGTTACTTTGTTAGCAGCGGCAGCTGTGTGATCCATGAGTCATTTAGGAAAAAAGATAGTTTATTTTTTTTTTTAATTATCAGATTATTATATTTAAAATAACGAAGAAAAAAAAAAACCACCAAAACAACTTTCCATTAATCAACAAAGCCATGGTCGTGCCACACGAAGCACTAAGAACTCCCCTTATGACCCGGCCTTATGTCGAATTGCTGTATGGAAAATTAAACGACGGCCGATCAAATTGATTGATAAGCGTGAATATAACACTGCATGAAAGTTATAGGCTTGACTACTTGTTTTGTCATTCATATCATTCTAATATATTGCAAGTAATATTAAAAGAGTTATTCTTGAATGTATTAGATAGCTCAAAGGTTCCTTTACATTTCCATTGTGTCCCTTTTGCAAAGGCATGGGGCAATTCGGGGCAATTCTGCAGAATACCCCCCCCCATACAAAGTACTCAGACTATTTTAATATGTATTCTCCTTTAGTGGGGCTGCCCAGGACATTAAACTGTCCGGTAACTCTAAGTGATGCACGTGTAAGTAGGAGTAGGGACTTTGTAACAGTGTCTTGGATTTGATTGGTAACCGATTGTTTACTCCATGTTCGCTTAACGAGGGGTTACCCTTTCCATAGCGGGGGAAGGAACTAGAGATAAGGCAATCCTTTTCCTGGGCTTTTCACTAACTCACAGAGTGTACTGTAAATGAATTTACAATGGAGTTAAAGGGCAAACGACTTGACTAGAGGTTAATCTTGGAACTTACCTGACTGTGATTGATCTGTTTAAGGAATGCAATGATATTCAGAGGCACGGAGCAGCGGGCACTTACTGGATATCACACTCCCGGATGTTAATACTTTTCCAGTAGTGCACAGCAAAATATTCTGCAATTGTCAATTGCCCAATAATTAAAGTGCAAATGAAATACGCCTAAGGATGTGTTTTTAATCATAGTATACAAACGTTTACTAATTCTTAAGAATTGACTCACTGCTTAAGTTATTCAAATCTGCCCCTTTTCCCCACCCCCGCCCAGCTAAATACCCTGCAGGAGAGGCATCCGGCCAAACATCTTCCTGCATGTTATATACTTACCTCCAGCGCTGGCTCCGGTGAACTCTGCGCGGAGGGGTCTGTTTAGATCCTTCCATTGATTTCAATAGGAGACTGACTTTCTCGTCAATGACTGGCAGCTTCAAGCAGCCAATCAGTGGCAATAAATGGGGGATCGTGGGGGAAGCTTTTGCAGCAAAGTTGCAAATTCGGGTGCTTTATCTTTTTGATTTATTTTTTTAAGAATGCATATTAAAATACCCACAGAGGTTTAGGATCACTAAAGGATACTTTAATATGAATTCTGCTATTCCTACTGTCCCTTTAATAGCTTTTCTTCAGCTTCTAAATTCTACATAGTTTTTAGTTGGATCAAAAGGTGAAAAAAAAGCATCACATAAAAACGTATCAATTATAAAACGATGAATAAAAAGGGAGTGAATGTGTATAATATATATATTTATATACACACACACACACACCTCTACACCGACTATTACATTAACCTGATGAAGGAATGACTTCTGACACTAAGTGGGGGCGTGAGGGAATGCAGGATTTTAAAATATTAGTAAAATCTGTATGATTTAGAACATATACAAGCAAAGCTTAGGTTTAACTACTAAATGTGTATTAGTAATAATAACAGTCTTAATGGATTCTTCCACAGACATAGCAGAGGGTGAATTTTAATCCTGGAACACTAATCCTTAGGAGTTAAGATTTGAATGATTTTGAAGTTCATGCTCTATTAACCCTTTTTAAGTGTCCGTAAACGCTACACTTAAAAACACAAACAAAGAATTAGATTATCTGGGGCTTGAAGGCCCAAACAGCGCATGCCTACTGTGCCAAAAGAACAAACTTGATCATGTTTGGCCCTTACAGGTGTTCCGGTGCATAGTTGTATTTATTTTTCTCTTTTAAAGAAGAATTTCAGTTTGTCAAAGCGAGAACAAGATCGACGAAAAGCATTAGGATTGTGTGTCAAATGCGTCGGCACAGCCCCAACCCTATCACGGATAAAAGCTTCACCTTCGCTGCTAGGGTACGTCAAGGGGCTCGGGCATTCGCTAATGGGAGAGTCAGCCGGAGAGCTGGATGCTTCAACTCACAGGGGCTTATTCTCTAAAAGGAGAATCGCCCGGAAAGTCGTGTTTTCAACTGCCCCACTTCACTATTCATTAAGAAGAGACGACAGCAAAAGATTCAACCAAGAAGGGCTGAGCTGGCCCCGTATAATGTATGATTCAGTGGGAGAAGAGACGCAGAAGAAACTTGACTTCACTTGAAATCAGACTTGACTATCCGTGGCTTAAAGCCATCTAAATTATGCATTGTACGGGGTCAGCACAGCCCTTCTTACAGGAATAACCCTTCAAAACGATTAGTGAGGCCTTAAAGGTAAATTGTTCGCCCACCTGCAAACGCCTGGCTTAGTGAACGTGCTAAAGTATATACCCGACTTGTTTTTCTTTTCTCAAATAATAACTGCTCCTACATATCATTCTTTATAAATAACCCAATATTTTCTTTAGATGATGACATCAGTGGCTTCCAGGAATGATCAGGTTCTTGGAGGCTAATAATCATATATTTTTTTTTTACCACCTACACAGTTATGAGCTGTCGCAGATAAGTGAATAAAAATCACCACCAGACACTAGAAGAAGCGTTAATAGCGGGCGCTTAACCTGCTTCATAAGGCTTTGCACTTTATCAGCCATTAAAAAGAAACAAAATTATTTTCAAGCAGGAAATATTTAGATTAAATCTCGCACTCAGAAATAAATGACATCTATTTACTAATCAAGCGTTATTAATATAAATGAAATACGAGACACTTCATCACATGCACTTTACAGCATTTGTGAGTTAAGTGCATCCTTTAAGTTTACTCCCTTGCAAACGAATGGGGGATATGTGGCGAACCCCTCAATACTCATTTGGTCACAAGTCCCCCCCCCCCACACACCACTCCTGACATGGTTTACTTCCCAGCAATTGCTCTGCCATTTCAACAATAAGTATTTTCCTGCCACCGATTGGCTGCTTCAAGCCAATCAGCCGTTTGAATTGCCAGGTCATGGAGAAGCCTTTCTGCTGCAGCTTCTCCCTAAGGTACTTTGCCATACGCATTGTTCTATGGGGAGGCTGACCGAGACATTAAACTGCCCTTTAATGTGAATCAAGCAACATTAAACCCATTATTTAAAACATTTGATTACGATCATCGGCAACATATTAGATTGTAAGAATACATCACATGTAACAATGGCTACTTTATAACAGCTCGTGTCTAATGGACCAAAGTATCTGCCACATACATGGGGAGGATACGTAAAACACCTTAACGGCTTAAAACAAATGACATCCGTCTCTAGTTTGCCGGAGAATTTCCAATTACTGCGGGGCGCACTCCATGCTGCACGCGCTGCAACCACCCTGCCAGAGATTCATCGTATTAACCCGCAGAAACAAAGATGTCAACAAGACTCAGAGGCCACAACCATGCAGGGTAACGGGAAGGGACAGAAGCAGGTAGGACATTAAGGGGCAACAGGTGAGCGCATGACAAGCAGGGGTTGCAGGAAAGAGTTTGGGAATGCAGGCTCAGTGACATCATTGAACTGTGAGGAGCAGGAGCACTTCATGGAGGGTAGCATGACACGGCCAGCAGGGATGTCAGCCATGACAGGAGCGGGAAGGGAGAACACACACATTATAGGGGTGGCAGGGCAAAATGAAAAGGACAGGAGAGCGCAATACCCATGATAGAGCTAAGAGGGCACCCATGACAGGGGCTGCGGGGCAGGGCACCCATGACAGGGGCTGCGGGGCAGGGCACCCATGACAGGGGCTGCGGGGCAGGGCACCCATGACAGGGGCTGCGGGGCAGGGCACCCATGACAGGGGCTGCGGGGCAGGGCACCCATGACAGGGGCTTCGGGGCACACGTTTCCTCCAACGCCCAATCCCCAGCTCACCTCGGGCTCTACCACCTCATGGTAGGCTGGGGGTGGATCGAAGCCCCCTCCTCCTCCGGTATTCCGGTTCCCACCGTCTCCCCCTCCTCGGTCCATGGGCTCATAGCCATAGTCCAGTCCGGGCCTCTCGTTGGTCAGCAGAGCTACCGCCTCGTTGATGTCGTTCTTGGCCAGGCGCAGGGCCTTGCGGATGGCCCCCGGATCCGAGAAGCCCATGCATAGAAGGGTAGTCATGTGCTGCTCCTCCTCGGTCTCCATGCTGCTCCCTCCGGCCCTTCCCCTCTCCAGTCACAGGAATCAGGCTCTGCACTTCACGGGAGCGCCTCTGTGCGCCGCCATGTTTGCTGGCCCCTCCCACCTGGGAACCCGACCAGACCCGACCAGACCCGACCAGACCCGACTGAGGAAAGGAGGGCGGAGTCAGTCACATGACCGAGCACGTGATCGCCGGACAGAGCTTCGGAACCATCTTGTGGATGGCAGAAGATGCCCTCCAGTGATTCGATTATTAACTCTCAGGGTCGATTCTCAGGGTCACACAGTCCGTACAGCCTACTCTTTATATTCTACTCAGATTTATTGATATCCGAGTAACCCAGCAGCTGCTAGTCTCACTGTTATACCCCTGCTTGAATACAGTGCCACGGGCCCTGAGACATGTTTCCCCATGAGCGGCCAGGGGTCTTGTCACATACACCCCAAGCGCCGGGACATCACCTCATATCCTGATGTGGGGGGAGAGGTGTTACAGAACAGGTGACAATCTCCCTGACAGCCCCACTGAAGAACAGATCACCGTGGGCCTGAGCAGGGCGACCCACGTCCAATAATGCAGCAGCCTGCCGGCCTAGTCCTGAATACCAGACCCCCTCGTCATTATTTATACCCTCATAATACTTTACTGGGTCATTTCAGAGTCAAGAAATCCCTGATACGCACGATTAAATAATTATTGTATAAGTATTATTGCTTTTGATGTCATATTACATTATTACATGCAACTTCCTGTCATAGCAGGAAGTTGCACAAGGCATGTCCTTCCATGTACTTTAACATTCACTGTGCTGCTGTGTTACGTAAACAAATCTTAGCAGAGCTGTCATTTTTTTTAAATTTATCCTCTTTAGTTTTAATCAAATAAAAACAACAGATGAACTTTTAAGAAACCTTTTTAAATTTCCGTGCAAACAGCCTATCACTGCTTGGTTTTTGTGTCACGTGACAATTAAGCATTCCCTGAAAAATGATTGAGGCCAAATTTTACAGGATTTAAGAAATTATTTCTGGGTACTGGTGGTTTGGGAATTCAACATTACCGGGAATTGTGTTTCTAATGTCGTTAGCACAATACAAATCCTATAAATACTCATATATTATTTAATAAATAATAAATATAATAAAAATAAACCAAATAAGAGTTCACATTTATTTTGTTAATTGATTTTATTATTTCATGCATTATTTATTAAATAATATATGTGTGTTTATAGCGTATTTATTGCGTCCCTCTGCTTTTTATTATTGTTTATTTAAGGATTTCCCTCTTTTGAGAAGATATAACTAATATAATTAAGCTTCTTTTATTGGTGATATTCATTTGAGTTTTTGATTTAGTTTGTTATATATTATTTATCCTAGTTATTAATTTTTTTTTATTATTATTTTATATTATCCAATTTAATTTTGGTTCTGTTATTTTTTTTAATTTTTTTTATGAGCTAACATATTTATTTGTTTCTATAAATTCCAATTAACACCCAGAAGAACGTGCAATTGGTATTTTTAGGTCGTGAAATCTACACCTTCCGTCATACGTAAAACAAATGATCATGGCGTTGTGAACCCCCGATTTTCGCTTTTGCTAAAAATGATAGGATTGATCCCCTTCAGGGATTGATGTGGCCTCCTAGAACATAAAAACAATGTACTTGGGGTATTATTGTGATCTGGGAATATTGCCGAACATAAACTAGGTATATTCCACTTATTCTGTGGAAGAGATCCTTAGCAAAATTGCAGAAACTTTTTTTTTTTGTTTTACACATGAGCACCAAAACATAGTTTTATGCCAAATTCATATAGTTTCAAAAAAGTTTAATTTCTGTGGGTACATCAAACATGGAAAAGGGGAACCCTGGTTTAACAAATAGAGGAAAGGGTTAAAGCCTCTTGGAATATGAGGTCATCGCTAGGTCGCTGTACTTATAGACCTAAAGGCCGTTCATTAATAGAGGCATGTTTTGTAATGTTTATATTATGTTTTATTATATACATTTATGTGTGTGGTTTAACCGCTAGAGTTGTATTTTCTCGTTGGGGGGGGGTAAGGAGTTAACCCAAAACCCCAAGCAACATATATAGGGTTAGCTAACATTACTGGTGTTTTTTTTTTCTTCTTTTCTTCCCAAAGAGGGACTGCCCCCCAATCAGGGACACTTGGAAGGTATGGATGTCATAACAAGTAACTCTAGTTATGTCTCTTGCCTCTGGACCAATAATGCAGCCAACGACAGGACTGGATCCAGGTTCTTATCAGTAAT
This sequence comes from Spea hammondii, assembly GCA_029215755.1. NCBI lineage: Eukaryota > Metazoa > Chordata > Amphibia > Anura > Pelobatidae > Spea > Spea hammondii. The sequence continues at coordinate 50,064,773 of JARDYJ010000007.1, forward strand.
TTATACGTTTGAAGACTTGCCTGCTCGAGAGACTGTTGGTTAATGCACAGGAGGAGAGATTAAAAGTAGTCTTTACTCCGCCTTCTGTCAGACGCGGTAACTCCGCATTCTGTCAGGGGGGATCCACGCTGCCTCTAAACCACAGATGTGTGGCTACCTTTTAAATTCTTTTCGCCGCAACAAGCCCATGAATTTTAAAATAAGCAGCCTGCTACGCGTGCGTCGGTTTAAATGGGTTTAATTAATAACACGAGACGTATTATTTGAAGTCGGGGAATGAATGATAAAGAAATAATAATGTGTGCTCCTAGATGAGGGCAGCTGGGTTAGTTACAAAAAGCCGACTTTCTATATAAATACATTGAAATGCGCTCTTCAGGCCACTTTGGCCCAAATTAGGGATCGATCTCTCGGTAGCGCCTTCTGGCTTGGGGTCCCATCAGGTCATCAATCCCACTTGAATTGATTGTTCTCAGTGCGACTCAATTTGTCTAAATCGTGGCTTTTCAATAAATAAATTACTCCACACAAGTAACCATTAAGTCGGGTATTTAATTTACATCCTACCTTATATTAAATGTAGGCAGCACACCAAAAGCTGTTATATATTTATAAGCCTTGGACCATGTCCAGAAGGGGGCGACTCCAACTGCCTTAAAAGCCGGGTGGGGGGCAGATCTTGGGTGATCATTGAGGGTCTGCTGCTCTATAGGGTGGTTACAATGGAGATCATAGCCTCAGTAGATTGTCTTAAGTTGTGGAGTACAGGGATATGACATCATAGCCCGCTGCTATGCAGTCAGTATGACAGTGGTGGAGGGTGTGGCTGGGGGCACTAGCCTGGGTCAGGCCTAGGGCAGTGCCCAAGCTAAATATGTCACTTAGAATGGGATATACATACCTTACCCTGCATAGTATAGCCTAAGACCTGACCCCAACCATTTACCCCTGCAGCCTCCTTCTTCTATGCTGAGTGCCAGGAAGAACTGCCAACAAAGCACAGTCCTCCATAGTGTGTGTTGGCTCGTGATAAAGGAGATCACTGATCCCCCCATCTGGACCATGAAGGAGTGGCGCGTCTCCAGCCTGATCCTTCAATCTGGGGCAATTTGCCCCAGTTATGTAGCCGAGGGGCTGCTGCCAACCTGGAATTGCCCTCTTAGGCAACACAGCCATGGGACAACCATTGCGTCAGCAGATTGGCCGGGAACGAGTAGGACGGGAGTCCAGCTGAAGGAACTGTCATGTCCAACTTGGGCGGGTTGGCCAATATGTAAGTCTAGGACATCAGGACATCAGTGACCTCCTATGGGTTTTGTGCCGTAGGTAGAACATGAGAACAGAAGCCGGCACGTTGAGTAACAGTATCCCCGAACCTTTCTGCAAGCACATCTCCACTGATAATTGCCTGCTTGCTCTCTGTACTCGAGCTCAGATACACGATCCTTTACAGAATTTACTTTCAGACCTATATTCTCATTTGACATAATGGACTTGATGTGCACTGAAATAAAATAAGTTTTCATTTAAATACATAATTGAAGCAATTCTAAAGGGCAAATGGTACCAGATGTATCAAAGACTCCTAGAACAACACTTTCAAAGGGATCGGTTATTTGATCCACCAATACCGTTAATGAAATTGAGACTGGTTTCAATCCGACTTGACATAAAATTGGATTTAGCAATTTTAAGACCCACCACAAAGATAGATACGACCCCTTCATTAACTGCAAACAAATCAGCAAAAGCCTAGGAAAATAATAGAATTCAGCTGAACGACATAGGAATAGAGAAAATTAATCTTTACTTTAAAAAAAAATTAAATAATATTTATCAATACAAAATATTACTCAGAATATTAATAAAATAATCAATAAACATAAAAAAATATTCACAGAGCCATTTACTATGTGATATTAATCTTGGGGAGACTTAATGTTTTTTGTTCTATTAAAACTAGATCTAGTTCTGTGATATTTAGAGATTTCCCTAAATTTTTCTAATTTATCAAAACTTCATAAAATCTCATAAATCGGTCTGCAAAAATATATCAGTTTTTATTCATTTACTAATCGTTCCATAGTTGCTACAGTCAAAAAAACCACCATTCATGGATAGTCTGCTGGGAAATGTAGAACTAACTTTTAAATTACAGAAAATCACCTAATCTACCCCAAATAATGTTTATTTTACAAATATTATCATAGGCAGAGAGTAAGGTCAGACTTAGGTCTCGAGGGGGACTTGAATAAGGTGCCCACCTCTCTCTGTCCCTAAATCTTAAAAAACGAAATGTGGTCAGCCTACTGGTCACCCTACTTTTGGAGTGCCTGCTCCCCCAAAGCAAGAAAAATATCCATGTGACGTGTGCCCTCCCTTCCGCAGAAGCCCACATATGGAGCAAAACATATACCCGCATACACTGACTCCACTGGCATGCAGATACATTATAAGGGAATTCCCACCATTTTGTATCACTAGTATCACATTATTATTAATATTATCTTTTATTTACTAAGCGCCAACAAATTCCGCAGCGCTGTACAATTTAATTGGAATATGTAATATACATAATAAATATACTTTAATACATACAGACACATGAGGAGCTGAGATCCCTGCCTGTGAGCGGCAGGAATGGTGGGCTTTTGAGGGCCCCGCTCTTGAGCTTGCAATCTAAAGGAGTAGTATGGGTACTTGAAACAAAAGAAGGGGTGAAAAGAGGGAGTGGTAGCTCTCTAAGTAGCGGTAAATGAGTTACAGTGTTGTGGTTATTAATGTATACAGCTCTGGGGGGGTTATAACTTATTACTGTATACATTGTTGGAGGGTTATTACTGTATACAGCGCTGGGGATTATTACTGTATACAGTGCTGGGGTTAGTACTGTATACAGCTCTGGGGGGTTATAACTTATTACTGTATACATTGTTGGGGGGTTATTACTGTATACATTGTTGGGGGTTATATTACTGTATATAGCGCTGGGATTATTACTGTATACAGTGCTGGGGTTAGTACTGTATACAGCGCTGGGAGGTTATGAATGTACAACTCTAGGGGTTATATTACTGTATACAGCTCTGGACACTATTGAAGTATACAGCGCTGGAGATTATTACTGTACAGCACTGGGGGGTTATTACTGTATGCAGCTCTGGGGATTATTACTGTACAGCGTTGGGGAGTTCAGCTCTGGGGGTTATTACTGTATACAGCGCTGGGGGTTATTACTGTATACAGCACTGAGGATTATTACTCTACAGCGCTGGAGGTTCTGCTCAAGGAAAATGCAGGTTCTGGATCCAGTTTCTTATCAGTAATTTATACGTTTGAAGACCTGTCTGCTCCAGAGGCTGTTGGTTAATGCACAGGAGGAGAGATTAAAAGTAGTCTTTACTCTGCCTTCTGTCAGACGCGGTAACTCCTAATTTTGTCAGGGGGATCCACGCTGCCTCTAAACCACAGTAAGGGTTTGTGAACTGGATCTGTCCTGTATAGCTCACTATAGGTAGCACTTTCCATCAATTTGTCCGCACTGTGGAAAGTGACAGTATCCCTCTGCTTTTCCAGGTATCTGCGTTCCTATGGGAGTTAGCGGAGAAGGGTTTTAATCCCTATGGAACCAACACTTCACCTGACTCTAGATCTGAAGTAGTCCTCAGTTGTCTAGAGCTTTAGAAACATAACTAGGTATTTAAAACATGGATTCCGTGAATATATTACTATTACGCTGGGTTATCTTAAATACTGCAATCTCAAAAACAAACACCAGATGGCAGTGTCTGACTGTGCAAAGCTGGGACATGCGGAATTAAAAAAATGCTTTTAACACCATAGAGTTTTTGACAATAACAGGGCTGCCATATCAGCTCAAAAACTGGATATGCAGGAATTTTACATGCTGCAAGAAGTTCTTTCTCCCAATGTTTTAATCTAAGCCCTGTGCGGCCTCACACCCCTAAGGCCGGCCCTGGTGGGGGCTGCCCGGCCTCCTAGAGTGGCGGACCCGGTCGCAGTTGCTGCTTACTCCGGGAACAAGGTAAGTAGGGTAAGGGAGGGGGGTGCAGTGAGAGGGGTTAGATAGAAAGGGGTAGATAGAGGGGATAGATAGTGAGAGGGGGTACATATTGAGAAATGGGGAAGGGGGTACATAGTGATAAGGGGGAACATAGTTAGAAGGGGCAGATAAGAAGGGGATGGGGAGAGGGGGTAGTGTGAATGTGTACAAGAATGAATGAATAAATGTGTGGATGAATTGTGTGAATGCGTATGAGAATTAATTAATTCATGTGTGGATAAATTGCTTGAATGATTTCTGAGACTGCATTAATGAGTATGTGTTAATGATTTGTGTGAATGAGTGAGTAAGTGTTTGTGTCTATCATGAATGTTTAAGTGATTTGGGGAAATGCAAAGATGGTACATGAAGGGTGGGCTTTAAAAATAAATAAATAAATAAAAATGGGCTGCTCAGTCTTAAATGCCCGGGCCTATTTTTTGTCCCAGTCCGGGCCTGGAGGTGGGAGATAAATAAAAAATCCTTCGGACACTCAGCACAGGACGTTAAGATGACAGCTTTGTAAGTAGTACATTTGGTTGTTTAATAGGAGACCAAACTCTCGGTACACCGTACTGTCCCTTTAAGGAAGGAGAGGTGGTTCGGTCCATCTGTTGAACAGCTGTTTGTGTTTATTCTCACCAACTCATTTTGCAGAATGGTGCTTTTTTTTTTTGCCTCTCAAGCTCACAATGTTTCCCCCGCCATTCCTTCAATGCACTTATTAAGTGCACCAAATGACCATGTAATCATTTTGAAGTGGGAAAGGACACTTAAATGATTGGTAATTAAATAACCAATTAATTCTTGCAGTATATGTCCTGGGATGCGTAAAACGGATGAACATATGGATGGTTTCAGCTGCAACGATGCATTCTTTCAGGACACAAATCTTGCCTTACACTGGGGGTGTAACAAAATATGTAATAATATCTCATATACCAAATTAATACCCTATCTATCTATATATCTATCTATCTATCTAATCTATCTATCTCTGGCTTGTGAAGCAATAAAAATATCGGAAATCATATGGGGGAAGTAATTTCCCTGCGCCCTTTGCACTTCCTTTACGCTGGCTTAGCAGGAAGCTGCACAACAGGAAGTGAGAAATGAAATCACTTTTTATTCCCGCTGAAAAACAGCCTACACAATTTCAAATGTCTTACAATTTTATCAAGATATAGACTTTTTTTTTTTTACATATATTTTCTTTGAACCAAGTTCTTCCAGTGTTTTTTTTTTCTGGAATGAGAGCACACATGATCTTTTTTTTTATTTATTAATTCCCTTTTTTTTAATATTATTGTACAGCTGCGTGTTATTGGGTATGTATGGGGGAGTTCTGTTTATTTTATTGCCCCAGCCTCGAATGAAGCGTTTCTTTGAGTTTAGACTTTAATGGGGATGTCAGTTTACACTCGAACTCAGTAGGAACTTGGCTCCAAACTCAGTAGCGCTGAGATCTTTCAGAAGTTCAGATGATCTCCTCGACTGCATTCTGGGGGAAAAGCACACGCAAAACCCAATTATTCCAAATCCACAAAAATTTCTGGTGGTTTTGTGAATTATTTCCCTGGTTTTGCAATTTTAACAAATATGTCCACTTTTACCTGTTTCTTGGGTTTAGGACTCTTTCCTTCCTTTATTATATTTATAAGCATCCCTTTTTCGGATTGGTTAATCCATCACTATATTTTTCATTTTTACTAATATACAATAGGCGCTGTCTCATTAACCATTTAAAAGACAAACAGAATCTATGTAATGAATGCAGTTGTGAATGCTCTTTAACCCTTTGATAGCCAGGCCGGTGTGCAAGACCATTCCCTTGCTCCTGTAGGGTTAATCGTGTCTTTATCCTCGGTACATTGCGGGTTCTTCGGCATTGAAAAGGTTCTTATTAGGACTCCCTTGATGGTTCGCCAGTTTCATCAAGCAGTGCATGCTTAATTAATAAGGATACAGTCTCATTAGACAGAACCATCCTTGTTAGCTCTCCAGCGCACTTTGGAAGGGGTCCAAGAAGTCTTCTTCTGGATGCACATTTTGGCAACTCTGGATTTCAAAAACAATGTGTCTGTGTTTCACCTTTTAAAAAAGTATGAAAACCCTGATTAAAGACCAGGAAAATTCAGCCACAGACCTGCCTGTTCACTGTTTACGCGTTCTTCAGAAAATCAGTGCCTTCTAAGGACAATTCGCTTTCTTCAGTCAATCTTAGTAGATAAGACACAGACCTAGACAGATTCGCAGATTATTTTTCTCTCTCCCTTTTTTCCCCCTCTTTTTTCTCTCCTTTTCTCTCTCTATTTTTGTTCTCTCTCTCCCCTCCTAAATATAGTCTCATAAACCAAATTCATATTTCATTAAGTGGTGAAAAATATACTAAAATAAAGTTCCATTATTAATTCCATTATTTTGTATTGTATGCAGGTAAATGTAACAGATCTAATTCTTTCATCTGAATCACGTACACAGTGACTTAATCACTTAATCAAATAACACAGGAACTTTTTAAGAAGTGGTTTTAGTTTCTGTGGCACCAATCAATCAGTGATTTATTTTCCGTCACATGACAATTAAGTGTTTCTGGCAAATATTATAAAGGAGACAACCTTTTACATGGAATTATTACTTTATTACTTCTTGGAAAGGTTTGGACATCGAGGCGTACTTGGAAGGCTGTTTCTAATGCTGCGTTTAGTTCGTTTTATGAACCTACGCATGGTGGTTCCTTGTCGGTGGCGTAAGCCTAGGCTCGGACTGGGGATGACGAGGTCGCCCTGCACTTTTAGGCCAACGGCTGGAAACATAAATCCGCACATTACATTTTCATAATCTCACGGTGTGTGGCCAGGCAAATCCAGCCAGTGGTGAGTATGGAATGCCCTTGGCCAGTGGTCCGTGTGTCAGATGGCCAGTCCTGGCCTGCATAAGCCATATCCATAGGCCGTAGGGGCCATAGGGCACTGGCCTTGTATCACTTTGAATAGGGATCACAAAAAAAGAAGTGAGGATTACATCTGGTGATGCGCTCTGGTTTATTTAATCTGTGATAAACCATATCCATATCCAGGGTTTGCATGAGCGCTGTGAATGCGCATGACCTTTGTTCCTAACGGAACCCAACAGCCTTTTTTCTATCCACGCCATCAGCGCAGACATCTGTCACACAGCCCAGCAACACCTGCTATTCATGTATTAGGTCTCTGGGGTATTTGGCAGAGGCTCAGGGGTATAATGCAGACCCCCTACAGCCCCTGCTATTCTTGGTGCAGAACCCAACCCTTTCATGCCAGCCCTAATATGACATAATGACGTACCTCACAATTTCTAGGAGCTTGAGAGGTAGATTGTCAGCAGATGCACACAATTCTGCACATGCACAGTATAGATCCTCCAATGTCACAGACCCAAGACAATGAAATGGGGATTGCGGTCTTGAATCCCACCGTCCCGCCGAGCTCTACCTCTGTCCTAAAAGGCTGGACGGAGGTAGAAAACGGCAGGACAGCGAGATAGAGTGGCTAAATCAGGGCTGTCTCGAGCAAAGATGGGAGGCATCGCCGACCTTTGTAATATTTTATTATATACAAGGTGTTAGTTTACGTACCACTGGATCAGCATTTAGTTAGTCAATAGCAGACGTGCTCATAAATGGGAACTAATTTCACACTTTCAATAACATATTTAAACCCAAAACATACATGGTTAGGGGCCCCTCAACACTCTTCTTATACCACTGTAGTCTACTTTACGTTCTGTGTGCCGGGAACTATTGAGTCATTATTTATTATTATTATTATTATTATCTTTTATTCATATAACGCCAACAATTTGCACAATTGCTTGCTCTGCTCTAGTGGAAAAAGACATTCTCCGTACTTTGGTATATGAGCGTTCCGATGCATGCGCGGATATGGAAGACAATAAACAAAGAGCGTGGATGTGGCATTGGTAGAGAGACATGAGCAAGATTTTTACGATTACCGACTACGTAACATATATATTTAATGACTTGTTTTCTAATGATGTAAAAAAATCGTGCGGGGGTTTTTGTTTGTAATCTATTTTCTTTTCCCTTCCCGGTTTCTTTTATGTTTATTTGAATTAAACTCTCTTTTTTTTTTTTTGTTATCAGGTCTTCATCCTCCTTCAGTCTCTAACCCCGTATTACATAATGCCCCCTGGGGACCAAGGGGGCAGATATGATTCATAGCACAGGATCCCCACCGTTTATCCTACATAAGAAGTGTGTTGCCTGAATTGTCAGAATAATGCTATCTCTTCCTCGCCTGAAATAATAACGTCTTGTAGAAATTCTAGATGTTTTGACACTCTTGGAGATACGAGCCCACTTGCCTTTATTCCGTACGCATTATTAACAGCTTGACAGCGGGCTAAATATACAATGTTGGCATAAATATCAAAGAGATAGATTTTTAGTAAATATATACAAATAATATGATTTTTGGCAATCGAAAGGTCGGTGATTAAGAGCCTTATCTCCCCCCTGCTTCCTAAAGATACTTTCCAGGTCTACAAGTTGATAAGAAACTTTGCTCAAGCGGGTAGACCTTATTAGTCTTGGAGTGAGAATGAATGCCCCCCCCCCCCCCGAATAGCAACTAAACCAGATGTGGTCGCGACCTTCTAACCATTACAAGCCCAAAGAGAAAATATTTTTACTGGTTTGGTTGATTATGCTTTGGATCCAGGCAGATACAGTTATCAACGTATTGAGTAAAATACTGAAAAAGAGGAACGACTGTTTGAAACAGTATCAAAATATAGTGAAGTCTGGAAAGTTCACAATGTTACAAAAATATTTATCGCAGCCTTTAGTGAACATCGCTTTTTTTTTACTGGTTCAGGACGGTGATTGATGGATGGTGTAACCTGAAGAAGGGGGGCAATTGCTTGGATTTTCAGTCGCAGGCAGTTTTTTGTTGCATGCAATTCTATACTTTGCCACAAGGGGCACTTTAGGCTAATTGGCAGCAAGATCTTTATACAGATTTTCCAACTCGGCTGGATCTTTTCTGTGCTCCATCTATGGACTTTCAAAATTTGGGCACTTATGGGTGGTAAATCATTGCTAATGTGGGGGTTAATTAAAAACATGCCATCCAGACATTGAGAATAAGCATAGGGGGCTTTTCCATCAATGGTCCTAGGAACCACATGGCAGGACCATGGCGTATCCTAATCTAAGGACCCTGTGTGGCTTTTTGCGGCATCATTACGATGTATGGGTTAAGAGGGTATTTCTGCTATCTCCAGCTGAATTAATGCCCTGTGCCATTGGTACAAGAAGGCGTGATTAAGGAATTCTGCACCCTTTTATGTTCATCAAGGCCTGATTGAACATTGAGCCTTTACATCGGGAAATATGGGAAGACTAGATGGGCCAAATGGGTTTTTATGGGCCATATTTTCTCTTTCTGTTACATACAGCTTATATTTTGGGGGTCAAGTCACGGAGTTGTCATTTTTCAATGGTATACTATAGATTCATCAGCTAGAAAAAGTAAGCTCAATTGAACAACAAGGGCATTTCGCACCCATGAATGTCCTTGTTGTTCAATTGAGCTTACTTTTTCTAGCTGATGACTCTATGGTATACCATTGAATGTAATAAATACCTACACATGTATGCTAATATACTGTAGATGTATGGTGCGAAAGACATCGATTAAAAGATGTTTGTCATAATTATTCATTAATTTATGTAGTTCCAGCATATTCTGCGGTACAGGACACCATGAAAATCCTGATTTCCTGAAAATATAAATACTGAGTGCAGTTTTATCTGACAACAGTTAAAACATTCTCTTTTTGAGTTACACCTTGGGGTATTTCCTGTATAGAATTAAATACATCATGTGTCTCTAATACAAAAGTACTTACATCATAGTGAGTGGGGTAATCAGCGGGTATTACTGCATTGTAATTATTCTACATTATTAATATTAGTTCATGTTTTGTGGTCTTTGATGTTTTATATGTAAAGTATTCTGTGAACCAGTGAGGGCCTGTCCTGTATCTACTGAGATCGGCTAAAGAATGTAAGCTAATTGTCCTTAAATGGCATTGATTTTTCTTGGAATGTACAAACTGCAAACATTAAAACTCCTGTTAGGTCTGCGAGCTCCAAGTTTTTAATCATTGTGATAATATATATATACAAAAATGTTATAATATCGTTATTTTCCATTTTTGCCGAGGGTTATGGAAATGCATTTTATTTTTACATGCAGTAATTGTTTGGAAAGCTGCTATATAAATATAAAATAATAATTTATTTATTAATGCAAACTGGAGCATATATATATCCCAAGTGTCCCTATTTCTTCTCCCGATACCTCCTCTCTTGGAAGCATCAGAATGTTTGCTGGGTATGTGGGGATCACTGGGTTCCACAGCCCTAAAACCCCACAAAATGTGTATAGAAACAGCAGAAAATGTGTATAAAATGAAATTACTAATAAACCACATTATTCCTCTTTTGATAATAATTTACTTGGTTATGTACACTATGTGGACAAAAGTGTTGGGACACCTGATCAGTACACCAAAAGGGACTTTGATGACATTGCTAGGTCCATAGAGATATGGTTGCATGAGTTTGGTGTGGAAGAGCTTGACCGGCCGCACAGAGCTCTGACCTCAACCCCACCGAACACCTTTGGGATGAACTGGAACGGAGATTGTGAGCCGGGCGTCTCGTCCAACATCAGTGTCTGACCTCACAGACGCTCCACTGGATGAACGGGCAAAAATTCCCACAGAAACTCCCCAAAATCTTGTGGAAACCCTCCCAGAAGAGTGGAAGCCGTTATAGCTGCAAAGTGGGGACCAACTACATATTAATGTCTATGTATTTAGAATGTGACGTCATCAAAGTCACTGTTGGTATAATGGTCAGGTGTCCCAATACTTTTGTCCATATTGTGTATTTATGTATGTGTGTGTATATGTGTGTATATGTGTATACACGCACACACGCACCAGCAATACCAACATGATTTTACTCTTCACTTTATAAAATAAGTGAAATTTCAAATTTTCCATGTAATTTATTTCACTTTGGGGCATTATTTGCTGTTGCAACACTGAAAGAACAGTTAATAGAAAAAGGATGTACTTTTGGCAGTAATATATATAAATAAAACATATTTTATATCTACCCAGAGCACAAATATACTCCATATCTTCACACTGAGTAACTGAGCAATAATCAAGAACAGAGACAAAGGTTTTAACCCTTTAAAACACAGCTAGCGATAGTACAGTGTGTTCCTGCGAAGAGACGGTGAATTTAACTTCGTCGTGAATGAAAAACACACGTAGGTGGGCTTTATAAAAAAAACGAAACATTAAAAAAAAAAAAAGCCACGTAATAAAATGAAGATATTCACTGGCATATAAAAACTATTTCCGAGGCTGGAAATTTTGGCTACTTGTATTCAGGTCAGGCTACGATGTCAACATTGAAACATCTTTCAATTTCTGCCAAGACCATGCTACTTAGAGTAATGAAAAAGTATTATGATGGAGAGACTCTGATTATCCTCTTATTATGTAAGTTAAATGTCATTATTTATACATACGTAAGCAGCAGAACAAAGAGGATCCGACTGCTTCGATTCTACAAACGGACATTCCATTCTTTGGAGGTATTGAAACATATCAACAAAATGACGAAAGTTGGACAAAATGCACACTTAAACAAAAAGTAGATTTCCAGATGGCGTAAGCAAAACTTTACTTGTAAAGTATTCTAGATGTTTACGTTTATGAACTGTGGTTGCTTTTTGTCAACTATGGCGACGGGTCAATGGGCAGTTGGGTTGAACTGATTAGAGATGGATACTATCAGGAGAACTGGGTGTGTTGATTGCCCTGGTTTTGCTTCTTCCATCTGGGCAGATGTTGCATTAATAGAGGGCTGGCAATGGGTTCTGATGCTGTGCCAAGTATAAGTCATCGTGCCTTCCTGCTTTTTTACCCGCATCTTGCATTGGGATATTGCCAAGTATTTTTCCAGTGTACTTGATTGTGCAGATGATCCTAGGTCATAGAGGCTGAAGTTACTGCCTGGACCTTTCACATAAAATATTATCATCCAACATGAAAACTTGTTTAGAGCATATACAGTGTATCAGGACTTCCTGATATATTGTTACTTAATACATTGTTAAGGTGGCTACATGGGGTGGGAGAGACCAGATGCAGCCATGTTTCCCATTAGATCCAATCTGTTTTCCATATGGTTTTATTAAGCAGGTCCTCGTGGTGACTATTTTACATGATGTAGGAAAGGAATGGATGGAGCAGTGATACCCATTTGTTGTCTTCTCTAGATGGTGGGTTTCTGGTCATGGAAGAGGCTTTAGGAAGGGAAGAATATAAAGATGCACGTTTGTAAATACCGTGTTTCCCCGAAAGTAAGACAGCGTCTTACTTTCTTTTTATCCCTAAAAGCCCCACTATGTCTTACTTTCGGGGTATGTCTTATATTGGGAAAATTTTTTCGAATTTAATGCTTTCCTACCTTTCCTTTCTTCTTTCAGCTTCTTTTCCTCCTCTTCGCCAGTTCTTGTCTCCTTCCGGGTCAGAGGGCACGGACAGCGGTGGGCGCTGCTTCAGTGTTGTGCGCCGGGATCTGACAAGAAACCCCGGCGCACAACAGCTGTTGCCGCGCAGATCACAAGGGAGCGGTATCGGAGGTCATTAACAGACCTCCGGCTCCCTTGAGTGATTTTAAGCCGGGTTGAACCCGGCTTAAAATCACTCAAGGGAGCCGGAGGTCTGTTAAAGACCTCCGATACCGCTCCCTTGCGAGCCTGCTCCTCCAGCGGCGGACATTACTGTTGGCACCCCCTGGAGTGTGGCGCCCTGTGCGGTCGCACACCCCAAAGGTCGGCCCTGCTCTAAGGGGCCGGCCTTAGGGGTCTGCGGCCGCACAGGGTTTAAATAAAAACATCGGGGTTTTTTTTCAACTTTATTTAACATCCTCCATGTTAAATAAAGTTAAAAAAACTTTATTTAACATCCTCCATGTTAAATAAAGTTTTTTTTAACTTTATTTAACATGGAGGATGTTAAATAAAGTTAAAAAAAAAACCCCGATGTTTTAATTTAAATCCTGTGCGGCCGCAGACACGTAAGGCCGGCCTTGGTGGGGACTTCCCGGCCCCTTAGAGTGGCGGACCCGGTCGCAGGTGCGGCGGGCCTAAGGGGCAGGCGCCCCTTATGCCCTGCGTTAATGCGGCCGTAGGCCGTAGGCAAATCCCCCGTGTTTCCCCGAAAGTAAGACATATGTCTTACTTTCGGGGTACGGCTTATATTAGCTGACCCCTCTGAAACTCCCGATACGTCTTACTATCGGGGGTGTCTTACTATCGGGGAAACACGGTAATTATATGGAAACATTATCCCTGCTGCTGGGGTCCTCCCAAATTCTTCCCAGAAATATTTTTTTCATAATGTAAAATGTCCCCCCCATTCATAATTTTTCTCATGTGATACAAAACTTTCTGTGTTTTATGTAATTGGACCTGTAAAGGAAAAAATTGCAAACTCTGTTGAACATGGTAGGCACTGCAATTCATGTCTATATAAAATAATAATAATAATAATAATATTAATTTTTTTTTTAAATGCAAAGATAGTGTAACCTCTTTTTGTCTGGTTGTGCCCCACTTACAAACCCCTTGCACAGTTACCACCGTAGGGATCCTGAGTATTGGCATAGATTCGAGAGATTGGGGTTACTTGCCTGCTGCCACCACCAGAAAGCCAGGATATAGGGAATATTTCCCAACCATGACCTTTACAATATAAATTATGGTCAAATGAAAGAAGAAAAGGGTCAGAATATCAACATGTAATATATAAATATATATATCCTAATCACAACACAGGCCACATATCCTAACTACTGTGTGCCTCTCATGTCTAATTAATGTTAGCATGGGTTGTTGCCACAGCTGAAGCTCATTGCAGCAAGTAGTGCAAGAAGTAATTTTTTTATGGATTGCAACGTATCATTTTTTAGACTTTACCATATATTTGCGTTTAGACAGGGCGACGAATTACAAACCATACACTTTCCTCCACCCTTAACGTCGGGTCATTGTATCATTAGCTCTGCCTGGTACTTTAAATGCTACGGATCAGACACCGAATACAAGTGATGATGCCGGCTTATCAGTGAATGCATGCAGGAGGCGTTAAGCGTTTCTTCAAGTTATCTCTGACTTCTGAAGGCTTGACAGGGGTTGTATAATATGTCACGTTAATACACGGGGTGACGGGAGGCAGGATTGCGTAGAACTGCCCCCCCCCCCCGTCATTCTCCAGCAGGTATTTGTGATACATACTTTGTTTTAGTTTTTTTGGGTCCTGGATGAATGTAGCATATCCGTAGCGGTTGATCTTCATGGTTTTTCTATAGAAAATGAAATTTAGCTAATTCTACACGGTAGTGAAGAGATTTGCCACAAAAAAAATTGAAACAAAAAAATATGCAATGTATCAAAGAAGTAGGTAGGTGACATGAGCTGAAACTGTAGAAAGTAGAAGACATGCACAGTAATCCATATTAATGGGATAGACCAAATATAGAGCTCCAGATTATTATTGGAACAAGAACACACAGATTTTTTTTGGAATTAATGAGCAAAAAAGCAATTGTTTAGTTAAGAAACGGCATTTTTTAATCAGTCATTTAACTCTTTACCTTCTGCCTTTGAGCGTCACTACCTGTAGCTTTTAGATGGTGGCTGGTGGCGAGTACCCAACATGGCAGGAGATGTGTTTAGCAAAACACATCTGTATTCATTTTATAATAACAGTTCTTTTTTTTTCCTGTAGAGAAATCCAGTAGATCTGGTTATAAGTCCTCCATTCTCCTGCCTTGAAGGATATCAGTAACTCTACACATTGATCTTAAAATTCAATAACTTCTGATGTATTACTAACCCAACAAGATTAGTATTTGGTGAATTCGCCATTCACCAAGCAATTCCGACTTTCCAGATGTGACAATTTAGTTCTGGAGCTGATTTCAGCAGAAACACACAGGATAACTTTACCAGCAAGTTTCACTAAGTTTATCTAAATCGGGAATGTTAAAACACTTAACGTTCAGCTCGCCTGGATATAAGGCTGAGTTTTGTCATAAAGTTGGGTTTTTTATATCACAGTGATGATGTTTTTTATCTTGGGGCCATATTATATATATATATATATATATATATATATAGATATATATAGATATATTATATATATGTATATAATATATATATATATATATTATATATATAATATATATATATTATATATATATATATATTATATATATAATAATGAGGTTTCACTATATATATATATATATATATATATCTAAATATATATATATATATTAAAACCTCATTATTATGTTCCAGGGGTATGTGAATTTCATCCAAATATATATCGCATATCCATCTGACACACAAAGGGTTACAAAAAACATGATGATCCCTTAGCGATTCCTCTTTGCCCTTATCAGGGTTGCCCGTTATGACAGCTTCAGTGTTACTATAACACTTGGTACAGATGCCTGCAACGCATAAGGCATATCAGAGTTTACTAATAATACTGACAGTGTACCGTGCTTATCTGAAGCACTTTACAGTTACATATTTTCCTTATCGCGCGGTAACAATGGTTTCGGATTGTTGGTGTGACGGGGCACGGTTTGAACTCGTGAACCTGAATCTGTGTTCTACACGGCCGCGCTGCTCAACACATATAAATATTTGTATTAATTCACATCGAGAGAAGGAAATACTGATAGCGTTGTCAGGAGTGGACGCCTATGACTTCTACACGCTGCGTGTCAAAATATGGACAATTCATACATAAAGACGAAGACCAAACATAAATCACTTACTTTTAGGAGAAGCTGCGGCTCCAGAGCTGCAGAAAAGTGCCTCCTCCGTGATGCAACTCTTCATCACACTGATTGGCTACTTGAAGCAGCCATCAGTGGATGGGGGTGTCTTTTAACCCTATGGATTTATATATAAATATTGTTTACTTTCTACCTTCATAGGATTAGGGCAGTTTACTGTTGTAAATCCTCTTGTAAATTACAACTATATTGTGTTTTTTACCTCTTATGGTTTTTTTTATTGATGTATGACACACCTACATTTTTAGACCTGCTTTTTGATCATCTAGAAAAAAAAATGACTAAAATATATAATTTGAACATATGTTATTTTTTTAAAGTCCCCGTTGAATCGTTTACCTGCAGATATTTCCATCATCTTTAATTCCAGCATTTTTTAAGCAGTCGTCTAGTTTCCATGCTTCAGGGTTTGATTTAGGCCATTGAGTAGCAAACCAAGCATTTAACTCCATTAAAACCATTTGAGGTTAAGACGGGTCATTGAATTGAGTCCATGGTCTCTCAACCAAAGCGGTGGAGAAATGTTTGGGTAGCTTTTGAGCAGCGTGGCTTAGACCCACATAATGTGGTAGCTAAAGCATAGATTGCACGGTTCCTTAATGTTGTGCTGTTTTAAGCCAGTTTGAGGGAAGGTTAACTCAATGTCCCATTCCCCAAGCCTCCCCTGGTATAAGTCCTTTAACAGTAGGTGCTCAAGTAGACATACCTTGGTTCCTAATGTCTGAGATACTGATTGGGATTAGTAAATTTGGTCATTTTTAGAAGTTTATGGAACTTCTGATTATGGTAACATCAGGCCCAGGGATCAGTTTACAAACTAAAACTTTTAATTTGATTAATTTAAATTTTTGTTTGGTTTATTGTTACTGGGCCAAGGAGTAATATAAAGAGGGTCTGATGTGACACTGCATTAGAAGAATTACCAATAAAAACGTATTGTTTGGCCTACATTCTGAGAAACTCTGTACGTAAAAGTTAGTGGAAACAGCTGGATTCCACCCATTGACATAGTGTGGCGCGTATCATGACATCACAAAGGTCATATAATATATAGGGTGCCATATACAAGGACAAAAAGATGTTTGTCCCATTACTTTTCCTATCTACATTACGGCCATTTTCTACCATCATGTAATGTGGGCGGGGCGTGATGCTACAACAGGCCCCTCCCACAGATGACATCGTTCTCCATAATGCAAAATTTGGTGAAAATGCCAAGTGACATGACCAAAAAAAAAAAAATGTGATGGGCAAACGTTTTAAATAATGTCCTTGATAATTTTACAAAATCGCTTGTTTTTTTTTAAGGCAGAAAGCTTTGAATTATAGTTATTACCCCAGGGTGAATTGTTAATACTTTTAATGCAGTGAGGGAGACAAGACCCAGTGCTATTCTGACAAGATGCCATTATGTTCCCGAAAAAAACCCCCATGGATTTTAAACTAATCTGGCATTATAAGAAAGGGGAAAAAAAAAATAGGAAAATAAGCCCCTAATTGCTGCTCGGAGAGGGTTGTAGTTTTTACGATGCCTGAATCGTGAATAACTTTATGAGTCGGTAGAGATATTACTGTTCTTACAGCTACTTCTTCATTCTTTTCCTGTTAATACTGATGTATTGTGAGTAGGGAGGAAGGAGTGACATCCTATCATTCATGACATGAGTATTTCCATGTGTCTTCTCCAAGGAAGGTCTCTGCTCAACACCGCACAGCAGACCTCCTGTCTCGCCATGTGTGCTGACAGGTAACCTCTAGAACTCTTATCATACCCATGTAAATAGAAAAAAAATATTTTACAATCTAATTCATTACCTTGCTTCATTCCAAACCATTTTTATCCAAGGAATGAAAAAGAAATACTTTAACATATATGAGATATATATACCTATTTAGTGTCCGGCTTTTCTACTTATTTTATTATTCATTGATATCTCGATAGACTAAAGCATCATTTGGTTACATGAAGATGTCTTACGAATTGTACCCAGAAAGGTGGCACTGCTGGGTAACATGAGATTTTGTTTTAAAACGAAAAGGACAAAAGAAATCGTAAACTGCCACAAGAAATTCATTGTTTGCTGGGAATCCAAGGGTTCAATCAGCATCAGTGTCACAACTAATTACAGAAAGCTAAGTGTGCCCAATTAGAAAATATTATGGTAATAGAATTAAGCGGCGTGGATGCTGATGCGGTGTGACATGCGCTGCTCTGGATCTGACCTTTTGTGACATCCTTTGAGTGAAAATGCGTAATATAAGCATTTCGTCTTGTTAATATTAAATGTAATCACTTTTTCTAAGCCAGGGATGCTGACTTGCCGCTATTTCACCGACAGGCCAATAAAAGATGGCCAGAGGTTCTGTAATTATGCCCACAGAGGCAGCCTGCAACCAAAGTACCAGGTAACCTTTCCCACCATGAGCCATTGCAGGCTTCATCAGTAAAGTACAACCTGAATCCTTCTTGGTACATGTGAGGGAGTCAACGTATGGACTCACCTTTACACCTAGGATGGACCCCAAGAGGTTCCCCCAAATGGTGAATAAGATCGGAGTGATGTATCAATTGAGATTTTTTCTGTTAAAAGGTGAAAAAAGTGAGCTAAAATGCTTCCAAACAGGGATGTGATGTAGAGCAGGATATTAAACAGCTGCCCATTCGTACAACTTTATGAAGGAATCAGTTAAATGATATTTGTTAAGATCTTGTGGCATGAGTTCATATAGGGTGACCATGTGTCCTGGATAACAAAGACCTTAAGATCTTGGGATTCTGTTCCATGTCTCAAGGAGCCAACACTGAGCATCCCCTAAAAAGTATAAGTAACACAGGTTACTCAATATGCAACATAACTGTAAGGGCCATGTGTGTGTACATGTATGTGAAGGGAGTATGTGCCTTAATGGGTGAGAGAGCAGCCTTAGAAAGAATCTTAGAAAGAGCAGTTGTGGTTAGTGACCTACTGATATCTCTTTGTGTATCCGATTAAGGAATTCATAAGACAAATGTGTTTTACTTACACAATTTAGTTTATAAACCCATTTTCTTCTGTTTCTTTACCTTTTTGGGGGCTTTTAGGGCTGTAGAACCCTGTGATACCTTCATACCCAGCAAACATTCTGAGCTCCTAGAAAAGAGGAACATCAGTGGAGGAAAGAGCGACACAGGGTTTTTTTGGGGGGGGGGGTCAACGATTTGGCCCCCAAGTACCTCCAAGTACCTGTTTAGGAGTACCTCCTAAACAATAATGTTTGTGAGGTATGCAGACATTTGATAAAGCTACAAGACTTTGAATTTTACAGACTTAACTGATTTTGTGCCTTATTTAGAGTTTTTTTTTTTTTACCAATGAAATCCTTCAGAAATGAAATAATAATTGAAAAGCCAAGCAATGCCTTCATTAGCCATGGTAAAGAGAGCTGGGGACAGGCCTGGATTGGGAACATATTTTTACACTTTACTTCAACAACTAGGAAGCCTGGCAACTACGAGAAAAATGAGATATATATATATATATATATATATATATATATATATATTTATTTATTTTTTTAAGAAAAGACCAATGAATGAACATTTTCTCTGTGAAGTTTGGATTTTAGTTAATGGTCAATTAGTGAGTGAAAAAGCCGCGTAACTAAATCTCGTATGATTGAACGCCGCAAGGAGAGGAAATTTTTCTAATAAAAAGGTGTCGGGAAATCTCTATTTATGGCGTTGGCAAACTTTCTTAAGGAAGTAACTGGCATGGAATACAACGTCTGCTGAATTCTACACAATGCCCCTTTTTTAAGTACTGTAAAAAAACCGGAAAAATATCCAATGATTGTGCATCTAATAAACAGCAACTCATTGTGGTTTATTGGACAATTTGAACTCTACATGTCGGGCAAAGTGCCCGGCGCCGGATATTTCATCTAGCATGAATAGCTGGGCTTTGTTAACCTACAAACAAAAGGCAGATATGAAGATAGAATAATACGCAGCATACATGGGCTGGCACGCGGGGGGGGGCACATATAATCGTGGACAAGGTATGTTAGGGGAGCACAAAGGACTTGCTGTTCAGGTATTCCTGTAACATAAAACCTGTTCTTTGTTAAGGAAGAGGAACTTTTATCTAGAAGTCTAGACAGGTCCTGCAGATTGATGGACTGGCAAAAGAATCATAATTGCATTGTATTAAGCAATCTTTTTTTTTAACCCCTTAATGACAAAGCCCGTACATGTACTGCTCGAAATGCGTTGTTTTCAATGGGTTTAGGGACCGCCCATTGTCCTTAAGGGGTTAATAGATTCTTCCCGGTCTCTAAGTGGCCACAAAATTTTAATTTGGTTGCAGAGGTACATTCATAGCCGCTGATGTCCAGATTTCACTGAGGGAACTCCCAACAATTGGGCTTATGCCCCTTGCTGCCAGATGCCCCAGCAAGGGTTTGTTGGCAGCTTCCCATGCACACTGGCCAAACTGGCAATGGCATCAGTAAAAGGAATATGGGTGGCCCATATTATGGTGGCACGTAACGTGAGGGTAAGCGTGTGTGACAGCATGCTGCCTCCCATGTATTATGGTTAACCCATGCCTGACATCAGGCATCAATGGGTTTCCCATGATAGTACACATATATGTTGGTATGCACATACCTGTATGTATGTCACATTATCAGACTTCCACAGCTTCAATCCTAGATCACTACAACGCACGCACATACAACCAAGTCACGTCTAAACCACGCGTTCACCCGACATCTTTTACAACTGATAAAAGCCTAAATGTACTCTGAGGTCTTAGAGCGTGTTATGCTCTATTTATTTGTGAAATAATGCAGACAAGGAGAACGTGTTTTTGCTGTATACATTACATATATACATTTTACTGCTCCATACAAGGCTAATATCTGCTGTATATCAATGTTGTTTTTGTGCCTGAAGAAAAAAAAGGCAACACCTGGTTCCATTTAGACTCGGATTTCCAAACTGCAATTAAACTCAGCCATCCTAGCGTTATCACCTCCTGGTTTTGGACCCTTTGTGTGCCAGAGAAGTGAGCAACAAAATGTTTACCGCCCATCACTCAAGAACCCATAGGGCACATTAAAGGCATGTAAAGTTTGGCCAAAAAAATCATGTTTTTAAATAATATGGGCATATGCAACAAGGGGTTAAGGAGAAAAGGACGCTAGGGTTTTAAATTCGGTATTCCACTCAAAACAGCCCTATTACAGACATTTATTATTTTACACTCTCTGTCTTTTGAACAAACACCCTATCACAATATTCCAGAAAGATTTATAGACACCAAATATTTTGACAACAACGGAGTCTTCTTCCCCCCCCCCTTGTTCTTTAAAAACAGACTTGCGTATTTTTTCACGGAACACATTTCTTGGCTTGTAGCATAAAGACGCAATGCTAAAGCCAAAGATTTTCCTGGAAATAATACAATACCACCAAAACATATTTATTTTAACTCTCCTGCTCGCTGACGGCCTTTGCCCTTTATTTTATGGGAATAAGAAAAAAAAAATGATACTTTTGTATTATCTTATAGTATTTAATAGTGATACGTGCCATGTTTTTATAGTAGAACAATATCTGTTATAATCATAGAGAAGCTGATTTCAGAGCCAAAATCCCAGAGAAACTCTTCTATGACAGTAAACATTTGATCTCACCACCTAACGGTGTGCGGAATGTTGGAAAGCGTAATGCGACCTTTTGTCCTATTCCACAAGTATTTTAGAAACAATTGGGATCCATGAAGACCAAAGTAGACCCCAACATTGCTCATGTTGGACATTTACTGGGGTCTGTGGTAGACAATTTAATGATGTTCTTTGCCAACATTCTGTCCAGCAGATGTAGGCGAAACTACAACATGTAAAATAGAATTGGTCCATCCAGTCTGAACAGGGATAAGCAAAGTGTAGTTAAAAGGACAAAAGTGTCCATGTGAAGGTTGGTGAAGGGCTTTAGAACATCATTAAGTTGTCCACCACAGACCCCAGAAAATGTCCATCATAGGCAGTGCCTATCCCTGAGTCTGACCATTATTTATGCCGTAAAGGCTCATTCCTTGGTCTTGTCTTATATTCAGGAGTCATATGCCTATCCTGTGCATGGATGAGTTGAGAGGTTTTGGTTATATGAATTGGCCAAAGCGACATTTTTTCTTTTTCCCTGTTTGCACATATTTGAGGTTGTTGGCTCCTCATCAGTCTGGTTGCAGCTTGCTGTCCAGGGGTTAATGGGGAGGAGGTTTAATTGCACCTCCCCCAACACATTAATAAGGTTTTGGTAGCAGTATAAACTGCTTTGTGTGTCCACTATGTAGGAGGTGAGAGTAGGTTCTCACCCTATTGAGAGTGTGCCTTGACGTGGCGGGTGAGCTTAATTATGCTTTGGCCAATTCATGTAACCAAAACCTCTCATTTATATTATGTTTATATATTTGTTGCCAACTTTATTAGGGTAAGAAGCGCAGACAGTTTTTTTTTTTATACATTGTACAGCCAATACACTGTTTTTGCAGCATGCTCACACTGTTTGGTAGGCCTCGTATTACACATTTGTATTATTTGAGCCTGAGACTAGCTTAGCGCACCATCATTTTTTTCTTTTCCCTGTTTGCATGGATGAGTTGAGTCAACTTGCCCAATACATAATGACCCGTTTATACAGTGGGAGGAACCAGCTGTGCCCATTGTAATTATGTCTCTTTCTCCTCCCCAGTGCAAGAGACACACTGAGCCAAGTATTGGGCCCACCCAGAGTTATGTACATTCCCTTAAGTCCGGTGTGAAGTACTTACCTTCAGTGTTGACACAGGACTAAGCCAGTGCAGTGTCCCCAACTGCACCCTCTTCACCTCTGTCCGAGCTCCAGGATATGATATCATATCCCAGTATTCTACCCTTTTAGGGCATGTGGGGCCAGGAAGATATGAACGACGGAGGCTGAGTCCTCCATAGTGTTAATAGGCCACGTAGGGAGATCAGTGATCTCCCTTTTTACTGGCCCATTGAACAATGGAGATCATCCAAGATGGTGATAGCCGCCCAATGCCTAATCAGCCTAGGTCAGAATAAGCCACTGCTCATGCCGCCTCCATAACCATGTGTTCATTCATTCATTAGGTAAGAAGAATAATAGAGGACCCCTTTACATACTGTAGCAGATCCACAATACTAACATAGAGAATAACGTATTTACCGATGGCTTTAATAATCGGTATAGGATGGTTTCCTTATGCCCCTATGACCAGCTACTATGTTAACTAAGAAAATATAAAAAAACCTTTACATTTTTTTGCTTTGTTTGCATGAAAAATACTTTGTAATAAAATATTACAGCAAGTTTTATTGAATGTTTCCTAAAGATTTGTAGAGGGTTTTATTAACTTCCTTTTTTATAGTTACACTGTTTCTTTTTATACCAAGGGATATATTAGTTTAAACCACATACTAAAGTAGGATGTTCCCGATGGAGTTGGCTCCATGTGTCAAGTTATCAAAAAAAAAAATAGGGGGTGATAAATGATCGGGTTAACATTGAACAGCTTCCTCTCAGTTTTAGCCAGATGCCCCCCTGCTACCCCCGGTGGCTTACCTGCTGCCTGTATGCATGCAGATAAACTTAGAAGAAAGGAACATTACCTCATTAGAAAATGTGGGTTTAATTAAAACCAGAAAATGAGCTATAACTCCTGGACACTTGGAGGCCCCATGCTGCCTCTTAAAATTTCAACTTGGAAAATTGAGTTCTACTGTGGCATTTCTAGGAATGTGTTTCTTGTTTTACTGCTGACGTGTTAGGTTTGTCGAGAGTTTATTACGAGTTTCGCATCAAACAAGTGGGAATGACAGAAGCATAGAAGCGAAAAGGAAATCGCCCCCCTTAGTTTATTTGGGTAATAGCATTAAACCTTTAAAAAAAAGTTGGAGAAATACAAGCTAATTATACACAGCAAACAAAATTATGTTTAAGCTGAAAAATTAACATTTTTATCACAACTCTAATGACATAAAGTCATGTTTTTATTTGGTGGCAGTGTCCAGCTATCCAGTCTTTCTGGCAGGCTGGTTCTGGGGGTGGTGAAGAGGGTGGGGGGGTATGGATCTCTTGAGCAAACCGGAGGCGGTTTTATTGCACCTTAACACAACAAACTTATAAACGTACACTTACCATACACCTTTTAAATGCAGCCAAGGCAGTGATACCCAGGTTTTTGCGCACTCCCACGACCCCGCCGATATCTCTCTGGCTCCAAAAAGTAGCCTTTATTGAGGAAATGGTGTGGACATCCAGGGGGAAGGGTTACCAACATTCCAGGCGTTGGTTCTGGTGGCACGAATTTGTCTCCTCCGCAGATTTTCGGACCATCCTGGGTCGGTTCCTTCCGAATCCCCTCCCGTCTGCGTCCTCCCAGTGACTGCTCTACATACCGCGCTTGGGACCGGTAGGGACGATCGACAGTTCACACTTTGGGCTTCTGTTTTTTGTTCCCTTTTTTGCTATGATTTTTCTCCCTAGGTTCGGCCTTTTCTTTTTCGGCACTATACATCAGCAGGGTAAATTTTGTACGCTGCCTTTCACCTTTACTCATTGTCGTGACGGCATTCTGATGCCTCATTGTATTAATACTTACCTGGAACAACCACTGTAGGAGCTTTTTGTTTGTTGTTTGTTTTTCGTTCCCATTGTTGAAAGCTTTCCTTTTTGAGCTCCGTTGTTCATGCATACTCGACTGTCGCTGCCTCCTTCCACGGAGTTACTCCTGCGCGACTCTCTGCGTATTGTCGCTGCGCTGGTCTGCCGACTGGCGCCTTTCCTTATTACTACATGTTCGGAGGTTCATGTCACAGGTTGTCTTTATTAACCACTTGCGGCTTTGGACTGCTTATGTATTCCTTACGTATACTTTTTGTATCTGAGCCATGTGTGTTCCGCTACTCACCTGTCATATCGTCGTTGTGTATGCTTATTGTTCATGATCTCTGTATTTTTTACACTGTTCAATAAACGGAGAATAAAAAAATAAAGACATGTTTTGGATTTTATATTCGCAAAGCCACATTTTCCGAATCTATTTTTGAATATGTTATTTGGTTTAATCCAGTAGGGTTTATTCACTAAAGGGAGAGTTTGTAGGAGAATTGTGGTTTCATCCATCTGAACGACCAACAACCTCTACAAATCATTCGAACCCTATGAACTCATAACCATCCAAGGTTAAAAAAAATGTCCTAAGTCCATCAAATTCAACCCCTTTACCAACGTTTCCTGCTTTTGATCCAAAAGATGGCAAAAAAACCCAATTACGCTATTTTGGGGTTTTTGTCCTTTTTTATTCCAAAAGGCAATTAGATTTCTCCTTGGATCAAGTTTGGATCCTTGTTGTTGTTGTTATAATTATAATTATTATCATTATTATTATTATATTAATCATATTTTTTTCTCAGCTATGACATCACATCTGTCTCCACTAAAAGCATTACCGAACTATTTCATGCAAATCTATTTTTGTTTCCCATGATCCCTCAACGAAGACCGCCTTGGAACCCTGCAACCTGCTTACTGGGGCGTTGGTATCTCCTAAATACATATTTATACTGATAAGGGGAAAAATTCCACGATTCATATGTTTTCTGTACGTGTGAAAATTTGGATTGGCGATCATCTGGAATGTGACGGCCCCTCTTTACCGTGCAATAAAACAAATAATATTGCAGATTTGTGGCTGCGTGTACCTGGAATTGAAAGAAAATCAAACACTATTACAAAACATACATAAAAGTTACAATAAACTCCTTTTTTTTGTGCTCCTTTTCTTGTTTGCTGCTGTAATGTGTACCAGTCCTACCTCCGTCAATAGGTCAACAATGTTCGGCAGCATTTCTTTGGCATTGCGGGGGTTAAAGGTTGGTTTAGGAAAGTGGTTCTAGGTAGAACATTGCGAAATCGTTGAGCGTAAACATGAAAGGACCAAATAATTCTGTTCCACATTAAAGAAAATGCGGCGTGATCCTAACCTCGCCTGCACTGCAATAAACATCCCTGCCCTTAGAAACATATTACTCATACAAGTTCATGTCAATAACTAGCGATGAAGGGGGTTAGCCCGAGGGTCCTACTGATATTTCTAATGGTATCCATAAGGGCAATGATATTATACACCCTGTACCTCCCTCGTAATGCGCTGATGTTATAGATCGGTAAGTGCTTTCAGGTTTCATTGTTTATGAACAAAAAAAGTATATGCCAACCATCTGGAAATGCAGATTTCTTCTTTTTTGGGGGGGTTTTACTGTCTTAACAATAAATTTCCATTCTACCAAAAAAGGGCAGATAGATCTGTAATACAATCCGGTGCCAGCGATCCTGGTCGGGGGTACCAATCATCTAAAGAAAGCATTGATTAAAAGCACCAGGCCCCGGGGAAGTATCCCCTGCCACAAAACTGGGGGGCAGGTTGGTGTATTGGGCAACCAGGCTCATGTACCCAGAGCTCTCCCTCTTCTGCTCCTTACAGGTGATGGAACGAGCGGTGTAAAGACGCTGAGCTAGCTATTAATGCTGTGGAGTTTGCACTTAATAGGTGAAAAAGAGCGGTGAGAGGGCAAAACAGTGACTGCATACCTCCCAAGTGTCCTGGTTTTATAGCACAGTCCTGCAGAGCTACTGAACTGTCCTGCTTTTTCAGGCGGTGGGGATTACGGGATCTCTGACTGGCTCATCAAGGGAAACCGGCTGTAGCCACAGCTCTCATGCAGTCACCACACTAACACAGAGACATGGCATTCTTTTACTTTAGCGGATCACTAGGTGCAGATATATATACCATTACATAAGTTATGGTGAGTAAAGGTGATGGAAAGCCCTTCCACTTTAAATTAAGGGGGTAGTAGAAGCATTATTAAACATTCATCTACAGACACCAGAAGGCTTGTTTTTCCCTCAGAAATCTCATGGTGCTGCCACAACCACAAGGGATTCTGGGTAGGCGCATGCAAATAAGGTTAATAGACGCAAAGGTGATAATTGTTAACCATTGCCTCTATTAAAGTACTTTAATATGTATTTTTTCAGGAAGTTGTCCGAGACACTAGAATGTCCCTTTAAATATTGCATTAGGTGTAAATATACGTCCATCTTCATTAACCTGCTAGATCCTTAAAAAAAGATAATTAAGGAATGTTTGATGTTCCGGGCTTCTCGGTATCCAAACAAAAGGGTTAAATGAAACTCTTGTATGGAGGTTGCAGGGTTTTCCAAATGCATGCACATGAGCTGATACGGAACTCTTAGAAGTGTCATGTCTGCTTGTTGGAAGCGTCATTCAGCGTGTCATTTTTATCGCATTCTTTTCACGGTGTTGGTTTAGTGGGAGAGGAGCACTTCAGTTCGGCAATTCTGTCCCTTCTGGTTTTATTACCGAATAACGATAAATAAATACAAGAATAACATTTGCTTAAAGGGGAATTAAAGGGGAAACCAGCTTCTAGTATATTAATTGATTTATTAAAGCCACAAATAGCATGTTCTATTAATCGTATATTTAATTTAAAACAGAAGTCTGAGATCTGTGGCAAAATGTGTCAACAACGAGCATTAGCTCATCAATTTCCTCTCCTGAAGTTCTCGTCCTACCTGAACCAATGAACTTACTTAGCGATAACTTATAATTACGCGAGTTCTAAGAACAGGAAGTTAAGAGGGCTGTTCCAATCCAACTTCCTGTTAAGGTGGGTTTTTAATACGTATGTATCACTTATTGTAATACGTAAGATATATTGGGTGATTTTTTTGATGTATAAAGCTGGAAAATATAGGACTTTAGCAAGTAACATATGTTGTAGTTTGTAATATCCTTATATCAAAATGATATAAAACTGGTGGTGGTAGTGGGGGTGCAAATAAAAAAAAAAACAAAAGCTGGCTAGTGCATCTCTTACCTGAGTTTTGTGTAAAGGCTGTCTTGTCCAGTGGCAGTTACTTTGAAGGGGTCCATGTATATAGTGGGTACAGAGGCAAAAGGTGATAATTGTCACCCTATTCCTTCAAGATTGTAAGTTTGCGAGCTGGGTTCTTTTTACCTATTGTACTGGTTTATCTTAGTCTGTCAGTTCTTGTCTCGTCAGACCCCATGTATTGTATTAAGCGCTGTGTAAACTGTTGGTGCTATATAACTCAAAAGATAATAATAATAATAATTGTTGACCTTATTTGCATAGCCTACCCAGAATCCCTTGTGGTTGTGGCAGCACCATGAGATTTTTGAGGGAAAAACAAGCCGCCTGGTGTCTGTAGATGAGTGTATAATAATACTTCTACATACCCCTTAAATTTTAGTGGAGGGGTTTTCCACCACCTTTACTCACCATAACTTTTGTGATTGGTATTTCTCGTGCTACCCCAAGCCTCAAATATTAAGCCGGTATCACAGCCTCATGCTGACCAGTGCTGTTAAAGACAAAACAGGTGTCAATGAGCAATGATCTGGCTATTGCATCTCTTGCCTGAGTTTTGTCTAAAGGCTGTTCTGTACAGTGGGTAATTACTTTCAAGAGATCCATGGGTATAGAGGCAAAGGTGATAATTGTTGACCTAATTTGCATGTGCCTACCCAGAATCCCTTATGGCTGTGGCAGTGCCATGAGAATTTTGAGTGAAAAACAAGCTGTTTGGTGTCTGTAGATGAGTGTTTAATGCTTCTCCTTCTGCTTATATGTATGTATGTGTGTGTATATATATATATATAATTTTTAATTATTTCTACACCATCATCAGAACAAAACCAAAAGTGTACTAAGGTTCCCTCTGGGTGATGTGAGCATCTTTATAGGCTTGCGTTAGAGGATGTGCCATTAAAAGAGTCAATCAGCTGCGTGCGATTTGTATCCGGCGTTAAAACACATCCTCTCCTCAGTAAACTTACATGTCGTGTACAAAGACATTTCCTTCAGCTGCTTGACCACTAGTAATCCCTTTAACACAGCAAGATATGAACCATAAACACACAGCTAGGTAATTGAAAATGTATGTAGAGATTAAAAACAAAGAAACAAGAAAACACAGATTGTAGAAATAAAGACTTGTAAGATAAATGCCCCGAATACACTATACCATGAATAGAATGAAATATGTGGCATCAGGGCATGAATGGGGGTGTGGAATAAATGCAGTTCTGCTCAATGCCACATCAATGTACATTCAGTATTTACGTTTATAAAGTGTTATTTTCTGAGCATGCTGCTTTTCTGAGAGTTTTGCTGGAGATAAAGTTTTTTTGTGGTTTTTCTTTACTTTCTGCCTAATGGAAATCTTACTTTAGACCTTCCTTCTTTTCAATAAAGGAAGATGATGGAGAAAAAATATAGATAGTCCTGCGTTCCCATGAAAAATTATGCAGATCTGTGATGTCACTCTATGATGCCAACATTTAGGAATTAGCTCCGCCCACCAGGAAAGATTTCCTGCTTCCCATGATCCAGACAGTAGAAGCCCCTGCCTTCTGTCCTATTCCTCCTCAACCACCTAATAGACTGTAAGCTGGACTTTTGCTTAAGTGTGTTAACATGTGTTAATGCTATTTTTTATTTTATATAGTGTTCATTGGGACATTATTGTTCATTTTGTACTCTCCCCTACTGTAATAGCTTTACAGAGTCTACTGGTGCTTTATAAATGCATAGATCCAACCTAAAGTACCTGATTAAGCTCAAGTGAGTACTTGTGGGAGAGAGAAGGCTTGGTCTTCTGGTCTTAAGCTCACAAAGGCTGTGGTGTGATTTTTGGAGCCTCCTGGTATTGGCGTATTGCATTATCCATAGAAGGTAATTATTCAGGGTAACTTACGGCTAAAGTATTCATAATGATAACGATTCTGGCCAATTCCGTATTTATATATTTGGATAACGTTAGTGTTACTCTGTAGAGTCCTACTTGATTTGCATTTGCCAATGAACTTTGCGTTGTACCACGTGATCCTTTCCCGATCATCTAGCGTGTATCTACATTAGTAATAGGGTCGTTCTACTTAAAAAAAAAACACAAAACTTCAAGGCATACTCCACGTCTAAGTAGTAATAAATCAGAGAAACCAGATAGCTGCCAATGTTTTTTTTTTAAATTATGAACCTTACGATATATTTTTGTTTTTGGAAGTTTCTTCTTCTTCCTGCCCCATCACTGTCCATCCTGTGGGGACCTCGGATTTTACCCCCCTTAAAGTTCTGCCTCAAATAAGTGACTTTTTGAAAGCCTTCAGTGCCTTCTATGTGTTCTGCCAATTGAGACTGAAAAGTGGGAACAGATGGAATTAGTTGTTATGCGTATCTTGCCAGGAAGTCCCTCTTAGAGAATTTCTGTTGGCAGAAGAACCTTCTTTTGAGACGCACATTTCAGCTGGATGTTATGGTTCAGGGTAGTGAGGTCAACGGAGCAGCATCCTGCCAGCTTGCTTCACTAACATTTCAGCGCTGACCTAACGCATGAAACGTGTCACTCTGGAATACTTTAAAGAACCAGAACAGGCAATCCGACTTGCTTTATTATCAAGAACGCATATAATCATACATTTAAACTAAAAACATATAATAAAGAGCACCCTGCTTCAGGTATATTGACCAAGAATTTATTTTACGGTAGAGCGATTGTTACTATAGACCTGTGATTTTTAGAAAGTGGTGTAAAATGTAGAGATTATTGATATGAAAGTCTTTAGATATGCTAATTGATGATATTTATTCCCATGGGTTGGGAGTGGGAAGGGAATTGGGTGAGCAGTGGGGAAGGTTAAACGCAGCTCCCATACCACGGAGAAAGAAAGGACCCTCCCCCGAGACACTGGAAAGCAGCGCTTTACTTAGAGACTCCGGGTCAAACCCAGAGAGTTCCAATTTATCCTATGTTGAGATTATCATGGTTTTTTTTAGGGGAGTGCACCTTATATGATCATTCAGGTCCCGATTTACTGAATATGGTTGGTCATCAGCGCACTCAACTATCCATACATTTTATGGACCTAACTTGGGCTCTAAACCCCACGGCTTAATAAATGGGCAGCCAATCAGAATGTGAAATCCAGATGGATTGTGTTAAATACTGTGTTCTAAGCACGAGAAGCAGGTAATAGAAGTGAAAATTTAATTAAAAAGAGAAAACTGCTGAACCGCTAAAAAAATTTTGTTAAACCAACATCCAGACAGTTTTAATGCTTTAGTGATTAACATATTTTTGTTCCGCCGAGGTGACAGGTTTGCTTTAACCAGAATGATAGCGGAAACAGTTGCTACAGTATAATTAGGTTAAAACTTGGATGTGCAAGAGAAATATCGAGGATTAAAGGCTCGCACGTATAACCAAAAGGTGAGATCTTCATTATTAATGCGTACCAGAGGACTCGTGTTTTAATAGCGCTCGGATTTGTGACAGCTTTTTCCTGAGAATTCTAGCAGCTGTTAACATTAACAATAAAAGCAGGTTACTGGTGAACTGGGCATCTATATTTTTTTTTTTTTATTCCAAATGTCTGTTCTTCTTAACATACATACTCAAAATTTTCACATCTTAAATAGAGTCTCTCTAGATACCAGTGAGCAAAGAGGTCCATGTCTGGACTTACCTTTACACCCCAGCAAAAGAAATTGCATATATTACAGAAGAAAAAAACCTCACATATGGTCTGATCTTTCCCTGAGGGCAGAACTAGAGGTCCTCATGCTCGATTTAGTTTATTCATAGACTAGACATACGTTTGATATACGAGGCAGCTTCACCATGTATATGCAGGCTATCGTGTGTACAATGAACGTCACGTCATAAACACATTTGTACATAATACATTTGTAAGCACTCTACTTTGGTGCAGCACCAACAATCTTTTACAGATTACTCTGTAACATATAATAAAAAAGGCAACAGTCATCAAAACAATAATAAAAATGGGGTTGAGAGGATCTGATGAGAGGCGGTGTGGAGATTGGTCTTCCTCCTTGAGAGGAATGAGAATAACCCAACTGAGTATAGACAGCAGCATAACAGGGTGTTTTATATCTCTGCTTGAGCTTTAGCTCACTTATAACAAAGAAAACAACCTCCATTGATTTACCATGCTTGAATTAAACCTTGAAGAACCCTGTAGCCTTCCAGAGCACTAGCATACCATAGACAGCAACGTTTGACACATTAGCAAGAAGGTTCATGTCAGGACTCACTTTTACAGTTGGGGTGACCCTTACGGGAAGAAATTGCCAACTAAGGTATAAGAACATCTCAGCTGAGAATTTTCAGCTCACTCGTGTCATTACAGAGGGAAAAAAAAATCTATTGCTATAAATCAGTCTGTAGAACCAAAATACGAGGCAAAGCTTCTCTGCACGAGGCTTTGAAATTGCTGTCCCTTCTCAGTTGCGTTATCCTCATACCTTTTTATGTAATTCTTTCCTGGGGGGGGGCTTGTGGGATTCACTCCAAACGTAAAGTGGAGTCCAGATATGGACTTACTTGTGAGTAGAGAGGTGCCAGCTTCTCCTGTTTGATTGTATGGAAAAGCTGGCAGCTTTAATGCTTTTCTACTGCGGGGTTTTTTTTTTTTTGTTTTTTTTTTAGCTGCATATTATGGTTAAAGGAGGGTTCGGGCTAATGTATCAGTAGCTACAGGTAAGCTGAAGCTTGCTATGCACCGTAGAGCTGGCAATTAAGTTGCTCTTATACCTCCATATATGAAATTCTCCCTATAAAATAAATACTTATTACAGAAGGTTTTCTGTGGTGTGGTGTTTCATGGAAGCTTTTACAATCTACATAATCATACATAACCAAGAAAATTAAAACACAGGATAGGAGAGGCTACCTAATTAACAGTTATCTGCAAAAAATAAATATATTTATTAGCTTTCAATAACTGAAAAAGACAAACCCTCTCTAAAAGAATAAAAAATTATTCATTATACGTGGATGCGGGAATGTATACATGGTGCAGGAGAACAATGTTTAACTTGGAAAGTTAGTTTACTGGAACCCTAGTAAAAAAAAAAAAAATAATAAAAAAAAAATAAAAATATATCTTTGTTCCTTAAGGGACCAAAATATAACGATGACCTGGATTTTGGCCAGGGTATATAAAATGGACTTATTATTATGACTCAGGCAAGCAAGCAAAATGTGCAAAAGTAAGTCAGGAAGAAAGAAATAAAACAGATGGAAAGTCAACCCTTTGATGTCGCCAGAAAATTTATGGTGTAAGGCTTTGATATAATTTTTACTGGCAATCTTCTGAATCTATGCATTTTACATTTCTCGAAGCATAGCCGAAGATTGGATAAGACTTAAAATTTGGGACTTATCCAGAAATGGGTGTTGTAATAAAAATACCCATTCTGGCAGAAGTTACCCAAATTGCTATAAATTTTGCAGGGAATTTAACATTTTTAACAGCCATAGTGATGCTACGTCATATCACAAGCAGAATGATTGACTTAATGCCTTATTTACTGCGGATCTGCTCTCTGGACCAACAAAAACTCTTCCGCAAGGGCCCTAGAGCCTATGGCTTGTAAATCATGGAAGTTTAAGTTTGGCAACGTTTGAAGCTCTAACAAAGTATTCTGGACTAGCCCAAGATGGCAACCCTTCTGCCACCAAACTGGGGGTTAGATCGCCCCTTTGGGCAATCAGTCTTCTTAATGGTCTTCTGCTCAATGAGACAGTTACAACAGAGATCCTAGGAGGACTACCCGGGGCCAGCACAGCCTCCATGGCATGGTGTTCTTAGGCACGCTGATGATGTCATATCCCAGGACTGAGCAACAAGGACAAGTGGGTGCAGAAGGGACAATTGGAGTCACTGTCTTGGGTCAGCCATTGGATAGCACTGAAGAGAAATACTTTGCTGTGCTAATTCCAGGGAAAGAAAATCGGAGAACATGGGTGACTGACAGACAAAATATTTTCCTTCTAAATAACTCCTAAATAAAAATTTTGGGGGGGCTTGAGTTTTTGTCTTCAAATCCAGCTACTGGATAATTGGATTAGGCATCTTCATCAAAGAGGTCATCGCAGCCAGTTTTCATAAATAAAATATCAATAATAACAATCAATATGATCAATGGAAACGAGGCCGGAAGAAGAATGCGTACTCTGACCACCCAAAACCAAGACTTTTGGCTTCTGGGCTTCAACTCTGTGTATATTTCCCTCTAACCTCTATAATATTTTTTGAAAGATCCCAAAGTGCTCGAGTAAGAGGAAATCTTGCCAAAGTGGAACAAAAAAAAATACAAAAATCAATTTTTGGCCAGAGTTCACTCTTCAACTTCCCTCGACTTTACCGCAGAAAATACTCGGGTTATAAAAGTCCAACCACTGTATAAAGCATGTCAGATAAGTGCGTTGAACATACATTTCTTTATTACATGTAACGGTTCCTTTAACCCGTATGCTTGACTCGGACGTTATACGTTAAAAAGCAGGCAGTTTCAATGAGTTTAAAAAAAGTTTAGTTTTAATGCAGCCCTACCACTTAAAAAGACTAAATAGAGAGTCAGATAATTTTATAAGTTAATACATCATATAGATGACGGCGGCAACCAAAAGGTTTTTATAACAGCCCTTAGGAAATCCATGAAGCTATTTATTAATAAAGTCACCTGTTTTCAAGTAGAAATTTCAGCTGTAATATATCAATGAGAAAAGCACCGTTCGGAATACACAAAGGCCATAGTAGAACATAACTAACTCATAGACTTCAAGCTGAATCTGCACACTAACCTTGGGACTAGAAGACAACCATACACAACAAATTTGAAGCACTCACCAAAAACTGGTAACTTGGTTTTAGCCTAACCTACGGTACACACATCTTTTCTCATGGGTCTCAACAATGGCGAGGTCCACATCTCAACTTGCTTTTTTTCACTTGGGGTGGGCCCCAAGTGATCCCCCCCAAAATACCATATAAATGCCATACACAACAAGAACGGACAGTCACTTTATAGCCTCTCCTGCGGTGGGTCCCTGCTTGAGTGTGTCTCAAGTTTTAGGTCACTGGCACCATTATAGAGAAACAGGCTCCATCAACATATCAGTCGGATCCCACCCAAAAGGACAATGTAGACTTAAAATGCCATCCCAAATTTGTTTTGTATGGTCTTTCGCCCTACCAGGGATCTCTGGGGGCTCACCACAAGTGAAAAGGTGAGTCCAGACTTAGATCTTGCTTTCTTCATGCTGTAGGCCCATGAAGACTGAAATGTTTATTTGGTGGTGTTGGTTTCCTTATGAAGGAGAATGTTGTCTCACCTTTTGGTTCTAGACTGCCCTTGGTTTAGGATTGTGCTGATATGCTAGTGGAGGTTTTTCTTCTTCTCTGTAATGGGGTTAGAGCCTGAAATACTCCCGAGTGGGGAATGTCCTTCCTTGGTGAGAATTCCAAATCGGTTGTGTGTGGACTAGAGGTCATAACCCTGCTTATATATCTCTGATAATGGTTTTGGACTTTAGGCCCCTTTCTTCAGTTTGTTTGGACTCACAAAATTATTTTCATATTTCTTTATGCATCCTATGGGGCCGTTCAAAATTTGAAGCGAAATGTTTTGGCTTTGAGTTATTTTCCTGGAATTATGCTGCTTGAAGGCTTATAATAGGATAAACTGTACAAATCCTAACAAGAAAGC
The DNA here is from genome assembly GCA_029215755.1 of Spea hammondii. NCBI lineage: Eukaryota > Metazoa > Chordata > Amphibia > Anura > Pelobatidae > Spea > Spea hammondii. The sequence goes on from JARDYJ010000007.1 coordinate 50,100,484, forward strand.
ATTAAACGAGCTTTATAAGAAATGATACCTGTTTTGTGTGTGGTGATGTATTTCACAGTTTTGTGCCAGATAGGTTGTTGGAATATCTCCTGGAAGTACTTTTAATTGTTAAATGTTTAAGCAGATCGAGGCTTACGGAGAGATAAAGATCTCATTCTGGGTTAAACCCTATTGGGAGTTTAATGCGGCAGGCGATTCATTTTGTAGAATTAGCTGACATAATTTATTCAAATCACTGTCTCATTTAGAGTAATTATTTAGAATCAATTTTGCCAATCACATCACATTAACCTATGGGCATGAAATAAAATAAAAAGTGAGCATTTTCCCCCAAAAAAATAAATAAAAAAAAAAGAGGAAGGTTTGCCTAAACAAATAATAAATAACATAATTAAAAACTAGACATGACTTTGGGTCTCAGTCCACAAGCACCTGTTTTTTGTACTTTATTTTGCATATATTATTCATTTTTTCCCTAAACAACATATAGATTCTCGTTATACCTGGGAGGTCAGCATCCATGCCAAGATAAGTGGTAGATAAGTGGAACAGCCTCCCAGCAGAAGTGGTAGAGGGTAATGCAGTTAGGGTATTAAACATGTATGGGATAGACATACGGCTCCTGAATCTAAGACGAGACCAACGACTGATTAAGGTTTGAGTCTTTACAGCAGGAAACCAGACAGTTTCTCCAAGTTTAAGAAAAGACCCATCACACGTATTGAGTATTTCATTTGGTTTTATTGTACAAAAATAAAATTTTGGCAGCATGGTGGGAGTCAGTGGAAATTATAAAATTATATCCTTACCCCAAATTTGGATACAAACGACCCCCTTTAGAGAACATGCGTTTCACATGATCTTTTCATAAACAAAGTTCGCTCTTCTCCTTTTCCTTTCCGAACGTCCTTTGGCGCTGCTGCTATAAACTCAGCTTGATTGCCGTGATTCAGAATAATTAGAGGCTCTTTTTTTTATCTGTCTATGATGAGGACGGCGGCTGAAAGGATGAGTTTTCTCTCTAAATAAAAGTTTGTAACACTTAACAGCCTCATCTTAGACAAAAACAATAGCAAACAACCGAGGCCTTTGGTAGCCAACAGCTCTGATGTGATGCTGAGACGCTGGATTCAAACTGATAAACACTTTTATGTCTTGGCATCGATTGCAAGAAAGCAAATGCCGATCTTGGAAAGATTACCCCGCGCATGGAAAATATAATTACACGGAGGTCTGGGTTGTACTTCATGTATTCAAATCAGCTAATGCAATGTCCATGTTTATTCCATGTTTATTGCATGTTCCTATGGTAGAAAACACGCTTTGGGGCTCTTATAAACATGTGACGGATGGGTTGTGCCTAGAGTCTCCTGTTAAATCGCTGCTTCCCTGGTGCTCTGGGCTAGGATTTTAATGCTTGGTGTTTGGCCACGCCCACTCTGTCCAGGTTCCACCCACTCTCCACCCACTTTACACCCTTTAAAGCCTAACTGATGCTAGCCCTGATTTCTGCCATGGCCCCCAGAAGAGGAGGAGGAGGAGGAGGAGGACAGGACAGCCAAGCCTGAAGCGTTCCCAGATATGAAGATACGCAGCCCCTTATTTCATGTATATGGTTTTGTTAAATTTATTTTTATTGTGGGCTGTTCCATGCAGTAAATATCGTTATAAAAATACAGTCATATTATCTTTGTTTGAAAGGACCGTTCTTTTATCAAAATCTATATTTTACAGTTGAATGCACTAAATAAATTTGTCAATTTGAATGTTATTTTTAATTTTCCCTCTCCTTTATTATAATAACGCGATGGAACCTTTGGTGCTTTATAACTTAATGTTATGTAAAATAAATACATTTAGTTATGCAAAAACTTTTTTAGGAGCTCAGAATGTTTGCTGGGTATGAGGGAATCGCAGGGTTCTACAGCCCAACAAGCCCAATAACATGTATTGAAGTAGAAGTGATTGGGTTCAGTGATGTATTTATCCAGGGTGTTGCCCTAGGCCTGATCCAGAGGCATCCTAGGCATTGCCCCCAAGCAGCCCCCTTCCCGGCCGTCGTCTTCTCTGCGGAGCGTTAGGATATGATGCCATATCTCGGTGCTCTGTGATTTAAAGGTGCGAAGCGCTTGGAACATTCAGCAACGGCATGCTGGGAGGTCTACCTTAAATACATAATTGAATGGGTTTATGAATTAAATTGTATAAAATTCCTCATTCTGTTACATAAACAGCGATTAAGAAGTCACAAAGTCACATAAAAAGTCCTGGTAAAGCCCCAACCTATAGCTACACCTATAACACCTGAATCTCAAGCGTCCCTCTTTGGCCGTTTGGAAATTTGGGCCGTATGGGATTAGCATATTTGGGAAGAAATTATCTGAAATAATAGCTAAAGGAGTATCCAAATAAACCACACTTTAGGAGAAATGTTCTGTGGGCAGTTTTATAAGAAAGCATAAATTTAAAAAATTCCAAGATACTATATATTTTCAGCCGTACAACCTAAACAGCTGGCTTGGCCGATACAAACGCTTTGTAACATTGTACTGCGGACGGTCGGAAGAAACATCTCACTTCCAAACATTCCACGGACGCTTAGCAGAAGAGCATTTCAGGTCAATGCTGACAAAATTGTTTTTATTTTCACTGAGAAATTCTAATAATATCTAATTAGGTAAAAAAAGAAAAAAAAAGATAGAAAAGGTTGTCCATGGAGGTTACCTAAAATAATATTTTGAACTTTAAAAAAAAAAGACATAAAATATAATTTTGGTTACTTTTCTTATGTTAGTAATTGCCTGCTGTTTTTATTAAAGTATAAATAATTTACTTGAATTCATTTTAAAAATTGGAAAGAAATTCAGATTTTTTTTCATACTTTTTCATAATATATATTTTTTATTTCCTATAACATGGAGATTTCTTGTTAGAATCTCACATTTTTTTTTTTTTAATGCAGGGCAAATTGGAACAAAACAACAAATGACCTATGTCACAGAGACCCTTGGCCGAGCACAACGGCTGCTGCAACTGCATACCACCCAAGTGTCCCTGTTTATTAGAGACAGTCCCTCATATGAAATTCCCTCTGTCTCTCATTCCTCCCCCGATGCCTCTCTTTTCTCAGAGCTGAGTATGAGGGTTATCACAGGTTTCTTCAGCCCTAAACGCCCCAAAAATGTGTAAAAAGACACCAGGAAATGTGTTTAGAAAATAATTATGTAAATAAAACTTCTCCACACAAGGTGCTTAAATACTGATGTCTCGGTGAACCCCCCCCATCACACCTTTTTTTCACACCCCCTAATAGTAACTTCCGCCAAGAACATGAATCCGTCATCCTCGCGCTCCACATCACATTTATCATTACGCACTCCAAACAGGCAAGCGGCACTCAAAATCCGAGGACTATAAAACCAGTCAGAATCAGTAAAAAAGGTATAAATCTCATTTATTATCAGTAGAAAATACAAAAGGACTCTGAGCCGGACACGCTTGCCTTTTGTATTTTCTACTGGTTTTCTAGTTCGTGGATTATGAGGGCCGCTTGGCTACTTGGAGCGTTTGCCTTTCTGGTGGGGGTTCTGGATCCGACCCTGCGGTTTGCTGAGCACCATCCGCTTTTTGGGGGGGGATTTGTCAACCTGGTCTGTATAAACCTGATATATGTGAGTGTGCGGTTTATTGGTACCGTGGATTAACCTGTAATCCGCCAGCATTTCAGTCCTTAGTCATCAGGAAAACCATAGATTGCAAGAGCAGAGCCCCTTTCCTACTGTGCCGGTATGATTTAACGTCTGTCGATGTTGCTGTTAAATTTGTATATTTGTAATTGTTATCCTCTCTATTTGTATTAGAGCCATTGAATCTTCGTTGTTTCTAAATGAAATGCAATATAAATGAATGAATGAACGAATTAATAAATAAATTGCAGACATGGATTTTATATTATTTTAGGCTATTTCTACAAGAAGAGGACCTTCCGTGTCTTCGTGTCTTAGTTAAGATCTGATACACGGCTCTCATACCTTTTATGATCTACCAGATTTGCCTCCCGAATCTTGCCCGGCACAGGCGATAGAGACGGAACATTGTCATTAAGTCGTCATTAAAATGTAACAATATTTATGGTCTTTTAATTTCTGAAGGTAGGCTGCCAAAAATCTCAAACGCCGGATTACACAGTAACGTTTTCCGAATGATTAGTTTAAGACGATGACCCTCTTGAAACCTTTGAAATAAAATCAGGCAGGAATCAGGAGAGAACTGACATAGAACAAGCAGAGACGTGTTCACCGTAGGTTTATAACGAGAATAAATGTTGAATTAGTTACTGTTTCTCCGAGCTTCCAGAAGACATCTGCTGGTCCTGAAGATGTGCTAGAGATGTGTTCCATCCCTGTCTACCAAACCACCTGGAAAATATCTTCATTGAACATATGGCTAACTCAAATCTTCCATATGATCATATTTTTGTTTGTTTTTGGTTATGTTTGATGGGAGAGAAAGGATAACAAAGAGAAGGTCAGGGAACCCAACATACTAATCAGTTGCTCCATGTTTTCCCTGTTGTAAAGAAAATACAATTGTCAATGCAAACTGGATCACTCAAGCCAAAAAATAAAATCCCTTCAAGACTTCCGGATTATCAACCTGGAAGGACGTCTAGCAGCTGTTCAGGTCTCTACTGATTCATTCGAAAAAGAGAGAAAAAAAAAATATAATTCATGTTGTATTGGTGTTTTTGGCTTCATGGATAAAATCCGTAAACATGAAAGCTCATGGGATGACAAAACACTTTATTTAAAAGTTTTAAAAACATTTTAGAAAGTCTCATCACTTTTTTTTACTTTGGCCATAGAATGTTTGGGATTTTCTCAAAGCTGTATTTATAGTTACACAAGAAGGATTAAAAAAACCCAGAAAAACTAAAACCACCCGTTTTAAAATAATGTTTCCCTATGAATTACTCCAAGGTAAACTATCCAAAATATGTTCTCTGTGGATAGGAGACATAGAAAAAGAAACATGTTTATGGTCTAGGTTATTGCAACATATACTGGCCACAATTACCATGAACGTTACAGGAACAATAAGCAAAAGAAAACCATAACTCCTTGTTTCCCAGGATCTGGTTCTAACAGCGTCTACGGGTTATTGACATCCAATAAGCTGAGTCTTGAGAATGCTCTCCACACAATAATAGTAATTATAACATTGGCTACATTATGCATTGTTTGGGACCAACTCAGGCCTCCATGCATGAGAAGATTATAGCCAGGGGCTACCATCCGGTACTGGGCCAAACCAGGGGTCCGGGTTGTGTCGCAGGTCCCGCCATTGGCCCTCATGATCTGCTACCAAGGACTGATGGCACTCACAACTGTTTGGGGGCAAAGATGCCCCTGTGGGACATGTTGCTTGTGAAGTCCGGGGCCCCTGGGGCAACTTTCATACCAGGGCCCTGTGGTTTCTAGTTACGCCCTTGTACACAATATTTATCACAATATTCCATGCGAAGCCGACAGTGCTACTATTTGAAGTTTTTACGTCCTCTTGTAACATTATTATCATCCATAACTTTACTAATGAATTTCACATCAAAATACCACAGTAGCGTTAAACTTTAACCCCTTAAGGACAATGGACGGTCCTTAAACCCATTGAAAACAATGCATTTTGATCCCGGCTTTGTCATTAAGGGGTTAATACGGACACATGGAGTCAAAATACATCAACAGGAACTTACATGACAAATATGAATGGTAATGACATCGTATGCAAACTGCACATACAATATAAAAGAGATTTGTCCAGTTATTTTTTGAACCAGTTATTTTTTTTTATTTTTTTTTTAGAATATCTTCCTGTCAAGAACAGAGATTTCAAAGACATCCGTTTCACCTCACATCTGTGCGAGGACGAGTAAAACACTTTCATTAGCAAAGCCGATTGGTGTAATACTGACGTCTCTTCAAAGGTTTGTCATCCTGATTTCGGAAGCGCTCCCGAAAAGAAGATAATGTCTTTCACCTTAATGGTCTGGTGCTTATATCCGCCACAGAGGGGACTGACACACAATTTGGTTTTTTTATTGTAATTGCAGAATTCAATTTCAAATACTTTGGGTCCCCATTAAAATGGATAAGGATGAGTACATTGCTTGTAAGGGTATCAATCATATACCCTAATACCCTAATAAGTTTGTTAATACAGCGATGTTAGCGCTCATACATCAAAAGATCTCACTCACATTTATTCACATAAGCTTAAGTTTTATCTCGGCATTTAGGATCGACACGGGGAGCTTCTACCCTTCACTGTTAAGAAGGGAGTTCTGTTCTTTATAATCTAAGTGATCTTTGTGAATGAAGGTGTCAGAATATGACATCGTATCTGATGTCATAATTTCCTACTAGAACAAGTTGGGAGCAGAGACAATTCTCTGCTCGCTTCACTAGACACCAGAAAGCCAGGCTTCCGTATTGGTCCTGAACAATGTCAATGGTCCATTTGGGGAGATCAGACATACTTGTAACTGGCTTATTTGGTGGCCGAGTGGCTGCTGTCGCCCTAGTTGGCCAAGTCCAGAATACCCTACTGATGGGATCCTTAAAGTTTGGTAACTATTGTTTGGTTGCATCTTGATGCCCTCAGAGTAACCTGGCTCACCATCCATTAAAGTAATTACTTACATTTAAAAAAAAAATAGAAATGCATCCAACACAGTAAAATAAAAATTGGAAATGTTTAACACTTAAGAAAAAAAAAATGCTCCAGAACTAAGGCAGCCAACTTGGAAGAGTTCCAGCCGCCATTAAAATACAACTCCCACGTTTTTCAGCAAAGCTTTTGGCTGGATGAGTTCTGGCTGAGGGGTATGGAAGATGTAGTCGAGCCAAGGCTGGAAAGTGACCTGTTGGCTACCTCTAGCCTAGCGCCACTTCAGAGCGGTCAGTCAAAGTCATGTATAAAGAGCATTAATGGAGCAAAGAGGTAAAAGTGATGTAGTAACCTTAGCAACTACTGTGATATTGCTTCTGATTGCTTTGCACTTACCATTTTGCACACGAGTTACCTTTTACAAAACCCCCATAGTTTGATTTAGGAATTTCAGACAGATCTCTCCAAACCCAGAAACCAGCCATCAAAAAAGTACAGACTTGATATTGGCTGAAGAAGAAAGAATAGAACCCAACTCCAAATTCCCACCTCACCCTCAGTAAAACATATGTTCCTTCCAAACCTAAATATTTTTAATGACAAGGAATAAGCTTTTACCAGGTCGTCAATGAGTGTTTAAACCAGGAGAACACTGAAACAATAGGAACATCATTTACATATCAAGTCACCCAAAAATCTATTAATTCTTTCCAGTTTTAGTGTGCGCTGTATGCTTCAGCAATGGTTATAAATATTTAACGACTTCCTGGAATTGTATTACTGCTAGTTTTAGATTTCCAAAGAATTCTTAGAAAAATGTAGTTTTCTGCAAATCATGTGATTTGCGCACACTCCACTTCTCATATGCAATTTGATGCACATGAGTTTATTTTTTTTCATTATTATTTTTATTTATTTATTTATTTTTATTTAAATGCAAATTATTATTATTTATTGGTTTTATAGCACCAGTATATTCAGTAGTGCTGAGACCTGATGCCTTGGGGTCATCTTTGACTCAAACCTCTCCTTGATCCCTCACATTTAGTTCCTCACCAGATTCTGCTGCTTGGATCCACCCATTCCTCGCCCAATGATTATTATTTATAATAAATTTAGACTGTTTTAGCTTCAGTTCCTTGCAGTAGATGCATTTTTCTGAATGGTCCTTACCTTCAGCTGGCTCCAGTGATAATTTACAAATTATGTAAATTAGGTGGTTTAACAAGACCCCACATGTGGACACATTTGGCATGCTTTCTTGCCTGTTATTGGCCGCTCCAAGCTGCCAAAACTAGTGGGAATAGCAGAAAGTAATTGTTTGTGGTTGGCGGAGCTGTTTGTGGCAGCAGACTGTCCCTTTAAATAAAAACTAGCTATCGGAAATGTATCAAGCATCCACAACAGCGTTACATACACACAGAGAGTCGATTACCTGTCTGTGATTGAAATATGCGGAGAGACTTTAAAGAATGCAGTACTAATGTTCTTTTCTTAAAAAGTACAACTGAATGCCCAAACCCTTCCCAGAATTTTTTTTTTTATCATGTCAAATATTGACTTTTTCATTTTTTTGCCAGGAACACTTAATTGTCATAAATCACAAAAGCAGGCGCTGAAAGGTTCTTACTGTAGAGACTAAAAAAGCTTCTAAAGCATTTCTGTGTTGTTTTGTATGAGCAGTGAATGTTTTGTCTAAGTGGAACAGTACATTAACGGTTAATATTTATACTGTCAATTTCATTATGTGAATTTTATAACAAATTGCCAGAATCTTCTGCATGTTTCAGCACCGGATCAGCTGCCAGACACCTTCCGCAAGCAGAGCAGATTGTGGCGACTTTATGGTTTGGTGCAGCGATAGGAATTTCCTAGGTTCTGGCCAGGATTGGTGAGTGGGAGCGAGCCAGGGACTGGGAGACATAAAGACATTTAAATTATCACAGTTATAGAAGAAACTGCAAAAATCCACAGAAATTAACAGAACCCCCCCCCAAAATAAATAAATCCCTCCCTTCCTCCTTAATCCTGGTCTCCCAGCTTTACAGTTCACCAGTCAATACAACGTCTGTGTATTAGTATTGATTGATTTATAGAGTGACATCATATTCTGCATAAACTAACTGATCAAAAGCAATTTGGATTTACAGAAACAAAAGATGGGGAAGGCCCTGCTCAAACAATCTTATAATCTAGAAGGAGGTTGGGGTAGGCTAAACAAGAGGAGCAAATGCAGAATGCAGTGTGAGGAGGACCGGTCACACAACTTTATTGGAGGAAGATCACATAAGGTTATTGTAGCGCAAAACGGCGGCGCTTCCAGTTATGTCCTCTCCCTGATTCTCAAATCAGAGAAGAAGACGTCACCAGAAGCAAAAACCTCATGTGAGCTTCCGTTCAAACAAGGTTGGACCGAATAGACTGAAGGTAAGGAGTGAATGATGATGAAAGATTGCAAAGTATTTGAAGATGGAGAAGAGGATGGTCCATAGTTTCAAAGAGGCAGAAAGATCCAGAAGAATTAGTAGTCTTTCATTAATATCTTTTATTGGGCCAACATAGAAAAGGATGTAAAGTTGCATATGCTTTTGTAAGATCAGTTGTCTTCTTCAAATGGAATGAAGAGGGATTAGCAAAGAGTCACCCAATCGTAATAAGAATTACAGGCCAATGAAGCTCAATGTACATATTTTTGTTTCCCTTATTATACCGACTATAACCGGTTATATATCACATATAATAGTCAAATATATCTCTAGCTCTAGTTGTGCAGGTCATTAGTCTTCCTGATTGGTCTGTAGGTATAACACACCTGGTTGAAATTGTTGAATTTCTCCATCTGGAAGTTTTTTCCTCTAATGTATGTTTCAATGTGTTGAGGGTTCTGCCTTCAGTTTCGATAACCTCGGCAGCAGTTTGTGATTTGTAAACAGCTATTGCACTCATGGCTCCTGTTTTCATCCCTTTTTACTCCGTGATCAGTCCAAAGAGCCATTTTTGACATACAAGGGCAGGTAAACCTCTCAGGTACCCCTAGGCACACATGCCCTTTAAGCCTTTATACCTTTTATTAGGCTAACACAGAAAATAATGTAATTACATAAGGCTGATTATTCAGTGAATTTACTGTATGAGTGCTTTTGAAGCAGGGGCACATTAATCAGGTTAACCCTTTAGTGAATTTAAATTTCTCGATCTCGGTACATACCAACTTTTTATGCAAAATACAGTCATGTGTCTTTGTGCAGAGGGGCTTCTTGGATTTGAATTGGGCATTCTGATGAAGGTCATACAGATGCAAAATATATATTTTACTATTTTTTTTATTATTTTTACTACAATAACGACAAACTCGAGTGGCGAATGTTCTTCCGAGAATCCAGATCAATTTCAGTTGTCCAAAAATCTAATTAGAAGCATGCCACGCTGTTACACAATTTTAAGGGAAATAAAATCCGTAGAAAATGTTTTGATCCACATGACAGACATTCAGGAAACTCAATATGCTGCAAAATTATCTAATAAATATTCCATTTCATGTAAAAGAGTCATTCTTGTATTTTGTTAATGATCGAGATGGTGTGTTTTGGTCCATGAAGTTAGAACACTATGTCCTCCCGTAGTACGCACTTTAGAAAAAAAAATCTATTTCAATCTACAATTTATTTCCAAATATAATAATTTATTTTGACATTTAGATTTAATAAATTAAATATTTTATTTGGATAGATAGAATTATATTTCTGGAGAACTAGAAAAAAAATCAAGCAGGGTATCCGAATTAGTTAATTTAATCCTTAATGGGTGTTTAATATGTTCTGTTAGAGAGATAGTAGGGAAGTATGATGGGACAATTTATTTATCAACAGCTCTCCTCATGAATCACATTTTGAAAATAGCGCCACCATGGATGTAGCAGGTTATGACTGGTACTGCACCCAACCAATAATGTCTAAGCTTTGGTTTTAACGTTTTCCTTACAATTTATTTTCTAGTTATGTATACCAAGAAATACATACCTGTGTGTTTATAGATAAAAAGTATGAACGTCCTTCTAAAAGGTTTTTTATTGTGACTTGGAGTACGGGATCACTGGCGCTTCACCTGGAGTCTCCGGGAGAGTTCCCAGGTATGGTTATCTCTCCGCTGTTGTTAAAATGCTGATTGTTGCTGATTGGTTGAAGGGGCTGTTTGTAAGGGTGGGGGGTGAAGACCAAAGAGAACACAGGGAGAGGAAACTGATTGAGATGAATAGTCCCTTACTTTCTAACCTAAACGTCTCAAAAACATTTATAGTGATTAAAAACATAAAGCAGAAACCAGTTTTAATAAGTGGATTTATTATATGTTTTAAAGGCGAGAGAATTCCTCTTTCCATTTATTACGTTAATTAAATTCAAAAGCAAAATACATACAACAGAAAGCGTTAATATGTTTCTTTTTTTTTAATCAATAAAAGTAGCAAACGGACAAAAATGTGGCAGATTGGCAAGAACAGAATATGCTTAGCTGCTGGTTTTTGAGGTATCATCCAGGAAGGCTTTGCCACAGGACAGCGCTGAGGATTTGGTAACATGGGGTGAGAGATGCTGGGAATTAGTGAAATGTAACACCAGCCACGGGGTGTGGGCTTCGTGGGTAGGATTTGTGTTTTTTTTTTTAAAATAAACCAAAGACCTCAAGGGTATATTTTTATTATGAAATAAAACGATTCTTAAATGAGTCAGGAATGCGATATATTTGGTTGTTAGCCTATTACGTATCTGCACGGCTGCCACTATTTTAACAATTCTTCAATCTATGGAAATAATAATAAATAACACAAATTGAATCTGAGCGCTCATGCATACTACAGCATTACACAGAGTCTCGACGGTCTCTTTATGAAATTTATTGATTTTTAAATTTGGATTTACTGGAAGCGAGTGTTAGCCTGTGGGCTGCCGGACTTTGTTATAATTTTGTGTTATATGTTGGGTGAACGTGTATATAGGGGAGTTGTGCAGAATCCCCCCTATGTGTCCCTGGGCAGTAGAGCTTACAATCTAAATAGTAGTACACAAATTAAAAACAATATGAAATTGAGATCCAAATTCAAATGTTCCTATTGTTTGTAAAATTGTTTTGGTTTAGATGGAAACGTGTATTCAGCTTCACTTTATGGTATGTTGTTGTATGTAGTCGGGAGAATTTATCGTACATGTATGTGGCATGAATGTGAGCGTCCCTGAACTTGACAGAGATGATTGGGAGTTCATACAAGCCATCTACACGCGGTGCGATCTCCGGTGACACTCGCTGAAATTCTGCTATATGTAAAAATTGTCTACATCAAGATAAATCAAAGGAGTAAGAGTCTTATAAATGCTAATAAACATAATATTTAGTGGCGGCTTTAGGGCCCTGAGCCAAAAGATATATCGACGCCACCTGTTCTATTGTTGATGGAAGGACCCCGAACTCATAGTTACCAACGACCCCTAGACTAGCGTCTTGGGACATTATATACCCTGCATTGATGCCCCATGTCCTGTTTAGATGATATAATGAGAGTTATGTATAAACAACAATTCTGGAGCTCAGAACTGAAGCTGGTGTAATTTGTTGGAGCATTCTATTGGCTACCATGGTAACTGCACCAGCCTCATGCCTAGGGAATGGTGGTTCCCAGGTCTGACCACCATTACCACGTGTTACCAATTTTGCCCTTTACACATAATGTTCAATGTTCCCTGCCCATGACCGGCACACAACCGGCTGGAGCGGCACTTATATAAAACTGTATTTAACGCCAGAATTTCATTCACAAAATCAAAATGTGTTCCATTTTACTCTTTCAACAAGTTCTGCATACAAGGGAGAGAGAGAAAATGCTGCATTTCCTAGAATAAATATTATTTTAAACCTACAGTTATTTTATTTAAATGTATTTTTCCTAAGCTGGACAGAAAATGTATATTTTATAACATATATGAATCAATCTCCTGAATGGTGCGTTACTCCAGAAACACAGAAAGGACTCAACGTCTATAATGGCGTCCAAATGTCTGACAAGCTTCTACCTCTGAGACCAGGAATGTTTCAGTCGAATACTACTTCTTTCTTGGCTTTCATTTAATTGACGTGGTAAGAGGAGCTTTGATGGTCTCAAAGTAATACGTTTTTTAGATACACGGCTTTTATCATTCAACAGCCCTCCAAACTATAGCCATTATCCACCGATACCAAACAACGGGGAATATTCTTATATTTTGATTCTGAACAACTGATGTGGAACCCACTTGGCGGTTTCCCAGATGTATCGGTGTCGTTTCATGATACGTCTGAAAACCATACTCAACCATCTCCAACCAGAAACAAAAAGTTATTCTTCCTACTTATACGGTTTAGTCAACGTTGATTCAGCAGCTCCAAAAATGTTATATATTAAGAAAAAAAAGGCACTGAAGTTTTAATGCTGAAGAGCAGGTCCACCATCAGAAATCTTGAGGTTTAGAGATAGAGAGCTCCTGCCCCATCCCACCCCATGCTTCTCCCTCCAAAAAGTGGCCTCGATCTTCAGAAGGTGCCACCAAGCCCCAGTCCATAGAAAAGGGCCACAAGGCCCCAATCCTTTGAAGGCGCCACCAGGCCTCAATCCCCAAACATGAGCCACCAGGCCCCAATACTTGGAAAGCATGCAAGGGCTCCGACACAGGTAGCGGGCCACAAGGGCAAATGAGGGGGCCCATAAGAGATCAGGGAGGCTGTCCTGCAAATAAATTTACTAATGTACTCATTGCCTATTCTGTTACTGAAACATGCCTTTTCCTAGAGAACCACCGTACCTGAGCTAAATAATTTTACTTTTTCCAAAAACTGAGGATCAGCCATTGTGGATAGACATAAGAAGAATGATGAACGCCGCTTCTCCGGGTCAATACGGGGTCCTGACATGCCCTACTCTCTACCCATTCCCCCCTTAAATGGGGGTTCGCCCAACGAAACCCGCAGCGTCACCCCTAAAAGTTCCCAGGTATACTAATAAATTAAAGACAAGAATTAACACGAAAAGTACACTTTTGGATAATCTACTATTTCTTTTAATAAAGATTACATTTTAATGACTCAATCATTCTGTAATCCTGTAGTCATACGTATGCACCCTAATACTTCAGGCTTTCCATTCACTTCATAATAGTAACCAAAAAATGGAAATGTGAGCTTAAAAAATATTTTTAATGATATGTCTTGTCAACCCCTCTGGAACAAAAAAGGTTTATGGATATAGTTAAAAAAAATATGAATGTTTTGTATTTTTCTATAGAATTTCAACAAATCAGTAAGACAACCCTGATTCTTAAACCAGCTGTTCCTGCTGAGATGCAGCAATCGTACGCGGGGCTTTGAAACTCATGGATCAGATCCTCGGGATGCAAGTTACCTCTTGGAATCTTTTCTAAGAATGATCCGATTCTCCGGAGACCGTGAGCTTTTCAGGGTTTTGGTGATAAAAAGTGTCTAACTCGATAAAAACTTTCAAAAACTATTTACTTTATGTTTGTGCTTCTGCAAAAAGGTTTATAAGATGTCAGCCTAGATTGACGTTGGCAGATAAATTGGAAATAAAGTTCCTACTATTCAGTTAAGTAGATAGAACTGTTATACATCGAGCGCACACTGCCCAAGTGTCCGTGTTTAGGAAGGACAGTCCCTTCTCAAGGTACAACTTGGTCTTCCTCTATTTATTCCCCTGATGTCCCTCTTTTTTCTCTAAGTGACCTTTTTTTGTGAATTTGAAATGTTGGTTTAAATGGTTTAAAATTCATAAAACAATAATAAATCGAAATTTACGGAGAACTGAAAGCCAATCAGGTGAAAACTGTTTTCATTTTCTTTAGGGAAGACCAGGCTAACGTGTATAGCTTGTCTAGTTAGATTTAGGTGACAACCATATAAGCAGTAGGCCTGTGCGTTCAGATTCGTATAAATTGCAAATTTACAAAATTCTACTAAATTCGGCCACGATGAGACCAGACCCCCCACGAATCGGATGAAAAGAAAGCAAAAAGATCAGAATTTTCATCTGAAATATGTGGGTCCAGGTTCACTCACATTCATTCACACTCTAGCTAACTCATTCTTGTTTACTCTATCTCTTATGCCCCTCTCTCCCCCTCTCTCTCTCCCCCCTCTCTCTCCCCTCTCTCTCTCCCTCCTCTCTCCCTCCCTCCCCCCTCTCTCCCCCCTCTCTCTCCCCCCCTCTCTCCCCCCTCTCTCCCCCATCTCTCCCCCATCTCTCTCTCTCCCCATCTCTACCCCATCTCTCTCTCTCCCCCATCTCTCTCTCTCTCCCCTCCCATCTCTCTCTCTCCCCTCCCATCTCTCTCTCCCATCTCTCTCTCCCCCCCCTTTCTCTCTCCCTCGAACTCAGGGAAATATGGTGGCATGTCCCTGATCCTCCAATTAGGGCAGATTATGACATTGTATACTAACATTTCATACCCATCTCTGTACCAGGCAGATATTACCCATCACCCGGACTGTGATTGTCAAAATTCTCAAAGGGGTAATGAAAAGGCAAGCTGTCATGGAAGTTGCTAAAGGTATTCATTTCTTTCTCTTGTGGCGTATCTGCACTGTCCTGTCCCCTATTTTATTTCAATCATCACAATTTTGAAACAGAAACTGAGAAATGAATAGCCTATCTAAATATCTTTCATCTACTGATAAGTTCCATATTTCTTATTACAACATGATTCTTTTACTACTACGGAGCCAAGAGTGCTTTATCGAGAACAGTTACCGAGAAAGGCTACTTACCATAAAACCCATTAGTATTTACAGACAGTATTCCACAGATGGATTTGCAGAAATTCCCGAAGTGTAAGCACGGGGGTTTACTTTTCCATTTTTATAACAGGGGTGAACCGAAGGATACAAAAACACTATGGAGTCAGTTTAAACTTCTCCTGAGTCGGCAGATTTACCATAAAAATAATATAGCAACTGTTTAAAAATTAAAGGCTAACTTCCAAATCGCTAATGGTACATAAAAGAATAATAACAGGCAAAATTAAAGTTAAGTTATCACAGCACAAATGGGCTCTGAAATTCTAAAATTTCTTCCGATCATCAAAAACATATGTTTGCCGGGATATATATTAAAATAAATTATAAAACATGTTTTTTTTATGGATACATTATATCTCTTTATTATAATTTAAAAATAAGGTGTAAAATAGTTTTTCGCCCTGAAAAACATTATATTCAAAAGAATAAAATCTTTTTTTTTTTTTTTTTTTTTTTTAGCAGAGAATTTTGAATTGGTTTCCAAGCTGTGTATAGGATTAACACAATTGATGAAGCTTCACCAGTAATAAAATGCCTGAAGGGTACAGATATATAGCGGTCATCTTACCTTCTACACAACGACAGATTGTACAGATCTTTAATACTTAATGATGAAATCTAATGTAAAAAATATTTTTCTTCATGAGCTCCCCAGTGCTGTATACAGTAATGTCGGTCCACATTGACAAAAACCTGGTTTTATTTATTCTAATAAACGCCCTTTATCTGCAGACCTGGAGGCCGCCATTGTTATCAGTCATGTGATATTTCCCGGCTCAAACACCACACTGAGCTGATGCTTTATGGCGATGCTAATGAAGTCCGTTCCTCCATAGACTTTCATTCATTACAAAGTGTCCGACTGGGTGATTGAGATTATGCAAAAACTAGAACTGTTTTGAACAAAGAAGATAGTAGAAGTATTATTAAACACTCATCTACAGACACCAGACAAGCCAGAAGACTTGTTTTTCCCTCAGAAATCTCATGGTGCTGCCACAACCACAAGGGATTCTGGGTAGGCACATGCAAATAAGGTCAACAATGATCACCCTTTGCCTCTATATCCACTTTATACATGGATCCCGCTGTACAGGACAGCCTTTGACAAAACTCGGGTAAGATTTTAAGTGGAAGGGTTTCCATCACCTTTACTCACCATAACTTATGTAAAAAAAGAAGATAAACCCTTTTCAAAAAAATATTTTTGAAAATGTATTTTTAATCTAATAATAAAAGAAAATGAAAAAAAGGTGGGAATTCCCTTTTTCTGCAAGACAGCATTTAAAAAAAATATTTACAGATCTGCGCAAACGTTTACTACATGAGCAGTAGAAAGATGACACAAAGAAGAATATGTACTGTAAAAAAAAATATTTTATAATTCATCACAACCAAGCACAGAACGCAAATCTGATAAAATAATAAAGGAACATAATAAGTACTTTAAAATAAGAACTCCTTATTTTATATTCTTATTTATCGTTTGTTTAAGTGTCAACTACAGAAAAAAAAATTCTCAATGTAGGATAAAACTACAACTATATATAAATAATATATCTTGTTGAACATTTGGTTATTATTTAAATTTCAGTTACACGTTTTTGGTCAATGGGGTTCCTGGTGGCAACTTCACATTTACCCATTCTAACTTTGGCAACTTGTATTTGCATCCCGCAGCAATTCAGAAAAATCTCGGGTTAGCAAATACAAAACTAGCTGTTTTCTCTTCATGGCTTTTGACCCGGACAAGTTGAACTTAATTGTAATCAGAGTTCTCCGAATTAGCAATCCACTTGACCTTTGCCAATATCTAGTTTGTTCCAAGTTTACATGAAGGAAGCAGCTTCGGGGTTAACCTGGTCCACTTCAAATTTAAATAAATTTAAATAGTTTAGTAGTTTTTAAGAAAACATTTATCAAATAATTAGTGCATTTTATTATATTTATATTTTTGGCAGTTCGCTTTGAATCATTTAAGTGTATGTTTCATGTGTGCCATTAACCATTAAGTCTACAGATTCCGTGGCCAGGAGTGTATATTTCTGATGTTGGATCCCAAAAAAACTATATAAAAAAGAAAATAAAGGAGCCCATTCAACCCTAAATTAAGAGTCAATGTAGTTAAAAAAAAAAAAAAATGTAACGTAATGTAAAATGTGTCCTAAAATGCATGTTTTAAGGCATGCCCATAATGACATCAGTTAATGCTATTTTGCTAAAAAATAATTAATATAAAAAAATAAATATATTATTATTGTTGTTGTTATTATTTATTATTATTATTATTATTTAGACCTTCCTTTATCCATACTTTAACTACAAACCCATATTCATCTGGACATGTACATGTGTTTCCGTGTAAAATATGAATATAGTAATATTCTAAAGAAACCTAAAATACTGGATCCATTTTTGCCGATCATATGCTGGCTTACAAAAGGACAGTGTTGTATACCGACAGCCACGCTATGGGGCATATCATTAAAAGTATTACTGAACACATAGATGTGTCATTTATCAAAACCCAGAAATCTTTGAAATTTAAATACCAATAATTGGCACAGATTTGGAGCGTGCAACGGGCCGACTTAAGTGTGACACGTCCTTCACCTGTAAAGGTTTACGATAAATGGGGTGGCAGTGACCTTCCGACACATCAAAGACAGAACTCCAGGAAATATCTCTAATCACGCCGTGGAGAAGAGGAAAGCGCCACCCCACCTATAATTATACTTTACTTACAGTATACATTTCAGGTCACCCTTTTCTATTTTTTTTGTTTGAACCATAAAGGTGCCTGCGAAGGGGGGGAGGGGAGTACAACTCATTGATCTGCATATGGCATGCAGAGGGTTAATTGATGGGTCATTACTTCTTGCAGCTCTAACGAAACACATATGGTTTAACCCTTCGGGTGAGTAGGGGTATGCGACCCTATGCTCAGACCCTATGCTCCGGCCCTCAAAGCGCTTAAGTTTCAATTTTCCGATGTCTACATCGTCTCTCTCCGTATATTTTTTTGTCTTTTTGCATATTGTTGTTAGCGTTTGTTATTTATAATAATAAACAACATTGGATCCTTGTTTACATAACAGTTTATTTACTCAAAATATGGATTACTAACTGATGTGTTAACAGAAATCTGATGTCATTTATTACAAATAATATACAAAAAACCTTTTGAAGAAACTCTCATGATATTTTTTTTTTTGAGTATGTGTGTGTGTTTGCTTCGTGTGTCGCTCATGTCCTTTTATATGTGGCTGGGCAGGAGGGCAGGGAGGCATTTGCCCTCTCAGGCTGGTGCAAATTCTTCAAGCTGAGCCGGCCAAGTGTGACCCTTGACACTGGGCCAGACCGGGCCTAGGAGGCAGGTGCTCAGTTGGGTCACGTTATGTTGCCCCAAGGTGGTAGATGGGCAGATTGTGTCACAATGGAAGTCAAGAGCCGGATAATGTATGGTGAGTGAGTGTATAGCGGAGTGAGGAAGAAGCTGATGGGGGCACGGGGTCACTTAGCTGTACTTGCCAAGAGGTACCAGGTCTCCCGTACATTCTCCCTTAGTTCCTCTCATTCTTTTTATGTCTCAGATTTTTGTAGATTGAAAGCTTTTTGTTACATTAATCTCAAAAGAAAGAGGTCAAAGACACACAAAAACACACGGAAATCCTTGGTGTGTTTATCGTCAGCTCTGGCTGTAAACATCCCTAATGGCAGCGTCCCACATTTGCTGTGATGTCACTAACATTTAACTACTGGAACTTCCCCTTTAATTCAAGTTAGGCCTCTGGGAGATATAATATGCAATAGCACGTGTTGGCTAGGGTGGAAGAAGTCAAATTAATTAGTCAGTTATTTGATTCCAATGAGTTGTGCTTTGTATTATTAAAAAATAAAACATGTGTGTGTGTCTGTTACTTTATGATGTTAGAGTTTAGAAATGTTAGCATGAGTGTGTGTATGGTGTTAGAGTATATACAAGTTATTGTTTGGAGCTAGCCTGCATGTGTTAGTATTTAGTGTTAGTATGTGTGTCAGCGTATGGTGTTATTGTGAGTATATGTATCATCGTATTGTGCTATTGTGTTAGGGGTTAGTGGCACCTTGGAGATAGAGAGTGGAAGCAGGAGAAAGAATGTGTGTGTGCAGTTTTAGACTTAGTGGGTGCTAGTGTGAATGCATGTTAGTTATGGGAGGAGGTGGTAAACAAATATCGCTCCCAGACACCACTAACCACTATAGTGTGCTTACTGGAAGATCATAAGGTAGGGCAGTGGGCGGCAAAGGGGTTATCATGGGGTGGGTTGATGGGAAGGATATAGGGTCCCAGGCTTTAAGCCTGTATTGAGCACCAAGATTTCTGATGGTGGTCAATGCAACATGGAGGGAAAGTGAAAGCAAAGGAAAAATAAGGAGAGTGAACAGCCAGTCAAAGCACCCTCCGTGGCCTAAAGCCCCACCACGCTCCCTGTCTGAGCGCAGAGGGGCACTGGGAGAGAGGAGATGGTTCTGTGCTGGATTCATCATCATCCATACCTGCTGTAGAGCGGCTCCTCTCTGCTGGTCTCTGACCGTCTCTCATATCCGGAGCTCGCCCAAAGTTATGGCAGCTGTGGCTGCTACATATCATGTATGTCTACTACAGGATGGGGGGCTGAGGGTCCTTCCACTCTAGGGCCCTGGAGCTATCGCTCTATGTGCACCTTGGATAATCCGCCATGGATATTGCTACATCATTTAGAGAATTGTTAGCCTGAAATGCTATAAACAAAACACAAACCTTATGATGGATATATAATACCAAGCACGCATTATATTTCTTTTTTGCTCATAAAAAAACCAAGTCCCACTTAATTAGAAACATGACTTTTTGTGCTCTTATTCTTCATGGATATTATAGAAACGCAGCTACGTTAATAGAGATTAATGGCGTGACTCTGGCAGCTGGGGGTATGCATACAAAAGGATTTTAAGAGATTGTGTGAAGACTTTCCAAGGGTTCTGACCCCAAAAATGCTTTGGAAGAATAATCATTTACCTTTACAACTATCCAGACCAGTAAACACACATTCGGTGATTCTATCATACGGTAAGCATCCGATATCATTCCGAACAGTTAAAGCCCATCAACATCTTTCATCGGAAACACATGCAACAAATAAATATCGAGGTAGCAGTTTACTTTTGGTGGTTAAGGGTTCGGTTACTGAGTTATGTACATTGACAGAAGGTAGAAATAAACATCATTTGGTTTCACAAACATGAGCCTAGATCAAGGGA
Source organism: Spea hammondii (assembly GCA_029215755.1). NCBI lineage: Eukaryota > Metazoa > Chordata > Amphibia > Anura > Pelobatidae > Spea > Spea hammondii. The sequence goes on from JARDYJ010000007.1 coordinate 50,121,265, forward strand.
GGAAAGCTTAGCGGGGGTATTTTACAAATGGGAACATCTGGTTTTTTTTCCCGTTAGTAGTGTCATTTAACAAGTGAGGATAATACTTGAGTTAATGGTTCCTGTAATGTTGAGTTAATATTGGGATATGAACAGTGTAAAGTTTATATTGAGCCTCATCCATATGTTGTGTTGTTGGTCCATGTTTAGTCTTAGCCATCAACGGCTACTCTGTAGTGAGCTCCTTAGCCCTGCATCCTCCCGAAAATCACCCTATTTCAAATAATAAAACCAAAGGGCCGTTGGGTTTACCAGGGACATCTTAGAAATCATTGAGATGATATCTTATGGGATCACAAACTCATTTAGATAAACAATGAGCCTTTAGTAAGAGACCACTTAGGTCATGAAGGTTTGTGAAATTTTCCCCATTGGCCCAAGAAATGCTATTGCCTTCAACTAACTCCAACTTCTCTTGGGCCAACATGACTATGTCCAGTCTCCTAAATAAACAGAGATGAACAGAGATGAACACCCATAATATGTATGTGTGTGTTTATGAATTGTGTAAGGATTCTAATGTCTCAATAGAATGTTTGGTTAATGTACATTCTCTGTGAACAGTTTCATATACTTTACATAGTTATATGTGTTTGCGTGGGATATTTACAGAGTGTGTGTAATATCAATAGTTAAAGCTGTTTTGTAGCTGGATGATGTCTTAACCACCAGATCTCATATGAGCCAAACAAAGCCTTAAAATGAACTTAACACTGTCTACAAGCCGATATATTATCAGGCACCAGCCTTTCAGGTTTGATTAGCTTGGCAGAAATATAATTCAAAATGTTTTGTTTTGGCAAATCCAACCGAAACGCAATAAAGGGGATTTTAGCAGCACACTTAATGCATAAAGTTTTGAAGGAATTTGCTCGTTTTGTCATGTTCTCTTCTCTGTTGTTTGAAAGGAGCAGAGAAGCCAAGTCAACTCAACCATGATGACTTGGCTCAGCTCTACTGACATCAAGTAGCCATGGCCAGCATAACATCGTATCTCTTTGCAGAAAATTAAGTTGCCTTGGGAGACAAATTAAAACAGTTCTCATAAGGAGGCAAGTTGACCCAGAGATCTCAATAGAGCAAAAAAAAAATACATAAATTACACACTTGAGAGTTTTCAACAGCAACGTGCGGTCAGCATGGTAGACAGGCCCTGTGGAGGTAAGCGGTGGAGGGCGGCTGTGGCACTGCCCTGGGTCAAGCCTATAGAAGCGCCCAGCCAGGATACCTCTTTGCCTACATCAAACATGGTGATGGAACCCATTTGGTTACAGAGATGTGCAGAGGGCCGGGGGAGGGGGGGCATTTTTTCTAATCTAACTGGGACCAGTTATCAGTCATATAACACTTTTATAAATGACATAAATAATTTCCAAATGAGTAGTGATATTAGAAATGCCCCCTGACCGCGTGGCACAGTCCTGCCCATCGTTCCTCTGTAAATGATCTGGATGGCTTTTCCTGTGGGTTTTTTGGAAGGAAGTTTGCCCGACAGCCCAATTTTTTCTAACTCAAAGTAATACAAAAAAATATCATGCTTGTGACACTCAATTTACGCGTAAATACATGTAAAAAATTCCTATCAATTTGCCCATGGCCCTGCCTCTATGAAAGCAAAGTCTGCCCAAATTTTGGTGTTTTCCAGTTTCTGGCAACCAAAAACTTTAATTTTATGGATTGGTTAGTGTCTCAGATTTCAAAGGCAAGAATACAGAATATAAAACCTATTTTTCTACTTAATGTACACTTAATGTGCCCAATTAACTAAATCTGCACGGTTAAGTCTGAAACAACAAATAATAACAATCAGTTTTTAAAATACATTATGAATCGGCAACAATGATCCAACCTCAACCCTGTCGAATAACTTTCAAAAGTCCTTAAACTTTTATTTATCACACATCTCCGGTAATCTGCCATTAATCGTCCGTGTTTATAATTACTGGCTTTAAACACTATTATTATTAATATTATTAATATTATTTACATGCCATTTAAAGGTCACTAAGTCTGTAGGAAATACACGCACCATTTGCTATGATAATAATACACAAGGGGGAGCCAACACTTTCATTATTACGTCTGACAATGCACCTAAATAATAAAAATAAACAGACGCAGAAAAAGCAGAATTGGCCCCAAATCCAGCAAAATATGAAATTCTATTGTTTTGTGCACTTATTTGCCACTTAAAAGTATGATATTCAAAAGGGGCATAAAGCGGTATAGCTGTTAATAGTATAAGCACACCACAGGAATTATTTAACCCCTTAATGACAAAGCCCGTACATGTACGGGGTCAAAATGCATTTTTTTTAATGGGTAAGGGACCGCCCATTGTCCTTTAGGGGTTAAAATTAAAATTAGCCTCGTACTTGTGTGGCTTTGGGTTCTTACCAAGACCTCCCCAAAATTTTTGCGCACACAAATTTTTAAATACTGTGTTTTTGTTTTTTTTTAAATAAAAGTTATTATATGAGCTGCCAATCAGGAAGGGGGAGGCCAGCGGCATGCCTGGAGAGGTACGTCATCTTTACATCAGAGGAGACGGGAAACGTAAGCGCGAATCATTTATTACGAATGTCTTCAAACCGGCGTTATGTTTTGTTGATAAATGTCAAGTTCTGGAGTGAGGTCCCCATATTAAGCAGGACCTGTCAGATATGAGATGTTTGGGTGATTAGATTTACTTTGCGATACTGTCTTAGCTCTCAGCGTCTGTCTTAGCTCTCAGCTGTGACAGGAACCATTACTTTTCCTTTTCTTCTCTTTATATGAATTTGATGGAGTGTATTGTAATTAAAGGGGAAGTCCCTCGGAAAGAAGAATTGCCTTAAATCCTGTGCTGTACACAGTAACGCAGGGTAGCACTGAAGACAACCTGGCTTTATTTCATTTTGTTCCAATAAACTGACTTTGTCTGCAGACCTGGAGGCCGCCATTATTGTCAGTCATGTGATATGTTACGTGGCTGTTGCTTTATGGCAATGCTTATGAATAGACTTTAATGAACCACAGTGTTATACCCAAGTGACCTAAAACTTAAGATGCCCCCCAACTGTCCCAATTTGGGCAGGACAGTCTCAATTTTGGGACTCTGTTCCACTTTGCAGGGGCGGAGGAAGCTTGAGGCGAGAGAGGCACTCACCTCGGGCCCAGCTGCGAGGGGGCACACAGCCGCCCGATCGGCAGCGGCAGCAGCACCATGCAGGGCTAGTTGGCAAATCACAATCTCCCTCTAGTCGGCTCAATATTAGGGAGCGCAAGGTCTGACAGACCTCGCTTTACTCCTCCCTAATCACTATGGGTGTGTGTAAGGACAGTGTATGTGTATATGTGTGTTTATGGGCAGGTAAAGGTAGTGTGTAGGGGTCCTGGGAGGGAGGCTAACATTAGCCTTTTTTAATAAATGTGACAGGTGTTAGTTGTGGATTACAACTCCCATGATGTCTAGTCATGGTGGACACCTGGCTAGCTGAGCATCATGGGAATTGTAGTTCACAGCTAGCATCTGCAGTTGTACTGTTAACAGTGCTTCCCATGATGCTCAGCCAGCATCATGGAAGTAGTATGTTTGGCTGAGTCCCATAGGAATTCAATACAGTGTGTTGGTTATTTTTAATATGCATGACTGCGCTGACAAATACGAAGCGTGTTTTAAGTGGCGATGCAAGCGCAACATTTTAAAGTGCAATTGCTTGTATCGGTGAGTTCCGCGAGAGTGATTAAAAAAAAAAAGTGTCTTTCTTTCACATTTTTAAATGTTGGGAGCCAAGCTGTAGGGCACCTTACCGAGGGCACCTTAATCTTATCGAGCGCGGATGAGTTGTTCTTGAACTTTGGTATTCCAAATGGAGTTATTGATGCTGGCAACAGGTTTACTGCCGGCAAGCCGAAAACTACCAGCCGCCATAAAAAAGCAGCTTATAAACTGTAAAACACATGATACTTTCCCAAAACTCTTGGATGTCACGAAACAAATTTCTGATTTAATTAAAAAAAATTCTAAAGTTATTTAAAATGCTTTGTGGCACTTCAATAATATTGTTTCATTAAGTAACATAGAGAGTAGTTACTATATATATATATATGATTCTTTCAATAATTCTCGAGTTACTTTGTTTTGTGTTTCCATTGTATATTATGTTAAAATGAGTTATAAAGTAACCAGCAATATATCTTCCTTTATATTATAGGATAAGCGCCTTTAGAATTACACTAAACAGTCACTGTTTTAGGAGCTATGCACCAGCTTTATTGGCAATCCGAGAAAAATCTGTTTGCATTTAGATCATTATATATGTTGTCCCTTGTGTGTTCCATTTCATTACTACATATAAGTATAAAAGAAACATCCATGACTTGCACTTGAAGTCGAAATTACCGTAATACGCGTTTCCTGCGGTCTAATTGTAAGGTAGTGTATACATCATTGTTGTGTATACATCATTTACCGTAAAGAATTTCTGACTCATTCCAAAAACCAATGGCGGATCAATTCCGTCTTGAGCTTTGTCACCTACAGTCATTCGAGATAAATCTTCCCGGATAACGAGAAAGGAAACTGACAGTAACATGAAGTCGTGGGAAAAAAAAACGGCCAACGTACCATTTCCATCTATACCTGCTGCATGACCTTCGGCGTCTACCGTACATGAATATTTCATCTACATCTGCTTATTAGATTACGGCTTCCTAAAAGGGTTGTGCAAACTTTCATCCGGTCAGTGTGAGTTTCACATTGTGTTTGGTTTAACAATATGTGCTATTTTAAGACGCATCTCACTATTGGAATGTACAGCATAATCATCCAGATTTCCATAACATAGAAAAAAAGAGTAGAGAGTAGAACATTTTGGTCTTCTACTAGAATTCCATTTATTTACTGTTTTTTTATTTTCCAATGATAAAATTACATTCATATTTCCATTTTTGTTTTGGGATCCGTGATCCTACACGTACAACATGATATATATATATCTATATCTATATATATTACATCTAAGGTCTAGATACGTTCTAGGATCAACAATGAGAAGGAGCTCCGAGAATCATGTCAACTTCTCGAGACTTCACAAAATTTATTTGTGCTCAAGTTAATTTGCATTTAACGCTTTTTTCATATAGTGTATAAACCGATGGTACGGAGAGGGATTCACGTCAACTGAAACCACAGACAACCGATTTAGCGCTTTGACGGTATGAAACACTATGAATTGAGCAATGTTTACAGTACAATCTATAGGTTTTATAGTCAGCCATGAGTCATTGCTTTAGATAAACCAGTCATAGAGCTAAAGCATAGACAAAATTAACTAATGGGATATTAGGTAAGATATGCCAATGGCTGCTTTGGCCTCACAAAAAAAAAAATAATTTAATAAAAGACCTACAATTATTGGGTGTTGTCCTATAGACAGCCACAACTGGAGCCTGATGGACCAGTTCCATCAGCTTGTCCATGTTGATATTGTCCATAATGTGTTGGTGTACCCTCAGAAGAGTAGGTAGGTGTATATGTAGCCATATGTCCCCCCCAGGGTCTATCTGGCCATGAGATGGTCCAGAAGCATGTTTTAAGATTTAGTAAGAGTGGCAGGATTAAATTAGTAGGAAATAGTTTTCTCACCCTCGCCTCAATCCAGTCATCCTTACCAAGCAGTCCTTCTCCTTCCATTAGCCCCCCCCCAAGCTCCTAATAGATTGTAAGCTTGGAAGAGCAGGGCCCCAGAGACAACTCCAGATCTTATGGTATACATTAAAAAAAACCATCAGGATCCAGAGTTTTGTGAGGTTTCCAAAGTTTAATCATTCACACCATGCAGATATCAGGGCATTCAACTTCTTGATCTGTGCCCTCTTTAGAGACTTCAGAGACGGACGGAAGGTTTTGAACGATTCTCTGTGCCATTAGAGTGTCTCGATCCGGAAAAAAAGAAAGTAAAAGCTCCAGAAGAAGAGTGGCGGGACCAGTAAATGTGGGAAAGAACACTCATTTCAGTGAATAAATCGCCCCGGAAACAGTCAAACCAATTCTATAGAAACGGGAATAATATATTATTTCCAGAAGAAAATGGGACTAAAAAATATGATATTCCAGGCTGGTGTGTGTCCTCGTGTAAGTGTGCTCTTTGAGTTGAGTCACACACTGACCAACAGGCTTACACTTTATGGGGTTGCGCATGTTTTAGGAAAAGCTTTGTTTTAACAGTCACCGGAGCTGTTTAAATCTCATAATGCTTCACGGCTGGCCTTTGTTGCCATTAAAACTTCTTTTGTTTAATTGATCTCCACAACTGTATGAGCGGGATAAACTGTGATTAACATTTATTTATAGAAGGAGACAAGTATAGAGCAGGAGGAGAAGGCAAAGACGTTGTTCGGTTACTTAATAGCCCAAAAAATGGGGATTCAGCTCAGAAAAAAGTATCCTCCACCCTGGGAATAAGATTGGGCAAAAGAGTCCTTCAGCTTCGTCAAACCGATCTTACTCTGTTTTGTTCGCTCGATAAGAACTTTCTATTATGTCTTTTGGGAAACTGTGATGGAGAAAGGGGAATCAACAAGTTTCATTGTTTACTGAGAGGGTGGAACAGCCTCCCAGCAGAACTGGTAGAGGGTAATACAGTGCCATGGAGTGACATGGAGACATCACGTCGATCTTTGTACCCAACTGGGTGTCCAATAAATGTGTGGCTCTCGATAAAAAAAGAAATAGGTAGATATTGTTTAAGTTCATAGACTGCTCTGATGTATAATATATAGGATCTATTAAATGGGCACTGCAGCCATCATAATGGCGTATCACTTTAAATTCACGTGCTCCTGAGTCCCCCCATATGCATCTGTCCCTTTCCTTATCCCCCCTAAAACATGATATACTTCCTGCCAGCACCGGCTCAATGAATGTTGTGGGGCAGGAGATGGTCTAAAGCAGGGGTGTCCAACCTGCGGCCCCCCAACTGCTGCACGACTACATCTCCCATAGCCAGCCCTTTTTTGAAATTGTGTTTGGTTTAACAATATGTGCTATTTTAAGACGCATCTCACTATTGGAATGTACAGCATAATCATCCAGATTTCCATAACATAGAAAAAAAGAGTAGAGAGTAGAACATTTTGGTCTTCTACTAGAATTCCATTTATTTACTGTTTTTTTATTTTCCAATTATAAAAGTACATTCATATTTCCATTTTTGTTTTGGGATCCGTGATCCTACACGTACAACATGATATATATATATCTATATATATATATATCTATATATATTACATCTAAGGTCTAGATACGTTCTAGGATCAACAATGAGAAGGAGCTCCGAGAATCATGTCAACTTCTCGAGACTCCACAAAATTTATTTGTGCTCAAGTTAATTTGCATTTAACGCTCTCGATAAAAAAAGAAATGGGTAGATATTGTTTAAGTTCATAGACTGCTCTGACGTATAATATATAGGATCTATTAAATGGGCACGGCAGCCATCATAATGGCATATCACTTTAAATTCACGTGCTCCTGAGTCCCCCCATATGCATCTGTCCCTTTCCTTATCCCCCCTAAAACATGATATACTTACTTTTTTGAAAGAGCATTATGGGAGATGTAGTTCTGCGGCAGCTGGAGGGCCACAGGTTGGACACCCCTGGTCTAAAGAGGCCCCCCTGAGCATATGAGCATAATGTATCCTCATTCATTTCAATGGGCGAGCTCTTCTGCCACTTCAAGCAGCCAATCAGTGACGTGAGTCTTCAGCCCACGGAGGAAGCAGGGAGCTGCAGCTTCTCCTTGAGGTAACTTTTTTTGCATATTAAAGTAATCACTAGTACTGTCTGGGACATTAAACCGTCCGTTTTAAACTCTCTATGGCTTCTTGAAATATGTTTGGTAAGTAAACACTATAAGCGTGATTGAACAGGAAATTAATGAATGAATACTGAGATAAAAAGCCAATGACCCGCCGCCGACCCTGTGGCCTATTATTTCATTCTTCCAGGTACGTAATTACACCAACTGTCACGAATCGCGATTCTAAAGAAACAAGTTTGAACAGAAATACGAGCAAACGAGATTGCGCAATCCCTTTACCAAACAATGAAACATCCTTCTGATTTTTACCAAACAATGTAACAATCGGGAAATCAAAAGGGTGCTTGGAGTAACGCTTCAGCTTGCAATTTAGTGGGTTTGGTGCGATTTAAGCTAGTTGATAAAAATAAAACCTGCGCTTTATAATAACTATTATTACTGTTTTATATAGTGCCATCATATTCTGCAGCGCTGCACCAATTTCTTACGCATTACTAATGGTAATTAATGGGTTAATCCTTGTGAGCTTCTGCCTACAAGAAGGGCCGAGCTGGCCCTGCATAATGCGTAGTAAATGTGGGGAAATTTGTTGAACATTATCTCACTGATTTAACTATACATTACACAGGGACTCGTTGGCCGGGCATCATGCATTGTGAAGTAGGGACCAGAAATGGTAGGCTGACCAGAAAAGCAAATTCTCTGGTAAAAAAAAATGTTATCTTATAGGAAAATAAATTATATATATATATATATATATATATATATATATCATCTTGTTTTATAATATTAGTAAAAAACATGTTTGAAACTACAACCAAAAAATATATTACAATCAACAAAAACATTTATAAAGTAAAAAAATCTAAAAAAGATTTGGTAACATAGAAACAGAGAATTTGACTTAAACCTTAATCAGTCGTTGCTCTCGTCTTAGATTCAGGAGCCGTATGCCTATCCCATGCATGTTTAATACCCTCACTGTATTACCCTCTACCACTTCTGCTGGGGGGCTGTTCCACTTATCTACTACTTCTCGGTAAAGTAAAAGTTTCTTACATTCCATCTGAGCCTCTAGTGTTAGATTCTGGTCTCTTATCCCATCCCCTCTCTCTTCTGTCCTTCAATCTGGTGTCCCTGTAAACTCTGATGATAGAACTCACCGTGCTTTGAGTCTTTGACTTCTTGCTTAGTCTCTCTCTACTATATTCCACTTTTTATAAATACAGAACGGATGGTTAGCAGGAGGAGGAACATGATTGTGGTGCATAGTTTGAAAAGTGGTCTTGTTGCCATAGCGACCATTGGAGTAGTTCTCTTAATATGAACATCTAATTAAATCTATGATAACCATCTCAAACTTTGTTCAGAATAACTTTTTTTTACGTATCCATAACTCCAAAAGTACCCTAAAGCTGTGATATTATTTAAAAATGATCACATACAAAAAATTACACTTTTTATGTCGAGTGACGCATCTTTACACACCAATAATCCTTACAGGTGCTTCTCCTGCATCTAACGTGAGGGGGCCAGGCAGTGAAAAGGTTAAAAATGTAAAAACTGTCTCAAACAATCAATCAGAAATTACAGGAAAACGACCTCGGCAACGAGGGGATAGGTTTCCCTGGAGAGAATCCCCCAAAAGTTGTGGTTTCGTTTAGTTTCACTCTCGGAATCTTTCTTTTTGTGTTAAATGAAGAGTGAGAATCGTATGTTTTTGAGATGTGGTCATTCCTCTCCCCCTGGGGTCATCAATATGAAAATAATGAGTTCTGGAGACAGTCTACCCTGAACACGATTCCCAATTTATCAAAGTATTGACACAAGCAATTATCCCCAAGTGTAGAGATATCATTCAAAAACACCAGCGCTCTCTTTCTATTCAGTGTTTTTCTTTCCATAAGAAACGTGTGTAAAAAAACACAATGGTCATCAGAAAGACCGACATAACAGAATTATCAAGTCAATAAACACCTTTTGGTATTAACGGCATGTTTATGCTCATGCAGGTGTTTCAATCACCAGATGGCCGATGGGGTATCTGTACGTGAGCTGGTGGGGTGCCAGGGATTTGTAATGTAGAAACATAGACTTGGTAGAAGCCAAAAACATCTCTTGCATGTATAACAGCTGGAGAACCCCCCACCGCATATGTTAAAGGAACCTCTGGAGTGTCCCTTTAAAGTTTATGGGACTCGGTTCACTAAGAGATACTAAGTAACATATCCTCTCCCAAATCCTGACCAGGCCCCAAATCTCCCCCATGTTCTCTGCGTCTGTCTCCACCTGTTGCTGCAACTTGCAGTTCTTCTTACAGCTGATTGTTGGCACCACCGCTATGACATCAGAATGCAGGCAGCTTTGCCAGGTGCGCATTTTCCAACAATTCCGGCTTTACTAGGAGTGCATTGGCAAGCGATACAATGTAACTGGGTCCACATACTTTAACGAGACACAACTCTCTTTAATTGTCCATGTCTCTCACCTTTGACCGAAAAGACCACTCTATCCCTGGTGGCAAAAAGTACAGGAAGTTACGCATGACATCATATTTATTGAAACACATGTAACACAATGTAACATTTTAAATTTATATATATTATTGGGTATCTAATTGACGGCAGAAAAGACCCATTCGGCCATCGTCTGCCCGTTGCTGTAAACACATACGTTGCATCTAAAGCATATAAAGCCTGAAATTCATTGTCATGCTGTCTATATAAAAGGCCTCAATAAATGTTTCTTGAATGAAAGAATGCTTTAATATTGTTATTTTCTGTAACGCTGCTTTAATCTTTAATTTGAGGCTCTTCTTTCTTTGTACCACACGTGCAACTAATATTCTTCACAAACAAAAAAGTAATCAAAAAAGTCAATTATAAAACTTTACAAAGCGAACAAAACAAATTAGTTTTATAGAAAACGGAACGAAACTAAACAGAAAAGGTTTATTGCTCCACCTTATTATAGAGAGAGAGAAAAGAACGAGAGAGAAGGGAGGATGCGGTTTAATTACCAAAGACGTCGCAAAAACGGAATTTTATTTATTCTTCTTCTTGGGCAGATTTGTGGAATAGCGCCTAGAAATTTTTGATGCCATTAAACATGTCCTTTAGAATAAAATATAGTCTTTGATATCCCGAAGCACTGGGAGTTTGTGTAATATGGTGTGTGTCGGAAAACAGAATGCGCTGGGAAAATTGGCTTCGAGTTTCCTAAACGGTTCAGAAATGAGTAATTCAACAAGCTGTTTTACATAAAACTGTGACAAATAGGAACAGAGTGTTCCGAATGAAAGGACTACGTCAAAGAGCAGTTATTTAATTTAACACAAGAGTAAAACTGGATTCTTTTCTTCTTTAAAGAGTTTCCGATAACAAAAAAAAAAAAAGAAAATGGTGTTAAGTTTCTCCAAAGTCGATGACATGTCAGAGTTGGCAGCTCAGAGCTCTGCAGCTGTTCCTGGAACTCGTCGTCCCATCGTAGGCCAACGATGGTTGGCCGAGGCTGGTGAGAACTGTAGGGTAGTGACAGGTAGAGGAGTTCAAACTCACTTGTTTTGCTAATTAACCTTACTTTATAAATGGTTTCCCCAATGTTGTCCAGTTTACCCAGATGGGGTGAGATGGTGGGAGATCATTTCTAAAATGTGGGTGAATAAACATACAGGATTTGCCAAGAAATGTAATTTAGGATAATCTACAAATATTTCCAAACTTCTAAACCTGTAATATTGTAACCAAGACCTCCACAACTCCTTTCATCCATGGGCTGCATGCACACAGGCCTCATATTTTTTAAAAAAAGGTATGAGTATTTATCAAACTAAAAAAAAACCCAGAAAAAAACAATAAAAATATTCCATTTTAATTATATTACATATGGTGGACACTTTTGAAAAGCATTATATATTTTCAAACTCAACTAGCTTGCTAAAAGGATTTATTAAGGTGCGAAGTATGCATGTGAAGGGCTGCCTCGCTCATTAAATCATTATCCTTCTATCTGTTGAAGACGTTAAACCAGGAATATACGATGACAAAATTATAGAAGGTGAGATTCCTTAGAAGTCATTATAGATTTTTGTAGATGGTTACAAAAGGGAGTAGCTCTTGCCCAAATTTTCATTGTCTTTAGCCATTTTGATCATACTACTTGTGAGATCAGGGCTTTTTATAATTAGGAAATAGAATTTTTTTGATGGTTGAAACATAATTTGGGGCTGAAAAAAAATATTTGGATTCTGTAACGGGAACCAGGTGATGCGATTAGCTCTTTCTAGCGTTGCCGGGTTTCCTCCTTTATTCGCCAGCTACAAGGGTTAGATGGGAGTCAAAGGGGACTCTTTAAACCATCCATGTACTGAAACACACACATACTTTATTTGTGAACACATGGACATATGTATGAGGTCAATAATCCCGCCATGATCTCCAACCAATAAGAATCGAAAGCCAAGAGAGAGACAGAAAACAGCGACCAACCGGGTGCAAGGAAACGGGAGGCGTGTAAAGCCAATAACAATCTACTATTACATGATGTAGGCGGTTCATTCACAAATAATATTTGTCACTAGCTTCAGAGCCTAGAAGCTACCTTGAGGCTGTTACACGGGGCAAATTTAATTAACTATTGAACCCTGCCATGCGATTACATAACTTTTATGTTTATGGTAGATAAAAATCCATCAGAACAGTGAAGAAACCTCTATAAATTTAGATTTATTTTATAGATGGTTTATTTGTGTGGTTTATTGCTGTTAAGAATAAAAAACACGATTTACATTTGACTACCAAGAATTAAGAATTATTAAGGGAAAATCCGGCGCTTAGTTAATCCGGCGCTTCAACAGAAAGACCAGAGGTGAGTCTAAAATGTTATTTATAGGTCCTTGAGACGGGAGTAGATCATGAAATAATCCCTCTGATATATTTATGTGTTGCCATGTTATTTTAACAGCTGTACTTAATTTGAGAACTCTTATTAATCACGTTTCTACCTAAACTAGACATGAATCATTTCAAAAATATAAGGCCACATGCGCTACACTTTAGCACCATCAATGGTAAGATATGATTATTATTGCATAAAAATATATTCAAGGTTAATAGTGAACTCTTTCACGCCATGGTATCCAACGGACATAAGTCCATCCTTGAAGGTTAAAGGAAAGGTGGGCACCCAACGGTACAGACATTTATTGCTTTGCATAACGTTGTTGAGTGGGGACGTGGAGCTCACTACCGGACGAGGTGGAAAAATAGGCACAATAACATAACAACCCAATCAGATTCTATTCAAGAAAGGCTAGATTTTGGATCATGGTGGGAAGACAATGCATCTATTCTTTAATAGTCAATAAAATCACAGTTCTACAATAATAGCCCTGATGAATTAGTCTGATTTACTAATAACTCAGTGTATAAAAAAACAAACCAAAAATATTTTAGCAAACTGGGGGCTTCCAAGCTATATTTGAATCCCAAAGCTCAGCTGCATCCGCTTAGATTGAGCAACTTGTCTCTTCACTGATGTTGACTTGACCACAGGTTGACTCAACTCACAGCACGTCGCTACGAAAAGGAGTAAGCGAGTTGACCCTGACTCACAAAGACTTGGCGCATTTGACTTGCCATTCAACTTGACACAACTCAGTAGAGGACCACGTTGACCACTTCAACACCATTCAACTCAACTTGACGTTTCATGAAGAGAAGTTGCTCTTCAAGTTAAATACTGTTGAGAAGTTTCTGTCAAATCGACGCTATAAATCAACCTTCTACTCAAAGCTGAGTGAGGATGCCTGTCCGGACAGACATCGTGAAATGATGAGCCTCAGCTTTTACTGGGTTGCCTACAAAGCTCTTGATCTGTTTAGCGCTGTCATGCTGTCCAGTAACATCTGGAGTATTACAATCAATTTAATGAATGACAACAGATAATGAGGTTATGATCATTGGCATTCCAAATGTTGAACCATTAATTTGCCCAGCCGTAAATGCACCTAGGATTCCACAGTGGAATTTCACAGATAAAACATTTCACGTCTCTGGGATTTTACTGAAATTTGCTAAAAAAATGGTCTCTTATTATTTTTGGCAAAAATAACTCAAGCAAGACTTGCTGTTAATAATTAGCTACTGTATTTATATTAAGCTAAAGAAAGTATGGCGGAGAAGGTAAACTGATTACCAGGTGGTTTGCAGATGGATTTTTAAGAGAATTCTGTAACACATCATTTCCCACGGAAAATTAAATACACGGAAATAATTTAATAAGGAAAGACGCATGGGTCAGGCTTAGCTCAGTATATTAACAGAGCGTCGCTGAATATGATGGCACAATATAAATCATTAAATATTTTTAGATTCAAATTTTCACTCTTGGGGTTAAACCCTAAAGCTCAGGGGTTTTACCCCAATTTGTGCTTTTCTCGCTGCTATGTCGCAGCTGAAATCCCTGCTTGAATACAGGTGACTCCATTCAGAATACCCCCTGACAAAGTCGCAATCTTGATCAGGGTCATTATCAGAACCATTTGATTGCCACCGTTAATGAGATGCCTCAACATAATCTTTATGATGGACTTTAAAGAGGTTTATAGTTGAAGAGTTTTGGGGTCAGAGCCTATATTGTAGGAAAAAATAGAACAATTTAACAAATTGTATCATTCTTAGTTTACCAATACTGGGGAAGGTAATCATTCAAGAGACAATTGAGGACAGAAAGCTTCACTCGTCCGCGACATATCATGACGGTTGGGTCAAAATAAAAAATTCTAGACTTTGACTTTGAATGAATACCACCTTAGGCGTGAAACACGTCAGACGGTGCTTGGTCTTGAACTGTTTCTTGTCCTGGACTTTATAATTATATATACACAATTGGATTATTATCTACAATAAAATAAACGGTCTATCCAAACCAAACTGATAAAACCAATTAACAGTACCCAAAAATGGTGAAAATAATTATTCATATTTTTTTACGTAAATACAAATTTTTTATGAAAAATATTTTGCAAAATGTGAACCTGAAACGGTTAACATTTTTCAACATATTTTTCATTAGATATTTAAATATTAAATATAATTTTTTTTTGTCCCTTTAAGTCTTGCTGATTAATGTAATATTTATTTGCGGACACGTCCACTTTAACGGACGGCAGAACGTTGAAGAGACATAAGTGTTTCTTAGACTCATTATTCGGTCCGGTAATAAAAGACGTCTGCAGAAACTCTTTCTCTTTTAAATATTAAACATGAGGCCGCCGTTAAATCCCCATTAGGGACTCATGTGCTGATGGCAAATTTCATTAAATTCTATAGCACCGTGCGTTAATAAATAGCCTGGTCTGTTTCAGATGAATATTTGTGTCTGTCTATATTTAGACAGAGAAGTAAAAATAAATGAAGTTTTTTTTTTAATTTTTTACTTTTGATACTTTGAGCTATTTTTCTTTGCTTTCTTGTGATCTCCCCCCCCCCCTCCCGTTGCATGGGGATGTCATCCTAAAGGGCAAAAAAAAGTAACCTACCACCTGCAGTCCATTTTCAAAGATGTTCATTCATAGCTGGAACAAAATTTAAATTCTGCACTTGCCCTATTTGGTTTCACCCCAAAAGAACGGCAACTTCAGTTTCTATTAATACCAGCTGTATATATTTTTTGGGGGAGGAAAAAAATAAAAGAACATAATAGGGACGGCATTCCCAGTTCCAAACTTCAATGTGCCCCTGGCTCGTCGCTGCGTACAGTTCTGCTGTGTTTGGGTGATTGACAACATCTGCATGAATAGCAGGTGATAACTGGATTCAGAATATGAACTTAAAGTTGACACATGACCTAAAACCAATATAACTGCAAAAACTCACATGTAATGCAAAATGGTAAATGTCGGAAAAAAAAAATGTCGGATAAAAATAGCACTTTTTTATATATATATATATATATATTTCAAATACCTAACTCTCCTTTGGGATTATTTTTCTAAAACAAATCTCACGTGCAAATACTTTGCGGTTAAAAGGAACACTCAATTTTTCATCGACACCAATGAGATTTACTGTCTGCAAATCACTGCACACTTTTTTTTTTGATATTGGGATAAAAAAAAAAAAAAAAAAAGAGATTTGAGTCTCGTTCCATCGTTTTCTCTGGCTGCATTCACTGAAAGCAGGAAGTGTACCTAAGTATGCTTCCTGTACACGCGCGGGGTTACAGTCTCTGATTTAAAGTCATGAGACATTAAAATTTTAGAATTAAATAAATTTAACTATTTTTTTTAACTTCAATTAATTAAAAATACATGCATTGGAATAAAATAAATAATCAAATAAATAAGAAAAAATAAGTAAATACATTGATTCGCATAAAAAACAATTACATATCTAAAAATGATTAATGAGCAGTGGTGAATTTTAACACCTGTCTCATTTGAAATGTAACATAGACATATGTATGTTCACTTTTAACTTATATTTTATATACATATTTAAATCAGCTGACATTGCTTTTGCTGGCATTTAAGAAAATCACACTTTTTTACTGTTAAAAAGCATTTTCATGTATTTATAGTTTATATTAGGGATAGTTATACCTGGAAACTTTCCAGATTTGGCTGCTCGAAGCTCCCTTCTCCTAGGAGCGTGGCTTTTAATCAGGAAGTGGAGCTAAGCCCCAATTAGACTTTGTGTGGGAAGTGGGTGGAGAGTAGGCGGGCCTGGATGGAACCTTGGCATTAACTGGGCATGTCCAAACACTAAGCCCCTCCCCCAAACAAAAGATACTACCTCGGAGTCTCCTAGAAGCCACGCTTCACTCGGAGACTCCGAATGAAACCCAGAAGGTTCTATTTCTGGTCATTTATATAATAATACGGTTTGAACTCTTTTTCTTTTACATGTTTGAGGTTTTTTTATGTCAGGTTAGTAAAACGGGCTAATGTGTATAACACTAAAAGTTTGAATAATTGTAGCCTGATTAATGCCTGAATCGATGTGACAACGCGTGACTGCACTATTTTTCACTTACTAAATTCCTAGCATTTCTTGGCTTTTTTTTTCTCAATTTTTCAGTGATCTTCTACAGCACGTCCTCGGTAACATAGGAGGCGTTGCATTTTTAACCGTTACCCTCTGTATTTAGACAAGCGCATTACACTATCAGAATTTCCAATCAGAGCTGAAGGACAATGAATGATGAGGAATATTTCTTTAATTGTGCTATGCAAATTACTTGTTGTCATAATTATTTCCTGATGTATTTTGGGTTAAACGCAAACAGCTGGGAGGGCTGAATACACGGTGAAAATCGATTCGGCGAATGAGGGTACGTGGGGTCAAAAAAATGCGCGTGTTGGGATTCGTACTGAATTTACAGCATGTTTTTGTTGGATCAAGTTTACACCCTAAAGGGATTAGAAAAATGAGATACAGATTGGGGGGTAGTTTAAAAATACTTAAAGCTTCTTACGCCACAATGTCTCAGTCGATCGGAAAAAAAAATATATTCATGGTTGGTACAATTAATTGTCATCTTAAAGATCTCACAAAAAAAAAAGATTTGTTATGTATATTTTCATAGTTGGGAGGAGGTGTAACATTTCATAAATTTTACATTTTTTTTTTTAAAGAAAACACATTTACCGAATGCCAAGGAAAATATGTTGTGATACGCGACCAAGCAAATAGAATTTTATTTACGAAGCTGATTTATTGCGTGTTTTCTTGGTCGTGTTCCATGAACAGCTCAATTTTTACTTGTATAAAAAGCCGAACCAATCTTGATGCGTTGGGGTCTTTGGTGAAATTTATCGATTCAAGGGTGTTTTATAATAAACTATTATTATTTTTAAGCTTCAAGACTGCAGCGCTGCAGAATATAAAGGTAGGGGCGGGTTAGCAAACATATAATACATTTAAATTTACACATACAGATACAACAGGAGGTGAGGACCCTGCCCGGGAGCTGCCATCTAGCGTTATGTGACTTTCATACAAAGAAGGGGAGAAAGATACCAGAAAAAAAATGAAAATGAGCATTTCTGCCATAATTACATATGGTAGGAATTACCAAACTTTTGTACATGTCTATGGAGACTTACGACGTGGTGGTTAATATTATTTTCCATTTTGGTGCAAAATACCAACAGTTTTTTATATATTGGGCATAACATAGAATGCGACGGTTCCCCATTCATTATTGCCGTAGTCTCTCAAAGAAAGGGAATCTTAAAAATATCAAAACGCTAATTGTTCCTCGTAAATCGAAATTCCTAACAGAGCAGAACAAATGAGACCGGCCGAATATAAACATTTATTCTTCAAATGAGCTTTCTCCCCTTAAGTCTGAGTTCTAGCCTCGGGCTTATTAATGCGCAGCTTCGGCGGTATCGTTTCATTAACAAATGTTTCTTGAGCACAGGAGTCAGTCCTAATTTATGATGTTATCCATTGCCCTGGGTTCTGCTTGTCAAACGTGTTGAAATGGACCATGAATTATATGTTCAGTGCAAATATTCACCAAGGCTGCTCTGATTAAAGGAATTCGAGAAAGTGACGCTGAACCCAAATCGCAGCCTTTCAAAAAGCCTGATATTACCGTAGCCTTTTTCTGATTTATATCATATAGACCTGTCGTTTTTTCCCTACGGCAGACGCTGTTATTTCTAGATTCATCACTTTCATATTACGCAGCCATTTAGAACATTCTAGAATGAAAAGAAGCCACCAGGGCTGGACTGGGCACAACGAGGCCCTGGCGCTTTAAGGCCGGTGGCTGCCTAAGTGTGACCGACAGCTGGATATGACAGGCCGACAGGCTAAGCTCCTAGGGGGACATCAGGGGAGGAAAGAAGGACATCAAGGGAGGAAAGAAGGACATCGGGGGAAGAAAGAGAGGCATCACAGGAGGAAACAGAGGCATCAGAGCAGGAAAGAGGGGCACAAGGATTTGGCCCCAAACAAGACTATGCCTCCTGGACATGGTCACTTACAACAGTGTAGTAGCCTTCAAACAACAGGGGTTATGAACAATTTTGGTGAAAAGTGCTAAAAGTTAGAAAATAATGGCAGTATTAACAGCAATTCTGGTGAAAAATCCATTGTTTTGTATCTCCATCAACGAATGAAATCTGCCCTCTTTATACTTGAATAGTTTTTTCATCATCTTGTAAGTTTCCAGCCCAATTATACATCAGCAGAGTATACGGTTGACACATACTGTGTAAAAAAACAAGTGGTACGCATGCAATATTGACTAAGTTACACTAAAACTGACCTAAAAATAACAAAATATGGATATCTTTCATCGGAATCTCGCTTCTGGCTAATATAACACTGTGGGATGTTGTGAATGTATAAAAATTAACGATAATAGGTAAAATTCTGTACAACCATTGCTTAATTGATAATTTTTATTAATTTAAAGTTACAAATACATTTCCCAATTTGAAAAAAAAACAAACAATTTTTCAGAAAAGAGCACTTCTAAAAATAAGGATTGTTGCATCTTGGGGACACCCTTGGAAAATATGTGTGTTGGAATCTAAACAAAAATGCATCACGATTAAGGATTTCCAACAGCGTCTTCCCCGTAGGATGAAAAGGCTTGAGAAACGTTGCTGGTTTTGTTCCAATAAATACAGCTGCTGACCCAACTACCTGCTCCCAAGCCTCCTCGATGAAGCCCTACCGGGAAGAGGTCTCTCATTTTTGGTTATTGCTGTGCACTGGAAGAGTTCGGGGGCGCGTGACAAGCTAAATAAACATGCAGTCATTTTTTAGCTCTATCAGATCATTTTCAGTGTTGTGCAAGGAAAATGAGTCCTCCGTGAAGAATTTACCAAAAACGTTGTTTCAGAACCAGTTTGGTGGAGGGGGGGGGAGCTGAAGCTAGCGGCCCAATAAAAGTGTCCTTAAATATCAAATAATATTAAAAACATGGCAACCTGTTGCCTTAATGTCTTTTTTTGCAGTAAGACATATTTTGGCCTATTTATCCGGGCGCTTCATTTCATTTGGGCAAGATGGGCACTCATATAAACCTCGTACTCGTACTTCCTGTTTTGTTTTGTAAAAAGATAAAAATGATTTGTTGCAGATAATCTTTCGTGTGTTAAAAATGGCAAATTTATAAAAAAACCCCAAAAAACAAAAAACCTCTGTATTGATAAAAACTTTGATTAATGTCACGGTCATAGCCGATGACAGAGCTGCTTAATACTAATAAACGTACAGATGCACGGGAAGGGCAGTATCGATGACATCGCTGGGGTATGTATGAGTGTGTGGTTGAGATCTACGTGACCGACTAGACACTCTGTCATTGTATCCATCGATTTTTTTTTTTTTAAATGTCACCAAAAGACAAATCTAGAGTGAAATTCTTGGGCCGAGTTGTTAAAATGTTATTTCTTACACGAGTGAGCGTAGTATAATAGGTTAAAGTACAAGATATGATCGTCATCCAATCTTTTGCACCATCCGTGCTTATTCCCCAGCAGCCTCTTCTTTATGAGCCCATATGGTGTGAAACGCGTCAGGCGTTCAGCCCGGTCCTGATTATATTGCCCAAGGACGTGAATAAAGAAGGTTTGCTTTAATGTGGTCATTGTTTCATCTCTTTATTCCGATCTTCCTTCGAGTATCGCCCTACGCTCAATATGCATTAGATGGATTGGTTGAGCTGTTTCACGGAACTCTGGGCTCTTTTGACTTTTATAACATTTATAAAAGGGATGCCATTAATATATATTTATATATAATATTTATATAATATTAATATATAATATTTATATAATATTCACATACGCAGCTCTTCCTTTTAGCCTTCGGTTTCATCTTTGTCCTGAGTGGAAAACTCTCTGCGTTTGATCTCTTTCCAATCAGATTAAAAAACATATTAATTTAAAGAGAACCCTCTTTACTGACGTAAAAAAACAGCTCATTCAACGGAAAAAAAATACACAAAGTATGAGTTTTGTGATATCGCAGAAGAACACTATTTTGATTCGGGGTAAGTAGCTCCGCGTATCAGTTTGTTCCCGCGGTGTAAAAACTGGCAGTTCCAGCCTGCAGCGCTCCAGGGAATAGGATCTATGAAATGATCATAAAATGTAATCCCGAAAGATTAACCGCCATGACATGAATATAGAGGGGGGGGGGGTGCGACTTCTCATTGGTCATTTTGTAAAAGGTTAACACTTTCATTACCGTGACGCTGAAAAACCTTCGCGTTCAAGCAACTGGTCCGAAAATCCAAAATAATCAAAGGGAAATGTTTTAGAAGGACAGTCTAATAGTTCCTGTAAAGTAAAATACATATGTAAGTACTTTGTAAGTATATAAAAACAGCATGTATCTTAGGTGGAAGCTGCAGCTACAGAGCTTCAGCTGCCTTTCTCCTCTGTGCTCTCCTTTCAGCTATCACAAGCATTAAAGTGTAATTTGAAGAGTTATATGAAAAAGTCTTCCACCCTCCCTACGTTCTGTGGTTGGAGGGGCATTAAGCCACCCCATTTGCTTGGCCCTAGGAGCTCACACTTAGTAGAAGGCTGGCGTGCCAATGGCGCACCCAAGCACTACTGGATTTTATAGAACTTTCCATCTCTTCATGTCCAGCGCATGGACAATGGATGTCTTGTGATGTCATGCAAAGCTCATCATAAGCGTTCCTCCCCTTCTTCTGTATGCACACCGCTAATTAGGGACTGTTTGCAGCTATGATTCTCCTTTATAAAACAAGTAATTGAGTCTTGTTAAAGGTAGAAAGAATGTAACCCACGCTCCCTGTCTCTTTTTGTGTGATAAGCATACAATAGCTTCACCCCACTTCCTGATATTTTATCTAGTCTAATTACTCTAGACCATGCGCCGCCTTTCATCTAAATTCCTTTGCCAAGGCAAACGGATGATTAATATATTTCAAGAGGATTAAAATCCCCGGATTACGGGGGGGGGGGGGGTGATTAGCAGGTTTAATGCCTGGCATGCGAAGAAGAAGCAGGTGGAACTCAAGAGGCATGAATTTAACGCTTTATAAGTAAACCAAATTGTTGGGATTTAATCTGAAATACATAGATCTTTAATACACCTTTATGCCGTGCCTTTAAGGGGTAGAGGACGGGGGGGAGCGGGGCTCAGGTATGTTCTGGAAATAGCAGCTTCTGTATAAATGAGTGTAGAAAGCCACCATTAATCACTGCTGGATAAAACTAACACGGTCTTGTCTTACTGCATTATACTCATAAAATGTGGGGATTTTAACCCGCACCTGCCGGACGCAAAAGAGCTCGGGGGGCAGAGGAGGGGGCAAATGTATATACGGTATATGGGAGAAGTCTCTTCAACACTATGTTATAGTAAAAATGCAAACTAAATATATTATATACACTATTCTTAAAACAAATTATTCTGTACGTTTTCTTTCAGGAATAGGTCAAAACTTCTCAATTTGTAAGAACATTTAGATTATATATATATATATACTGTTAGGTCTGAATATATATATATATATATATACATACTACTACTACACAATATATATATATATATATATATATATATATATTACAGTATTTATAAGTATATATATATATATATATATATATATATATATATATATATATATATATATATAACCAGTAACCTGTCTATTATATATATAATATATATATATATATATATATATATAAATTATTAACACAGACTGGATACTTATATATAAAGTAATATTATATATATATATATATATATATATATATATATAACACAGACTGGATACTTATATATATAATATAATAGTATTACTTTATATATAAGTATCCAGTCTGTGTTAATAATTTATATATATATATATATATATATATATATATATTATATATATAATAGACAGGTTACTGGTTATATATATATATATATATATACTTATAAATACTGTAATATATATATATATATATATATATATTGTGTAGTAGTAGTATGTATATATATATATATATATATATATATATTCAGACCTAACAGCTTTACTGCAGTATGTGTCATAAACATTTTTCAGTTTAAAAGGTCTTTTTTAGGTCAGTTGTGTTGCGGGAGTTACAATAAACACCATTTGTATGAGATGTTCTATCACACTTAAATCTTGGCCGCAAGTAAGCATTCCTTGGGTTTTTTTTTTCTCTATCAGAAAATGAAGGATCTGTTTTTATATCCTGAATCGTGTATCTATATTTAAAAGTGCTGTCGTCGATGAACATCTACCTTGTAAACATTATCTGGAACATTAAGGAAGCCACTTTTGCCAAGACGCGTCTTGTAGATCATCCAACTCCGCAGATACACGGCCAAGTTCGCTGTCCTGTTATAGAAACAATGAAAACAACATGCAAGAAAAGGTAAGAGTGTAAAATAGAAATCCATTCTATATGTCAGATCTGATATGCTTGCGATGTTTTTGCCCTTATAAGGAATGCAGCTGAAGATTCATGTATTTCAGTGTTAGATTTTATACGCTGAGCCTGGAATGGCTTCCCAGCAGAGGCGGTATCATCACAACAGAATGAAAACAATTTGTGAGTGCATAAAATAGACTGGGAAAATATGGGAGTGAAAATAAATGATTTTATCTGCCATCATGTTCAGTATTTGTGTTTCCTGTTTACAAGAAAGATACCCTGGGTTATTCTGATCCTTTCTCTGTTTAGAGGTTTGGCCTTTAATCCTAAATACTACTTTATTTGTGGATTTAAAGTTACATACCTCCCAAGTGTCCTGAGGACAGTCCCACATCTCTCCCTATCCTCCCATAATGCCTCTCTTTTCTAGGAGCTCAGGGTGTTTGCCATAAAAGTCATACTAGAAGTGCTGCCATTTTGGATGAAGTTCCCATCAGGATATTTCCACGGAGATGGCGGATCGAAGATAGAAGATAGCAAACTGAAGAGAAACGAGAAGAGAAGGGAAGAGAGGAGATATAACATAATAGATAGATGAAGATGCGGAAGTGGAAGTGGTCGGCAGAGAAGGAAGGGAAATATTTAGAGTGCCTGAGCGGGAAGATGAACAAGAATGAGAGTGTGAGTAAGAGTGTGAGCGAATGTGGGCCCACGTATTTTGGATTTAAAAAAGCCTGAGCTTTTTGATTCGTTTTCGTCTGATTGGTGGGGGTCTGGCCTCGTTTTCATGGCTTTGTACGAATCGCCAGACTTACCAAAATCTTTTACATTTGAAATTCGTATGAATCGGAATACACAAGTCTACATCACTTGTGCGTGCCACGACCATCCTGTATTTAGTGAATGCGCAGTAAGGGGCGAGCATATTTGCATTGCTCTGCTACAATGTTACGTATCTACAAAAGAAATGCAGAAAACCAAGTCCTAGTCAATTTAGAGTGATGGCCTTGGTGAATATGGGGTACTGATGGCCAGCGGCCCACTGGGCATTTTCCTGGGATGCCTGATGGTCAGTCTGGCGCATTGGGCAATTTCCTGGTGTTCCAGAAGGCCGGTCCGGGGCTGGGTTCATTCACCAAACACACCTCTTGACACATGGTGTACTTACCTCCGGTCAGCTCCAGCGCTGGCTTGATGGGCATTCTTGAAGGGGATGAGGTTCTAACAAAATCCCTCATGTGAGGCAGGGGCTTCATTCTATTTCAATGGCGGCACTTTCATGCCCCTGATTGACTCCTTGAAGCAACCAATCAGTGGCACAAATCCTCTAACCTCAGAGTAGGCATTACGCGCTGGAGCTGCAGCTTCTCCCTAAGGTATTTTTAAAATTATTTTTAAACATTATTTGTTTTTGACCCCCCCCCAAATTACAAATAAAAAAAAAATAAAGAATGCATATTAAATGACTCACAAAGTGCTTTAATATGCATTATTCTTGGCCGAGGCTACCTGGGACTTCTACCCACTTTCCTCTTGTGCTATGCGTCTGTTGCCTTGTCCCTTCTCCTTTGAAGAGCGCTGGGCCTTGTGAAGTAGTGCGGTGGCCCCCAGTAAATCTGGTATGACAGCCAAGTCACATAAATCATCCCTGCTCCCCGAACTTGCCCTGGCCTTAGACTAATCCAGCTTTTCTCTTAATGGCATGCCTTTTAACCCAAGATCAACCTGTGGTTTTGGCAAAGGGCTACTATTTTACTACAGAAGTCTTGCAAAACATTCCCTGCGCTAAATTGAGTTAATGAACAGCCCGTATTCTTCAAACCCTTTAACAAATACGTCTTTAAATACCTAGAGCATTATTTTAACTGACCCTTTTATTATGACTACAGCCAGACACTGGTGGATATTGTCATTGTAAATCAACATATAATATCCTTCCATTTAAGACATTAAAATATTGTATTTAAAAAGGGGGGGGGGGAATACTTGGTATGAAAGAACTAAAGACCTCTATAAATTACGCACTGGGTAAAATAAAATAAAATAATATAAATAAATTATATGTAGGGGAAAAAGTGATGTATAAAACAAGACACCATTTCTAATACTTAATAAGGGTCCTTTAGTGCATTTTTTAAGACCTAAGATTTCCAAATGGAATTTTTTTTTCAAATGTATCCCTTGTGGATTTTACAGATAGCGGCTTTTATCTGAATTCTGAATTAACTTCTTAAAGTAATAAAAAAAAGTAACAAGCAAAACAGTCTAGTTTATTAACAAAATACTAAAAAGAAATGTGAAAAAATGCATCAGAATCTAAGAATAAATGTATTTTTTATATTTTGAGAAGAATGTAATATCTATATGCTTCATTACTGTGTATTATAATTCTTGTTTGATACTTTTAAGTTTACTTTGTAATCAAGTTGTTAGTTTCTTACTGGTATTACAACCTTGATACTGGAAAGCAGTCTAGAAGACTTCAGGGTTGTATGAGGTAAACTGTTACCATCTCTCATACAGGGCCGGTCGCTCACGGGCCTTTTGACCCCCTATATGCCAGAGTGGCACATAGGGGTATAAGGCATTTCTGGAGGCAGAGTGGCATATAAGGGGTCAAAAGGCATTTCTGGAGGCAGAGTGGCATAAAGGGGGTTAAAAGGCATTTCATAGGCAGAGTGGCATATAGGGGGTTAAAAGGCATATCATGGTGCAGAGTGGCATACGGGAGGGTATAAGGCATATCAGGGAGGCAGAGTGGCATATAGGGGAGTATAAGGCATTTCTGGGGGCAGAGTGGCAAACCTGGGGGCAGATGTAAGTAACTGGGGGGGGGGGGAGGTTGGCAAATAAAAGGAAATAAAAACAAAAAAAAAATTTCAATCACAGCTTTTCTTAAAATTTTAATTGTTTACATGAATTAATAGAGAAATAAAAGTTTCTCACAAGAATATCGTGAAGAATAATGCGATCGCTGTTTTGTTCCACTCAATAAAATGGAACTTTTTCATCTAAAAATGTTCGCAGTAGCAAATGTTTTGATTCCATTATGTGTAATGTGTAATACAAATAATGTGATAAAAAGAATGTTTTATAGTTATTTGTACGGCACATAGTGTGACGCGGGTATGTATAAGGGGTGCGTGTGGGTATAAGAGCTTGACCGCGAGATAAACTATATGGGGCTGCTCTCCAAATGTTTCCAGGGCTGCTTTTCAGTCCCAGTCCGGCCCTGCTCTCATACCATGAATCATTGCAGTCCTGTCTTGGTGGTCCACCATGATGAAGTAGGATGGTCTCCTTCACCCTCTAATTCTTCAGCTGCTGTACAATGATTAAAAATCTTAAACTTCAGGCCAAATTGATTTACAGTAACAACTTCCACCTGGCTTTGAAGGCTTCAGTAGATGGTCAGTTTTCTTTCATCACTATTCAGGTAACATGAGTTAGTAGGTAAGGTGTGTGCTGGAGAACAGGTGGACATGGGATATTTTTCGGTGACCCCATAAATGTCCTAACACACAGTTCCCCATCACTATGTTCTACTACAGGACACAAACACTTATTGAAGAGGCCACATCGGTTCACTACATGGCTTGGGAGATGAAAGCCAGAGGAAGCAATAGCGTGCTGTCATGGCGTCCTCCACAACACACGTAGGGTGAACTTTGAAGACCTTAAAAAGTGTTAGTTTACTTATAAAAAAGGTCAGTCTTTGCCCTGGGTACTTAAATTATAGATGTTTGGAGAGCTGAATATTTTGTTATAAAGTATTAAGTAAGTTAGAGGCTGGAGTGGAAGGATCATTGTGTGAACAAGAAAGAGAGGAGACCAAAGATTGTCGTCTAGGTTGTTATTTGGTCAAAGACCAGTCATAAAGAGTTCTGATATATTTATGGGGATGGAGAGGGATATTCCTCACACATGCCAAAAGCTACATCATAATAGCAAACATTTAAAATATCCAAAGGCCAATTTATTTAATTAGCACATTTTATGGCACTTTTACCTACATTATTATAAGTTTCAGGGCTCTAGAACAATGTGATACACTCAGCAAACATTCTAAGCTCCTAGAGAAGAGGGACAGCATGGGAAGGAAAGGGAGAGACAGGCAATTTGTGCCAAAAAAAAAAAATCCTAAAAAAAAGACACATTTGGGAGGACATACACATGCTTGCAGAGCATACTTTACGAGACTTGCTGAAGGACGTGAAATGTACTTTTTTTTATAGGTTGGTGCTATATTTTGCTAACATTAAGCAAAGCTATCTTCCATATCTTAAAAAATAACACTTTGAGTGTGCATTTTCATGTAAATGTGAAAGATGAATGAGACAGGCACCTCATGAAGGTTTATTGTAATTTCATAGTGGATACAGCCGTGTACTCCAAAGCCCGAACAGAATCAGAACAATGGGTGGCAAAATAAACAAAGGCTTTACGCGTTTCACGCCTTGATCTGGCGCTTACTCGTGTCTTTTCAATAACAATTGTACCTTTTTGTATCCAACAGAGAACGCCAATAGTATTTCTCAATGAACGTTTAAAATGTATACAAAAAGGTTATCCATATGCAAATTCAAATCTGTTTCTCGGCGAACACGTATAGAATCATGACATATTGGCGGAGAATGTATTTTTGGCCGGGTCTGTTGAAAAGGGTTATGAATACATAATGTGCATTCCCAATTTGTAGCCAATGGATCGTACATCACTAACTCATTGTCCAACCATTGTTACTTAACCCGAGGGAACGCTATGGTCTGACAAACAGATTATCGCGTCAGAGAATTGGCAGATAATATATCCACTGGGCCATCTAAAAGTCTTCCCTGATACTTGTTCAAAGTTATAAAAAAACCCACATTTTTTTCTAATCATTGCTGATGCTTGGACAACAAAGCAACATTACCTGTTTACATACTTACATAGTAATTTAGGTCGGAAAAAACTCTTTTTGATCCAAAAAGAAGGCAAAACAAACCCAATGGAGCTCAAATAGAATAAATATGGTAGATATGTTCTCCGCTTTCTCCTAATGGCCTTGAGAATGAACTATCTCCTTAATTTATCTCTCCCGTAACATTTTAGGTATGTTTTTACGTACACCACATATGGCAATGCTTAACATGTAGAAATGATTAGATAAAACGTTGCCGATAGATTACCTTTTCATATACAGGGAAGAGCCAGGTCTGCTTCTTCTTATCCAGTTTAAGTCCCTATATGACCTGCGATGATGGTTGAAAGCCGTGCGCTATACGTCTCATTTCCCTAAAGAGTTCTAGCCTGTGCAAACAGATGCAGTCATATGAAAATATAGCGAGAGAGATTACAGCAGAAATACAACTCCTTATAATAATTGTATAATTATATTTTATGGCTTTACTTTAGGGAACGAGCTTTGTCGGTAGAAAAGTATCTCGTTAGAACGCCGTAGAATTGTACGGGAGAGAAATTGGGTTGAAATAAGTCCACAAAACGGCAGATTTTCCCCCATGTGTAGTAGAAGTGTGCCCCTAATAATCCCAATTGAAAGAAGGCCAACGTATACTTAATACTTTTAACCAAAATGTGTGAAGACAGATCTGTATCTCAGCTCCAAAAAGAACTTCTCCGTAGACTTCATGGAAATATTTTCATCCGCTTCCCCCTATTACCTGCATATGGATTTTATTTTCACACTGTTTCTCCTTGTTTTTTTGTTTTTTGTTTTTTTTACATTTTTTTTATTTTTTTTTAAGGTTTTAGGTTCTTTAAGACAAAGGATTTACATTTCTAATAAAAAAAAACATATATAAAAACACATCAACAAAATCGCAACTTGTTTCACCTAATGTGACATCAACGGGGCTATGTGTGAAAAATTCTAAGATTCTAAAAACGTTCTGGTGGAAAGGAACCAAATATATATAAAATATCCATTGTAAGATATTTTAGGATTCATCTGCTTTTTATTTTACTATTTTTTTTTTTGGATATTGTATCTATACTTCTTGCCAATACTTGGTGCCAAAATATTTGACTGTATGCATGAGAAAATGTTTTTTAAAGCTTACTCTGGGTTTATGAAGACATTTTACTTTTTTTTTTAAATTATTTTATTTGATCATGGGGTTGTTATTTGTGATATTATCATGCTTGTCTTTTAACTAGTGATGGGTCCAAAGTACATGATATTTTCACATAGAAACAGCCAGCAAAGCTTGGGTTAGGTGAAAAGACTCAACGTACACAAAGGTTCGAGGTCAACTCAACTGAGAGTGGACTTTATAGCCTGTCCTATGGGAGCATCTCTGGTTTTAGCTCTCTTGTGCCATTACAGAGGGAAACTCTCCATCGTCACGTCAGCATGATCCTGCCACAAGGGCCACCCGGAAACCAAAATGCGAGGCAAATGTCCTCCGCGCCAGGGAACCAACAAACATAGACGTACGTTTCATGGGCTTCATCAGTGGTGGGTGCAGTGGGTGAAACCCACGTCTGTTTGAGATCAGCTCAACCAAGAATAGACAGTCACTTAATAGCCTTCCCTACTCTGTTGGATGTAAAGGTTGTCAAATTTATTTAACATGGCTGTTAATTTAATAAGCCCCTGTGACCAGGTCCAGGCAAACCAGGCAAATGCCAAATGGCAGCCCGCTTATTGTTACTGCCAGTTGCCCAGCAGATCCGGTACTTTAAAGTGGGGTCACGGGCAGGATATACGCAAGGACATACAACCCAAATATATAAATGTAGCGTTCAACACAGCAGGCGATGGCCGTATAACAGCCGCTGGCCTTAAAGCGCCAGAGCCAATTAAAATCCCCAGTCCGGGACCTGAGTGCGGCCACTAATTCCAGCGAGTCAAAAATGAAGAATATATGTTTACGTTTTGCGATAGGAACCATAGGAATAGTGAATAGGCTTTGTGTCCAGACTTGGTGGGTCAAAGACCATCATTATAGCACTTTTACAGTCAATCTTCCCAGCTTCCATGTATTGTCCGGTGAACATTTTCACTACAAATGATGCCGTTAGCTATACTCGCTGAGCTACGGCGTTTCCTTTTAAACTTTTCCCAGGGGTCCTGTTGCTGTTTTTAACATCAGACATCCCTGTAACAGGAACAAACAATCCAACAGGTATTTGTCTCCTCGAAGTGGGGCGTTTTCCCAAGACGCTGGTCATGTGCTTTTTATAACTATTTAGCGTTGACCGAATTAGCACCAATTTTGCTTGTGACCTTTGACACACTTTAATATTAATTCATTTTTTTCTTTTAGGAGAAAAATGATATCACGGAATAAATTGCTTTGTTTGGTTTTTGTTGAAGTTACTTTGTGATTTAAAACAGATGGTATTGTACCTTAGGAAAAAAAAATATGAAATTCTATATGCAAAAGCAAGATTACAATAACACCTGTTTATGTTAATTTTTGGACTTTTTATCCGGATGATCATTTTTAACATTTCACAGGCCAAAGTAAGTTAAACCAACATACTTTCCAACAAAGCATCTCCCCTTGCGGCCGAGGATAGATTTGTGTTTGCATCTAAATAGCCAATTGTTGCTGTTTTTTTTACGTTTCATCTTATGAAATAGGTTTTGGAGACCATAAAAGAAGAATGGAGGTCGACCTCCCTTTTATTCTCTTAAAACCTCAGTTAAGAAGTTCTGCTTTTCTTCTTTTCTGGTTTTAAGGATAAAAGCAAGAAATTTTATGATTCAATGGTGTCTTAATATGATGTCATAACTTTTAGCCATACCTGGAAACTCTTGGAATTTAACTCATCATCAGACCTCCAGTAACACCTACTCACCACCTGGGTTTCTGAGCAATTCGGGGAAGGTCAAACCAATATATACAGCTAGATACCTCGTATCATGGGTGGATCCAAGGGGGCCTATAATGGATTGCAAGCTTTTGAGACTATCTAGGTCTCAAAATACCTCCGATACCGCTCCCTTGCGAGCCTTCTCCTCCAGCGGCGGGCATTACTGTCCGTCTCTGGAGGGGTGCCGGGTGCCGGCAAGTTGGCACCCCCATGATGAGCAGCACCCGGTGCGGACTGCCCCCCCCGCCCCCCGCTGGGTACGCTACTGTGGCAACCTTTTATGCACCTTAGTTTAAAATATCTGCTAGCACAAGGTTCACAAAAATGAGCTTCACTGCTCTTATGACTTGCTCGGCTCAAAACATAGAGTAAGTTAGGCGTTAAAGTAGGTTTGCAGCCAATTTCACTACACGAGACAAATTCTGGTTGGTTATACTGTTTGTATTTGGTGCAAACATTTTGTATTGTTCCAGATGTGTTACCCAACATGTTCAACCGATGATTTCATTTGGCTTATTTCGCAAAATTCCGTATAGACAATTCCAGAATCCCGTCTTATTTCGACACAGTAGACATCTAATAAAAGAATGGAATTCATAACAATCTTCTTATTCCAATATTTTAATTACAAGAAGTATGAATCTCCATGATTCAGAGGGCATATAGAGGGTTCAAAAAACTCTCCATTCCATCTATCTTCAGCCTCAAGGTCAATCTGTTACCCTAAGGTGCAGTAGTTCCACAGTCCTGTGGCAAACCCTTGTGAAAAGGACCACCGTGGACCACCATGGACCACCATGGACCACTGATTCTCAGTCCTTGATGCATACGCTACCCCTCTTTCCTTCAGTCCATGGCCCCACCGAAATTCTTGACCCATGCTGTATCATTTTTAGTGTACCTGCTCATCTAAGTTTAAATTTAAAATTTACAATCGTATAAAATCATATAAAAATAGGTATTCAAGTGGAACCAACAATTAGGCACTTCAGAGGGAAAAAATATAAAAAAAATGCCATAGCTGCCCCATTCCTCAGGCCTACATTATAAGATGAACCATATTAGACTATGTCACAGTATTCTTTACAACCCTTTCATGGAAAAATAGGCAAGTAAGAAGGGTAGGGTCCCACAAATGGTCCTTGAGGGCCACAAGACATTCCACTCATCCCCAGACGACCAATGGGAAACTTGGCTCTTCTCTGGGGACTGGAATGCCAGGGCTTTCCTTGGGCAATGGACAGGCTCAGAACTAATAGAGGGTTAAACACAGGTAGAGTTCTGATACATGGGAAACATCTGTTTTTGGAACCCTAACCAAGGGGGGAAGGGATCTGTAAATCCTTTGAGGCCCAATAATTGAAAAGGTTTCAATAAGGTTTTTTTTAATCTTCTGGATAAATGAAACGTGAAGTTGGAAAGGTTGAATTTAATGGACTTGTATGTTTTCTTTCAAAATCACCAGCTATTTAGCTGCACAAAGGGTGGGGATAGCATATAACATTGCTTACGCTAATAGCCACTTGGCTGGATAGCATTTATATCTGGTCCAGGTTGGCTCTGGGATTTTGGGGCCATAAGAGGAATCAATTATTTGGGCAGCATACTTAACATAATAAAAGGGATGATTGTGAAAAAACAAAGCTTTGCAATATTTATCATCACACATTTTTGTTTTAAATCAAAAATCCATTATAGTAAAAAAAAAATCTTTATAAAAAAATCATACTGTAGGTCTCAGTCCTTTTATGGAACCCAAACAAAAATAATGCTTTACACTCCAGTTATTATATGTACATTAATGCATATGATAGCTGATGTAATGATGTTTATTATGTTTGTTCTAAGAGATCAAAATATATAGACATACAATAGAATACAATTTTTTAAAATATATTGTCAAATTATATGTAAGATTTGAAGAATAGTATTTTTTTTATAAAAATAAAAGATATTGACAAATAATGTAATCACAGATGTAGATGAATCACCTGCATTCAAATTTAGATATTAATAGAATCAAGTAAAAATGTATGCACTATGTGTTTCATCCTTGTCCAACAATGAAGATATACATGCTATTTTCAAGTATATTGTCACTTTATATATCATGTTATATCATATGATATTATATCAATACATTTCATATAAATCACAATAAGAATTAAAGGGAGCAACGCAATATATAAGTACATCAGTAAAAAAAAAAAAATTATATAAGAAAATCTTATTTTTTTTTAAAATTAGATTTAATATTCGGAAATAAGGTGACACACAATTGCACATTGTAATTTTTTTTCTGTATTTTAGAAAATAATAATCTAATGAATACATTGTAGCTTTTCTAAGCCAACAAATACAGCTAAATCTTAAAAAAACCCCCCAAAAAACAAGGCTTTAAAACGGGGATCGTATACCTCCAGCTGGCCTGGATTTAAATCAGAGACTTTTTTGATCTCTATGTGAAAAGGCAGGCTCCCAAACACACCTCTGTACCGCGGCCAAATGGAAAAATGCACATAGGCAGCCACCCCCTTCCTAATTCATCGATTTCTGTTTTGTGTTTGACTGCTCCTCCTTGCAAAGGAATGTAAGCTCGGGAAGGGAGTCTCTCCGTGATCTCTATGAGATTCCCACCCCAGAGGAAGGAAGTTCTTGCTGCCAACTTTGTTTACCTGAGGGACTCCAGAGAGCCCCCCCAAGCACTGTGCGAGCCAGGTTAGCTAATGGCTTCTACATATACGCCGGCTCCTCAATGAATGTAAAATGTACGGTGTGTTCCCAGCCCAGTCACCATTCACTGAAAATACAATGATGTTCCCAGTTCAAAATAGCAAAAGGCACAGCAGAAAACCATTGTTCATGAACAATAACCCATGAGATCTCTCGCCGGTCAAGTGAAAATGTGCAGTTTACCACAAATTTAATGGCTAGGTTCTGGGGGGGGGGGGTTTGGCTTGGAGGAAAGAAAAGAGAGAGGAGATATGAGAGAAGCAATTAAACATGTTAAAGGAATCTAACAAAGTACAGGAGGGTAGTTTATTTCAAAGGAGGAAAAGTGTTAGAAGAGGTCATAATCTAAAAAGGAGAGAGGAAGGGAAGAGATGGAGAGAAGGGGGGGAGATAATGAGAAAGAAGAGAGATGGGAAGGGAGAGAAAGAAGAATTTGAGAGGGAGAAAAGTTGCAGAGAAAACAGGGGAGATATAATGAATAAGGGGAGAGATTAAGGGAAATCTGTTGTGGTGTTGGACTACAAGCAGGGCCGGCCTTAGGGGTGTGCGACCTGGGCGCCATGGCAACAGGGGCGCCTGCCCGGGACTTAAATTAAAGCATCGTTTTTTTTTGTTGTTTGTTTTT
This sequence comes from Spea hammondii, assembly GCA_029215755.1. Taxonomy (NCBI): domain Eukaryota; kingdom Metazoa; phylum Chordata; class Amphibia; order Anura; family Pelobatidae; genus Spea; species Spea hammondii. Next base: position 50,155,693 of record JARDYJ010000007.1, read on the forward strand.
TTTTTTTACTTTATTTAACATCCTCCATATTAAATCAAGTTGTTTTAACTTTATTTAACATGGAGGATGTTAAATAAAGTTAAAACAAACAAAAAAAACCCGATGTTTCAATTTAAGTCCCGGGCAGGGGAGCCGAGTGGTTGCTCGTGAAGTGGTCGCCGAGTGGTTGCACGGCGGGCCTCACTCTCCGTGACTCCGTTGCGGTGCCGGCGTTTCATGCTGAACGCCGGAATTATTCTGGCACTCAGCTGTGAAGCGCGCACCGCGGGAGATCGGGAAGACGGACGCCTCCCGCTCCCACCGCAGGACTCCGGCAATGAGGTAAGTAAGGATAGGGAGAAGGGGCAGAGGGAGGGGGCAGTGAGAAGGGGCAGGGGGGGCAGTGAGAAGGGGCAGTGAGAAGGGGGGGCAGTGAGAAGGGGATGGGGGGCGCCAGAGGTGTAGTTCGCACAGGGCGCCAGAACACTTAAGGCCAGCTCTGACTACAAGTAGCGCATAATTTCTGATTAAGGCTGTTTGCACTTGTGAAATTGCACTGGGGTCCTATTGCCAGCAGGGTATAAGCTCCTATGTAACCTGTGACTAAGCACACAAGCCCATGTAACATGGAGGGAAAGGAAAGGGAGGGAAGCAGAGGGAGACTACCAGGCCAATCAGAGGACACTCTGTGATGTAAACCCCTCCTACCTTTCCAGCCTGGATGCAGATGGACACAAGGGGAGAGGAGCCGGCTCTGCACAGGAAGCAACGTTCTCTATCATTCGAGTGATGCCACGCCCCTTGGGAATTGGGTGGGACATATTAGCTCCACCCATGCCCTACTTTATCCTGCCTATGCCCCTCCCCATATGTAGGGCTAGTATCCCTCCCCCCAAAAAAACACTCATGACTACATAATGGGGACCCTCAGTGCCACCCACCATTCTGGGGCCCTGGAGCAGTTGCCCCATGTGCCCTTTGGTTGCAGCACAGACCTCAGTAATAGCTCCCACATGGCCATCTTGTAACGTGCGATGTTGTGCACCAGGACATGACGCTATATCCCAGCATACTTCTTCACTAAATAGATTATCCTGCCCCAGCCCGGCACTACCCCTACCCACCTCTAGCTAACCCCCCCCCCCGATGATGCTGTCCCACTTTGCACACCTGAAATGTTGAGGGTATTCTTCTGGCATCCAAACTTTATCAAATTTTTCTCATAACAGTGCAGGTTATTAAAAAAGATCATAAGGAATGTGTATAGAAGCATCCCTGGCTCCCTGTAACCTCACAATATTCTCCTCTCTCTATGCTGATAATTACCGGTATTTTATTTCTATTCTCCAAGATACTGCCAAGTATGTTATTGTATTCGTAAGAGCTCTGTTTCTTTAAATACTGTATTATATATATATTTCTCATCTGCATTCCAGTGCTATCCGCAAAATGATCTCAATCATTTTGGGACCGTATATTTTTTATCCAGATAAAATGATGCCAATTTCTTTTTCTTTAACTGCAAAAATATATAAAAATTATTGTGTTGTATTTAATAAAAAGAGTCCCTCCTTCTATTATGGGTAGAGGGTAATTGAATGTTTTAGGACCGGTGGGGTATCAGCAATATCTGCTAAATGGATGCCTAGAGGTCACCGATATATATAAAAAAAGTCACTTTGATGATCTGGATTGACAAAGCTCATTAAATCGGAAAAATATAACACATTTATTTATTTATGGATTAAGCAGAAGCTTCGCTACATAAAACATACTGTATATCTATCCAGGCTTCAGTGCCACTATAACGTTATATTTGCCCCAGGCTGAGTGACACCCTGGGGACACTTCTGGGTTTGTAGCCTAGAAGATATGCATGCCATTATATTCCATTACTGAAAACATGTAGTCATGACATAATCTTGGAGATCTTTTTTGGACTTTATTTACAGAAGAAAAAAAAAAGAAAAAAAGATGGAAACGCCTTAAACTTCTAATCCATCTCACGCTAATTTATTTTTCAGGCCATTACGTCTCATGAAATGCGTGCCGGAGGGCAGAAAGGCTATGTTCTCGAATGGCTGGCCTAGTGATTTAGTGGTTTCTGTTGACTTCACACAATATATACATAGCACTGCTTAAATCTACCATCACCACTGGCAGTAATTGTTATATTAATTGGTGCTTCCCCAATGGCTCGGAAAAGAGAAGGTATTAAAACCACACAAAAAAAAATCCCTAAATGACTGCCCTATAACCTTCAATGTCATAACTCACAAAAATCTTTTGGGATTTATTTGTGTAAATGGATCAAGATGTATTGCCCAGCAGACTCGGGTTTTTTTTGTTTTTTTTTTTTAAATGAAAGATACTTAAAATCGAATCGAAGATGATAGGGAAATAATGACTTTCCCATCATGGCGCACGATAAGGTGTGAGATTCGCATCTTGATTTAGTTTCCAGTATCGACGACGACTTCAAAGTCAGCCTTTTCTGTAAACATGATGGCTTCTCTGTGGGATCTGTGTAAGAGCAAAGTCACAAACATTAAAAACACAGATGTTGATAATGATGAAAATCTGACTTTTTCTAGGTACTTTTTTCTTTGTTGCTTTACCAGCTTGGAAACATAAACATCTAGAGGTTGACAGCAGGTAAGAACCATCCGGCCGATCTAGTCTACCCATTTTTTTGGTCCTTGGTCTCGTCTTAGATTCAGGAGCCGTATGTCTATCCCATGTATGTTTAATTCCCTCACTGTATCAACCTCTACCACCTCTTCTGGAAAGATGTTCTGCTTATGCATAACTACCCATTGTCCTGAGATAAGTGGGACAGTCCCTATTTAGGACTTAATCCCTGCTCCAGTTGCTTTTTCACTGTTCATCTTCAAAGAAAATGGATATTATTGAGTGTTCTGACACATTAACATACAGAATAATTAACATGTTGCGCATGTCCAGTTGGTTAATCACATTAGTCTGCTGCATGTCAACTCTATTGTCCATGCAGGAGATGAAGAGCCCCCACTATCCTATGCAATGTCTTAAGGTCTTCAGGAAGTGTCTTCATCGTAGACAAGCTCCTAAAAGAATGTAAGCTCACAAAAACAGAACCTTCCAAACCTTGTTCATTTGTTACATCCTGTAGCATGTATGCTGGTGCTCAAAAAATATAGTACAGAAAATAAGAGAGCTTTATTGTCTTTTATTCAAAATATACATAAAAAAAAGCAATCTTGAGTTGTCAGGGGTAAAGATATTGTGAATGAAGTCACCTGTATTAAAGAAGGGATTTCAGCTGTGGTATAGCATTGGAAAAAGCACCAGTAAGGATGCTTAGGTCATTAAATCAGTGTAGAACACGAAGGAGTTGGCTCCACACTGTGTGACAATGAGATTCATTCTACCCAAAGACTTGGGGGCAAAACCTTGATTCTCATTATTGACATGCCCGACGATCCTTAAAGAGCTGAATAAATCAAAGCCCTTTAGTGGAAATATTTTTTAGAAGTCTATATTTTGAGTTTATAATCTCTCGTATGTATCTCATTTGATCATTTTAATCGTCACTCAATGTTGAGTTGTTTACGTAGAGGCTTCAAGAACCCTCGCTGCCCGGATCTCTGGTCATTGTGGGCACCTCCAATGGAGATGGTGAAATATCCGTGTAATACCGCAGGATAGTAAAAGGTCAGAGTATTACTCTTTCTTGAAGGCAGCACCAGTTCACTCATGTTGTGTTCACTGTTCTCATTTATTGCTGTTGAAGCCAAAATGCGTTCCAGATGTTCCTTACAGGAGCTCCTGCAAGGTCATAGCCAAGTTGAGGTGTTCTTGCTGACCCACCGTGGCCCTCTGGTGTCCTGTAGAAGGGGGGAAGGCATTTCCCCTGCTGGCTTGCCCTCGCTAAGCTGTCATAGCAAATCAGTTGTGTATTTTGTTCCAAGATATTTGAATTCCTGCCTTTTTTTTTTTTTTTCTCCATATATTGGATCCGAGGACTGTTTGCCATTTCTAATAATAGCTTAAATAACTGTGCGTACACGTTAAGGTTTTATTTAGGTCACGGTCTAATCCTATAGCGTATTAGCGTGAATTTTTTTGGGGGGGATTTGAACTGGAAGATTTTTAAAATGCCAGAGTGAAAAGACATTGATAAACGCAGACAGAAATTTAAAACTTAAATTTAAAAAGCATGAAAATATTTTCGTAACACAATTTTCTTAGAATGGTCACGGACGCAGCTGCAAAATACTGACACAATGAGTTATCATAGTTATAATATTCCTTCTGTTTCTTACTAAAACTGCTACGCTCATGTAGTCATCATGTTGTCATCAATTAAACTTTTTCAAATTTTAAAAACATTTTTTTTGGCGTTTCCTGAGAGAATTTATAGAATTAGATGTTATTCTAAAGAACAGAATTAAAGTTTCTGACCCATCTATTTATTTAATGGGTTTAGGGACCGCCCATTGTCCTTAAGGGGTTAATAAAAGTTTTGCAACACTGTTTCAAAGTTGTATGCTATTCTACAGAGCCGTTTTAATCCAGAGGTTGTATTTTCAGGTTCTTTAATAAAGAATGTTTTTATTATTATTATTATATAACACCAACAAGTTCCGTAGCACCTCTTACAATACATATATGCAAGCAGTATGACAAGACTAGAATTGACAGATTGAGACGGATATTGTGGAACAATGTATTGGAGTGTCCACATTTGCTGCACCTAGGTAAGTTCTGAGGTGTCTCCTCCGTGCTACCTGGACCTACAAGGCATCAGCAAAAGTTTCTCCTGCACCCTCACGTTCATCTCAAAACAGAAACACGGCCTGTGTGTGACCAACACATTGGATAATGCTATAAAAGTCATATTAGCTGTCAGAGATATGGAGTGAAGATGTATCAAGTCATTTATGTAGTCCTGAAGACCCACCGGGGCCTTTTGATTGAAGGCTCGATGATGGTGGTATAGTTGCGTAATCAGTAGTGTGTTTTCACAACGCTCCAGGGTCACCTCTCCCAACCAGACCACGGACCTATTAAGGAGATGATATCTCCTGATGGCGTTAGATGCCCCTTCTGTGAAACCACACTTTGTGGCCTTTTCAGCTAATACGTGGCTGATGTTGGATGCCATTTGCGGCCTCTGTATTTATGGTACTTTGCTCAGTCTTCTGAGTTTAAGGAGCTCTCCAAGTCTACGTAAAGGCATAAAAGTTCAGAGATTTATGAGTAGGCTAAAATTGACAGCCTAAAAAGAGTTTAAGATAAAGCATTAAGTAAGTATTACTCAAAAATGGACTTGAATATGCATTTAAAAATAAAAAAAACATCTTTGGGAGCTAGATGCTCTCTTTAAAAATGACATCATAAAATAACCGAGAAATTGGAGAGATTTTTTCTTACTTTAATGCAGAAAAAATCAGGGAAATCTTGCCAAGTCTCCAAGTCTCTCTATCTATAAGATCTGAGCAGATGGAAATCACTGCCTATAGTTAGAGGCTCTGTCATTACTCCAAGTTGTCAAGTCGATTTAATGGAACCTCTCAACCTTTCCCTTTGGACTTAGACATTAACAGGTATAAAAAAAATATATATTCTGTAGGGGTTCTTTACTCCATACAGGACTCAGACGTGTATATTCTGACACCGTACGTCGAATAGATTTCTTCATATTTCTCGTAACTACTTGAAATGTTCTCTCGGAGCATTTGCAAATGACCACTTCTAAATAATTGTCTTGTCTTTTTAAGTAAATCTCCTGAGCCACTCTCGGAGTTGTTTTTCTGTTGAAACCCAAGCAGCTGTTGACCTCATGCGTTTCGGAAAACGTCTTGGAATAATTTAAAACTAGGCAAGAAGAATGTCGTGCTTGAAGAATGGAGAGAGAGTACGTTTTGCCCATATGGAAGAGCAGGGAATGTATTATATACCCGTATAAAATGAGTAGACTAGTAGAACATTTTGGATGTGTTAAGACATCAACAAAACAGCTTTGGTGCACATTTGGCATATTAACCCCTTAAGGACAATGGGCGGTCCCTAAACCCATTGAAAACAATGCATTTTGAGCATGTACATGTACGGGCTTTGTCATTAATGGGTTAACAGGCTCTACGTAGACCTTCCTTATATTGAAACATTGTTTCTTCTTTTCTACCCTTATCTAAGGCTCGAGGCAAGCTTTGAAGTAGAACCAGCCATACAAATTGCTCATTTTGGTATATTAAACATCTCCAGCACCCGTGGCAGTGGCGTACGTGAAAAATGCATGTTATACATTATGAGACACATGGAAAGCGTAATTTGGGCTTTATTAAAGTCAATTTAAAGGAGATTTAGTACATGACACTGACATCTAGCTTTATCTTTTCTGGAATGATTTTTGGATCAAACTTTATTAAAAGCATGTTTTTTAGAATGTAATGTGTCAAGGAATCGTGGATCTAATTTGTTTAATAATATATATATATATTTTTTATTATTATCTTTTATTTATATAGCGCCAACGATTTACGCAGCGCTTAATACAATCCATATATTCAAGGGGTCTGTGGAAAAAAAAAAGACAAACTGATAATGCCTGATTACAATTCTAATTCTAATTCTAATTACATATTATTATTTTGTTATTATTCTGTCTATAATTTCACTATAGGAAAAACCTTTGTGTTATGTTCTTTTTTACACATTTTGTAAGAACCAAAGGTAAAAATATACAGAACATAACAAACATGATATAACCCCAAATTTGCCACCACCCCCGTCAGTTTCTGCAGATGACGTTAATGATTAACAAGGGTTCAACATTACGTCCATTTCAATGCAATAAAGGCGAAATGTAACCCCCCCCGCAAATTCCCTCCACCCCCCCCATATCATCATGGCTATCCAACAAAGGAAATAATCTAATCACATCACTCTCTTCATCGTCCAAGTGTCAAGGGTCACATCTCAGTCACAAGGTGTTCTACCCTGCAGTAATTGTGCAACGAACCAGGATGTGTCATGGAAAGATATTTTAATCTGACGTTTAAGTGGGTCTTCCAGTGTTCTAATAAAACGTTCCCATTTTTTTGAAAAATAAGTGAAACATTTTGTTATTAAAGACATGGATGGAGGTGCTAAATGTATCCACTGCTATAGAATCGTTTTCCTGGCCACCAACATGGACAGTAACAATCGAGGCCTCTGGCTGATCTGGTAATCGTGGATATGCAGGCGCGTTAAGAAAGTTTGAATGTGCTTCCAAAATTCTATACCTATCCTCACCTATACATCATATTTTTCCAATTGTTCAGTGTCCAAGTAAAATACCAACCCTATTGATAAAAAAGCCTAGAGAGCTGCTGATGATACAATAATATTTTGTTTAGGTTTTTAGAACGTGGTGGGGCTGTTATTTGGGCCACGTGCTGTTGATTGCCGGGTAATATGGATTCACAAAGCTGGTAAGAATGTTTTCCAAGGTGTTTTCCTTAACTCTTTTTCCCTCTTTCTTCCCTTTAACCTCTCTTTTTTTTCTATTAACTCTTCAACTGTATTTATTCATGTTTAAGTTTTGAGCGCCCTCGATCTGCCTGCCCTGTAGTGGCCCAGATCAGCATCATTCATTCCTTGGCTCTGTTGGGCATTAGGTGTTAGCGCCAGGATTTGACACATTGCTTGGCACTGTAAACGCAGAAATAAAGCACAATATTGATGGAACCAAACAAATCGGAGCTGCTTCTCTGCTGTAGCAGAGGATGGGGTTACAATTGTTTCCATGTATCCTCTAACAAACTGGTATTATCAGTACAGACAATTGCTGACCACTTTTTATTCTGGTAGCCACCATGATATGACTTCTCAAGACAATCCAAGAATCCTGGCCACTCTATCCATAACATTGTAGCATGATTTAACCCATTTGGAGGCACTTTATTGGTTTATCTTTTACATCCCACTATGACATTTTTAGATCGTAATTTATCAGAAGTTGCTTTGTCTGCAGTTGCATTCCATGTCTGCGGGTAATATGTAGAACTCTGCTACGTATTTTCATTATTCTTTGTTTCAGAACCAATTTGTTCTTTATTCTTGTCTTCGAGGGTGTTGACGTGTTGGTGGATATCCAGCATTCTTAACATTTTTGGAGGACTGAGATTCTAAATATTGAGGTATGCAAAGGCAACTATTTCTCTTAATCAGCATCACTAAACCATTAAATGTGGTATTTTATATTATTTCTCTAGAAATGGGCATTTGTAGGCAATTAAATAATTGAACATTCATGACAAACCAAGACGTAATTATTTAATTCTTTGCGGAACAAAAGGATAAATTAATAGTGAGTTTCTGTAAAAATAAAATTGCTGAAGCTGCAGGTTGGGTTAGTAATTCAGACCAAGAAATCTTTTAAAACAATAATGCTTATTTTTTACAGTTTGCCTCAAAGTTCACTTGTACTGAGCTGTGTTTCAGCAACTCAATTTTCTTGCAGGAGACTCTCGCTGAGGTTGGCCCTCGTAATGCTTAGTAAGGCTTGTAGGTTAATTGTCGAGGCGATGTTGCCCCGAGACAGCTTGGTTTGGCTGTCACAGAGGAAGAGTATGACAAGCCTAGCACTGGACTCGGCAGTCACTTATACAATAGCTGAGTGGTCCCTTAAAAACAAGGGTGTCCAACCTGCGGCCCTCCAGCTGCTGCAGGACTACATCTCCCATACTCCTATGCCAGCCACTTAGCTGAAAGAGCATTATGGGAGATGTAGTCTTGCAGCAGCTGGAGGGCCGCAGGTTGGACACCCCTGCTTTAAAATGTTGCGAGGTTCCCATTGCGAAAACAGCAAAGATTTCAGGGGATCGAATTAGATCCCTGCCATATGCATGAACAGGAATCACTCCCATGGATTTCAGTGGAAGCGTTTCCTTGCCCCTGATTGGCTACTTTAAGCAACCAATTAGAGGTGCAAGAACAGGACCATGAAGGGGGTGTTGCACTGCAGCTCTGGAGCTGCAGCTTCTCATTACAGGTTTAATGAATACATATTAAGCTACTTAAATAGCACATTGATATGCATTCTGAGTGTCCCTTTAACAATGACGTTCATTATATAGACAGTGTTAGGCTTAATTTAATTTTAAAGTTAGGGAGGTAAATGAAACCACCCTATTAAAAAAAAAAAAAAAAGTTAATATGTGTTTTAACCATCTGTATTCTGGTAGAAGTATCGCTTACCTTAAATAAATAATCACAACAGGAAAAAAGCAATACAATTACAAAATAGTTAAAAAACCCAAAACATAAGCTTAAACCCTCAAACAAAACAAACAAAAATGTGTCCATTCTCCTGGAGTTGCTGTTTTTGTGTTGATAGATTGGGAAAGATATGCGCGAGTATTTGTGTTTTGAGATTTTTATCAAACCCTTGGGGTCTCAGATTTTAACTGTAATCCACTGGGTAGAGAAAAAAACATAAACCAGGACAACTATGTGTTCTCCTCTTACAAGCCCCTCATCCCTTGGGGCTCCTTGCTGACAAATTTATGATGATGAAGTGAAACTGGCCGGGGAGTGGTTGACACAAAATGTGAGTGTGTGCGGCTCTGCCATACTGTAGTGTTATATGTTGTATAAACTTGAGTTTAATCCTACACATGACCTTTCGACTAAAGAATGAGGTGGAACCCAAACAGTAACATACATCACGAATTCTTGAAAGCTGCAGCGCTGCTGAGTACCACTCGCTCGAACGTGATGGTTTTAAACATTTCATGATTGCATAACTCTTTGGCACGGGGCGGCGGGGTTTTGAAGTAACATTGTTGTGATTTAATGTACAAAACACAGAAAAAGCCAAGGAATATGTTTGCAATTTTCCAAGCTTTTTACTTCCAATCGGCTCATTCGACTGCAATATTGGTGAAGCGGAGCATTAAGTTCTTTGGCATTTAAAAGGTTAATGGTGATATTTTTGTATTGCATATGGGCAATTACTCCCTGTTCTGGCTTTAGGTGCTGATAGTAGCCATTTATATTGTGCTAAAGGCCAGGCCTTTGAGGAGGCCGCATACTTCCCAACAGCTCTGATTTTTTTGTGGGACAGTCCCAGGTTTTGGGCGCTGTCCCACTGTGGGCAGAGGGGAACATGGGCCGTTTGGGGAGATCCTCTGGTCTCAAGGATCTGTGAAATTAATTGGAGCTTCCACTTTGCCATTTGGGAAAGATGGGTGGCCAAGCGTCCTGTCCCGATTTGGACATGTTGGAGGTGGGGGGGGTATGAGGTCGACATGGTTGGTGTCCGGGACCCCAGTGTAACTTGAGTTGTGTTTAGATGAAAAATAAAATCTCACCAGCTTATTTATCCATTATGATGGGCATTTGCAGCTGAAACTAAATACTTAGTGAACGCTGAGACTGGGTGGCGTTGCAGTTAAGCCACACTCACTAGCTACTGGTAACCGTGATCTAGGTAAGTTTGAGTCTTCAGTGTCCAGGCAGGGGAGCATCAAAACATTTAATAAAAACGTATGGTTAAAAACAAAAACATAAGCCTCCAAATTATTCCCACGATTTATTCCAGGCCTGGCGCCAGGTTTACCAAGGGGGAAGAGATTAACAGCAGCACATCCCACTTCCGCATTGTTGTAAGAAGAACATTTTATCTAAATGCTACTGTATATAAAACTCACTTTGTTTTACCTATGTTTTTTTTTTTAGGTAATATTAAAAGTTATTTGATTTAGTTTGAAAATGAGTTCCACTTTTGTGAAATGTATATATATTTAAAGAAACGGTATTATTTTATGAAAAATGACTTCAGAACTCAAGTAAAAATGTCCAACATAGCAGTCACTATCACATAATCCATTAGTTTAATAAATATATAGAGCTCTTAACCACAACGATTTCAAATAGAAAACACTCGCAAGGCCATTAGGGTAAAAAAAAAAAAAAAAGTGCTTAACGTCTAGATGGCAGATTTTATTTTTATTTCTTTTATTAAGCTATAGCTAGTCTTTCGGTGACATCCATATAAATAATGTTAAAATAGAGTGCTTTAACGACCGCAATTTTTAATGTCCATAAAACTATTGTTGAACCTATTGTGCCCCAAGGATTGCAGGGTTTCAACGTAACTTCCACATCTTGGTACCAGATGTTGTATACACAGCCTATAAAAACAGTGTCAATCATTAACCCACAATTTTTGCAAACGTAGACTCTCCTTATAACATTTAAAGCTCTGTATATATTTCATAATCTTCCATAATAATCTCGAATTTTTAAGGCCTAGGTGTGTGAAGCAGATTTTAGATTTATTATTTCCCATTTTATTAGAAAAAAAGTGCATTTTTACCAAAAACAAGGCGACTTTGAAAATATATATCCATAATAAATATCCTAATATGTATTTTCCCAAATAATTGTTTTTATTCCCAGCTCTAAATACTGTTTATTAATACTATTTTTTTAAAAAAAATATTCTCTTAATATTATGTGATCATATATATAATTACAACAAATCAAATAAAAAAATGCAACCATTTAAATAAAAAAAAGGTTTCAGACATACCCATGCAACATTTATCTTTAAATAAAACACAGTTTATTAAAATGCAAAAAACACACATAAATACAAATTGCTGGGGGCATGTTAACTCCCTCTTTATAATTGATTTATAATATTATATATTATGGGAGCATATATCTCCCTACCACCTGGCTTTAAAAACTCCTTCGGAAAAAGCATCCCATCCCTCATCAGGAAAAGAGAGCACTTGCAAGATGTCTATTCACTCAAGGTGAGTTGAAGGTGAGTCTTATACATTTATTTAGAGCCTAATGGTCCACAGAGGTGGGCAAACTATTGAGGTAGATTAAGTTGGATTAATTAAAACAAATAGGAAATTAAGGTTCTAACAAATCTGTTCAGTCAAATTAAATTGGAGGTTTGTAGTCTCTGTTCAGTATGAATTATTCCATTTTGATGAGTGAAATTAGATATCAAGAATATATCAGCCAAGAAAACAAATATATTATCTTTAAAGGGATAGAGATAGAATTGTAGATAGAGATCTAGAATATTTTTCTTGTGCACGATAGGAAAAATAATCATAGTCAGAGATTTATAGATTCAGTCATGTGCACTAAATCAATGAACAATCTATCATTTTCACAGCAATGCCAAAATGTCATTTGAATAAGGAATATTGTGATCAAACTGTATACATACAATCTACAAAGGAAAATAAGCAATTATTTAGACATGTTTGTTACATTTGTATCTAACAATTATGTTTTTTAAGAAACAGAAATATGTAGGGGATTTGGTAAAAGCTTAATATGTTTTTTCCCTTTATATTTGTTTCAGAACCATAAATAGTGTAACCCTTTAGTTACTGTACTGCTATATATAAACATGGAATAATAAAAAACAGAATTTATCATTTAAAGATTATTTGTAAGGATAGAGTAAAAAACAGTGTGTCAGCAATACACTCCCAAGTGTCTCCTAATGATAAGTACAATCTACTTTCATAGGGACTCTCTGTTTAGGAGGGTCCTTGGAGGGTCATTGGAGGGTCCTTGGAGTTAATTTGCACCCATTGTTACTTTGGATGTCCCCCTATAAGAGTCCTGATTTTTTTGGGTTGCCAGATATTTTAGATCTGTGCTAACACCATCTGCATGACACATGTTTTCTGAAACTGGACATCATGACCACAATTTCAGCTTCTGTGTGGCCATCAACTGAAAAGCTTTCAAAAATGTATCCATAAAGTTTATTCCAACAGGGAGTAGCAGGAGAGTAGCACTGTCAAATCCAGTTTAGAAACATCATTGAAGCTGTTCAGTTCAATTTATATATTTATTTTTACCAGGAGCGAGGGAAGAGAACATTTGTATAAAATGTGCAATATTTCTTCCGTGGAAAATCATAGCTCCAGGCCGATAAGAGCAGACCAGACAACGTAGACCTTGTAATTTAAATTTCTGTTACATATATATATATATATATATATGCCGGCAGCAAAATAGGGGTAAAATTGTACATTTGAGTGATTGGGCTCATGGTGCCCCATTGCTCAATAGACCAGTTACAAGGGAGACTTTTAATCTCCCTAGCCAACAGCTTCCATTCTGTGCTGTACCAAACACCTTATGTGCTTCTGCAGTGACACCGCGATATGACACCACGTTATGACACCGCGATATGACATAGTAGCTCAGTAGTAAGGACAATGACCATGCGCATGAGTCGCAGTGTCAGGCATAGAGCAGCCCCCAACATAAATATATGACTGTCGTATACATGTTCTAGGAGGAAGGCAGTGGCAAATACTCTTTTTGTGTGTTCTACCCAAAAATATTATGTGATTTTAGTGTCTGCTTTATAGAAACCTAGCTCCTACCAACAAGGGGTCATCTTTAAATGACCAGTTGTGTTTTTAACCAGGTTTATGGTTTCAACAGTGGGTCCTTCTGAACTATAAAACAGCAAGGGAAAGATGTTTCAACGATACTGGATTTTTTTTATACCTTGATTTTATAATTTAATGCTGATGTAGAATTTATTGATGCAAAACTGCTTTTTTGTGGCAGGGAACTGCTGAAGCTGGTAGAACTGGGAGAAGACGTCAAGAAATCTTCACCGGAATGTTGTTCATTTGCTAAACAATGACAGGTGCACAAGGAATTGACCTTAGGTTTAACCTAAAACCCAAACCAGATCTAACGTAAAAGTGATTTAACCGGAAAAGAAGATGACTCAGTATTCATGGTGAGGACTATTTTTGAGGAATGCTTATTCACACTGGTCAGGAAGAAAAAAAAAAAGGCATTCTTGGAAATTACTTTGGGGAACTTTACATTCCATTAATTGTTCTTCCCAACGGTCAAAAACATAAGTAAAAATATTTCAAGTAGAGTTTTGTGATGTCTCAGAACTTTGGGTAAGAGGGTATCACGTCCAAACCTCTAACCAGACCCCCTAAAGAAAAAGCGTCCCTCTTTAGCCACTTCAAATGAGGCTTGCTTTAAATGTTCGAGGCGACAACTTGACATTGTGCTTAAAGGATTGAAGCAGCCTGCCCGTCCCGCTGCCAAAAAAATTATAAACCATAAAAAAGGGTCTCAGGGTCTGGAAAAAATATAAATTTTTAACTTGATAGCTTGTGAGTTCCTTTTAGTGCGTCCTAACTCCTAATTTCCACCTTCTTTGTCCGTAGTCATCTATGAAGCAGAGTCATTATGTTTTGGTTTATAATGTCATATTTAATATAAGTAGAAAAGCAATGTAAGCCAAATGCTGCCTCGGCATTACATATTTCCTGACGGTTTCTGCAATTAATATTTTGTAAGGTATTAGAGAACAGCTTGGAAACGTTTACATTGAACAGCTGGATACTAATGATTCACAACCACTTCTAATCCAACTGTTAGAGGCTCCACAATAATAATGTGGATAATCAGCAAGAACGAACCAAGGAAGGGTATATGGAAATCTATAGATTTTTTTTTTCTGATCGCAGAAAAGCTCTCTAGAGGTTACCTAGTCATGGCCACTCTAAAGGGCAAGATTAACAACATGGGCATTAGCCATGGAAACCCATTTCATGAAGCTCCCAACACGCAGACCTTGCGTCGATGCTGCTTCCAGAAGCAGTTTGGAACTCTGTAGTGAGTGATACTCTGTGAGTGTGAGTGGTCTACGGCTTCGTGGCTGAGCTGTTCTTACTCCTGACTGGGACTGGGGCAGATCTAGCAGGGCAGAAACTTCAACAACAGACTATACATTTTAACGAGTAGCAGGCAGATAATTACTAACAGAGAGTATGCATGTTTTGCAGAAGAGCTGTGCTGGAGTTAGATATCTTTAAATCAGTTGGGAGATTATATTTTGTTATAAAAACACAAAAATTGTTTGTTTTTATTGAAGCCCAAACCTTGCCAAAACATTAGAAAATCCCCAAAAGAGCAAACTATTTTTTTTTTTGCAAACAAACTGCAAATAATTTTTACAACAGAGCGCGGAGCGTCTCTTTTTCTTACTAAGATTTCAGAAAGGTCCTTTAATTTTTATTGAGTTTATCGTAAAAATGGATTACTGTAGATTAGTGATAAGATATTTTTGTTTGATACTTTGGGAGAAATTTTCTAATAATAATTGATCTAAAACATGCATCTTTAACTCGTTGAGTACCAAAGTCAAACTGTAGATACCTTGATCAGGATTTTTGGGGTACAATTCGGAGCAGAAGTTGTCAATGTGAAGTCTTAAAGGACACAATGAGGTCACACGATACAAGATTGTCTTATTCAAAACCTGGAAATATAACTTGTTTAAAAAATATACTGTTTAATACTATAACAGAGCTGACTACTTGGCCTTCAGGTCATATGCGTGGCCTATCTTAGCTAGTGCCCCTTCCTATCTCCAAGGAGCTGGGTGGAAGGTCTTGGTGGTGATGGGGCAGAGGTTCTTAGGTGTGCTTAGAACGAAGTATTTAGCAACCATGTACAATTTCTTGTTTTTTTACCCTAATTAATGGTAATACAATAAGAGCAGGAGCCAGGAACATATTCTGGCCTAGGCCAACATGACATAGGGCCGCAGGTCCCATGGGACGGCAATCACCCTGCCGTAAAACCCACTCGCAGGTTGCCCTCTTGGGTGATCAGTCACACCGATGTGCCACTGCTCAATGGGCAGGTTACAAGGAAGATCTCTGATCCGAGGCAGCACGGCCTCTATAGACTGCATTAAAAGATGTCTTTAAGACACATATTGCCAGATTATGATGTCATATCCCAGCACTTCGTGGTGGGGACAGCAGCTATGGAGGGGCAGCTTAGCTTTACAAAACATTATGGTTGTCTATACCTAATCTAGAGTTTTTATATTTTTGCTTTTTTTTTTTGCACATGACCCCAAATTTTGTAGGTTTTTTTAACCGTTGTATTGATTGACTACTATGATGTAATATGATGTCATATGTATAAAGATTAAAATATACCTTTGACAGTTGTATATATTTTCCATAGAGCAGCCCAATTTTGGTTTGTCTAGGTCAGAAGATCACAAAACCTCCCGACAAACCAATTATTTCATTTTGTCATTTGAGAATCATGCAGTTATCTCCTGCTATCATTCCTCAGAATTTGTAGCAAATGTATAATTCATAATATTCATTAGATTAGTAACGAGACCCTTATGCACAATGCTCTTAGCTATGAAACTAAAAATGTTAAGTGATGTATCGCTGAAATGAAAAGCTCCTTTCTATTGACTTTAAATTCCATCACGTAGCACTTTATAAATTATTACCAACAATGGATATTTAGTTGCTGGTAAATAACCTTAAAAAAAAGGTGACCCTATTTCTTATACATTTCATTATTGATTTCATGATTTATCAAAGTAATGTACTATAAATAAACCAAATATTGAATAGACCTATTTTTTGCACGCTGCGGAAACGATAAAGATGAAGGTGTACTTTTTTTGTTTTATGAAGTTCCATTTTAGCACCTTTTCCGACATTAGAAAGTTTTAGTTGAGACGTTCAAAGTCGTGACATTCTAAATTGTGTGCTAGACCCCAGTTTATTAAAGAGGCTGCTAAATGCAGTTGCTATTTATAAAGTCCTAGGCATACGTGATTTATCAACAATTCAAAATTGTCTCCCTCTATATTTAATTGTGAAATTTATTATGGACCAAACTACAAAAACACATGATTGGATAGAAAATAAAGAACGAAAGGAAACGCTCTGGTATATAAAGATTATAGAGTAGCGACATACACAATATGGACAAAAGTATTGGGACACCTGACCATTACATCAACGGGGACTTTGATGACATCACATTCTAAAAACATAGACATTAATATGTAGTTGGCCCCCCTTTGCAGCTATAACGGATTCCTCTCTTCTGGGAAGGCTTTCCACAAGATTTTGGGGAGTTTCTGTGGGAATTTGTGGCCATTCATGCAGTAGAGCGTCTGTGAGGTACGTCCCAATACTTTTGTCTATTTTAAATTTTTTAAGAAATATCATTACATAAGTTATGGTGGGTAAAAGGTGATGGAAACCCTTCCACTTAAATTTAAGGGGTAGTAGAAGTATTATTAAACACTCCTCTACAGACACCAGACAAGCCAGAAGGCTTGCTTTTCCCTCAGAAATCTCATGGTGCTTTCACAACCACAAGGGATTCTGGGTAGGCACATGCAAATAAGGTTAACAATTATCACAACCTCATGCTGACGAGTCCCATGAAGGACGAAACAGCTGTCCATGAGTGGTGATCTGGCTATTGTACCTCTTCCTGAGTTTTGTCTAAAGGCTGTCTTGTACAGCGGGCAATTACTTTCAAGGGATCGATGTATAAAGTGGATATAGAGGCAAAGGTGATAATTGTTAACCTTATTTGCCTAGGGTAAGCAAAGTTCTTGGGGTCCCCGATGCCCTAATGAAAAAGTAGATGGTTGGCGGGCACTGTAATGTAACGCATGTTAGTACAGCAGCTCCCAACGTGTGGACGGAGAGGAGCCATGTGTCTGAGAGGTAGGAAGTGTGTGAGTGTGTGAGTGTGTGCGAGAGCGCGGGGGTCTCTTAATCTAGCTCTGGCTTAGATGTAACATACAAAAAATATCTTCATCGAGAGGGTAGTAGATAAATAGAATAGTCTAGCAGCACAAGTGGTAAAGATGAATATAGCAAGCAAGCATGGGATAGGTAATGGGCTATAATGACCTTAAGACAAGACCATGGACCAAAAACAGTTTAAAAAATGAGATGGGTCTCATTGATCTTATCTGACATTAAATTCTACATTTTTATTTATTTCAGCTGATGGATCTCCTGTGCTAGGTGCATTTCTAAAGTTATTGGTTAGAACACAAATATTATTGGGTTAGGAGGCTTTCCAATCCTTTGCAGGGTTAAGTCATGCCTAGTCATTCCTAGCTCTATAAAATCTTTAGGGGATTAAGTTGAAATTGTTTACTCTGTAACTATTTGTGATAGAAAAAAAACTATAAAGCACCTGCTAGAGGCTGAATCCGGCACAGAACCATCTTCTGGATTTACCAGGATCACATTCCGAGCAGATCTGTAGAATCTCGTAGAAAAATATTACAGTGTTGCAACCTCAGGAATTTGGTATCAATCTTCCCGTCTCAAAAAGTATAAAACGACCTATGGAAAAATCAATGTTTTCCGAGCAAGCGAAGGAAAGATTGATACATCTTGACATCATACATGCTGAATCAGAAAAGCATTTTTAACGACTGACGAGGGGTACGGATTACAAACCAACGCCAATAACCTTTCACACGTCGGTGTATTTCGTGATGCCCGTTTGGTGTTTATTCCGAAGCCCCATTTCCTCTTGGTGTGAAGGAAACGGTACCTCATTTCCCTCATTAAGTTAAAATGTAACCCATTTTTCATGTGCCAGTATATTGTTGCATAAATTATGGGGGCTCCTGTCTGTTAATATGGAATGTAGTAACATTATCCAACGGTCCAAACTCTCCTGGGCTCTGGAAATAAAAAGCAGATGTTTTCTATTTTTCTTTGGCTGGTGCTCATCTTGGTTTGTTAACCCTTCTGCTGTCAATTTTATAAATATTTTCACTTTTGCCGTGCCTCTGGCAAATACACGCTGACCTTCAATGTGAGGCGTTCGTCAGGTTGGAAGCTATTGATGGTCTGTTGTGTTTGTTGTTCTGAGGTGTAAGAAACTATATGATTATATTTGATAGGATACAACATTCATAGCCGCATGATCAGCAGTGGACTAATGAATTATAGAAATAATCTAGTCTAGATCACTTCTACTGGGAGGCTGTTCCACGTATCTACTACCCTCTCGGTGCAGTAAAGCTTTCTTACATTACACCTGAGCCTCCGATGCTCTAGTTTTAGTATAGGACAGGAGGGGTCAGTAGCTTCAGAGAATGTTAATGCAGAGGTTATTGTGGCACATAGCTGACAAACCCTGGAGGCAAGCCCTAGTCCACTGTGCTGTCATATATATAGAACGGTGCCTAGGGAGGTGCATGGCTTAAAGATGTCAAAGGTTGATTATTTGACATCGTTCTCCAGCCCCTTCTGCATGAACCTTCCTGCAAAAGGGCAGAGCTTCCGGGCACACCCTCAGTGCCTGGCTCAGTATGTAGTAAAGGGATTTATGCCGTACCACAGTCAATGTCTAGCTCAGTAGATACTAGTAATAGGAGTCATGCTGTACCACCATCAGTGGCCATATAGTTTGACAGAATCCCCGGAATATGTATGCCTTGGGTGGGATTTGCTGGGTATGCTTTAAATTCTTGCTTTGTTTTGTGTACCACCATTAATAGTATATCGCACTGACAAGCTGTTTGGGCGCAAAGATGGCACTGACGAAATGTTTGGGCACACAGTGTAGAGAATAAATCTCAGTACCAGTGCATGCCATCATCCAGTGTACCATGCAGCCTGATCAATGAAGAATGCATAAACTACTTCAATATGAATTCTTCTTTGATGAGGCTGCTTTAAGATGATGACATGCCCTTACTAAATAGAACTAACCTGGGGTTTATTCTCTGCATAAAAGTGAAGAGGAAATATATCACCTCTCACAGTATGAAGGATCAGCCCTGGTAAGATGTTTCAAGTTCAGTATTGTTATATTTATGAGATGAAATTGAGGTATTTAAGGTACTTTACAGCATTTTACTGAAAGAGCTATCACACAACACCCCCTCCATGGTCCTGTTTTCAGCTCAACAGACCTACTAGAAGCCAAAAAAGTAGTCATTTGCTTAAAAAGTGAGGGTTCACAGGTATGTCTAATGAAAATGCACAAGTAACCCATACCCATCTATCGATGCTCATCATGATGCCATGGCTCCAGGGTCTGAATCTATGCGCGCTACATATGGGAATGTTTGATACATTATTGCTAGATGCCTCATTACGACAAACACTCCTTTTCTTTTCCATTGCCCCCAACGTTTTTTACTGAATAGTTAACTTTTGATAAGGCTCGGATTTGGTAACTATTATAATAGACGGAGCAATGAAAAATCCCAAAACATTTTTAAAGCTACCTGTGTTTTCAAACTACAATCAACCTAAATGTAGCAAAAAAGACTACGCAAGGACATGAGATATAATAATGTAATACAGGTGAATAATTTCACTCTTAAAAGGATTTATAGTTATTTTTCATTGTGCCGCATAATCTGTAATAAGCACCCTTTATATACTGCAATAAATAGCAGGGGGGGCACTATACACTGTTTTAACATAGCAGCCTAATGAGACCTTGGACCAAAAAGGCAGGATACAGGCTTTCTTTTTATATGATCAATGTTTAATTTACAAATATCAGGGGGTTTCAGATTTATTAGTTTAACCCTTTGCACGAGCAGTACCTTAATGAGTTAATGGTAAGCCTAAATATCTTTCCACAGCAATACAAAATGGGCAGACAGTTTGTCCTCTGCTGTCACAATCTATCTATCTATCTATCTATCTATCTATCTGTCCGTCCGTCCATCCCTCCGTCCGTCCGTCCGTCCGTCTGTCTGTCTGTCTGTCTGTCTGTCTGTCTATATCTATCTACCTGTCTGTCTGTCTGTCTGTCTATCTATCTATCTATCTATCTATCTATCTATCTGTCTGTCTGTCTGTCTATCTATCTATCTATCTATCTATCTATCCATCTACATATACAAGGGTCTTATTGGAGTGATGGATGTTCGGAACGTACGTTTGAGGTCAGTGGCTGATGGCGTAAGTATGGCCACCTACTGGATACATGTGACTCCACGCCATGGTCTTACGTTTTTGCAGCATGTGGCCGTGTGTATCCAACCTGTGGCTGCATACTTCAGGACTAGATCTGCCACACGAGCTTCAATAAAGGTGAGTGTTAGGCACCATGGGGCACCGGCCTATAGGCATTTATCCAGGTTTCCCTATTGGACAGTTTGGGCCTCACATTCTTCACCTTCTGAGAGTCCTTATCAAGGAAGTCCAGTCTATGGTCTCTAAATCCCTCGGTCCCTCTTTCCTCCCCTCTGTCCCTCTTTCATCCCTTGATGTCCCATCTTTCCTGCCCTGATGCCCCTCTTTTCTAGGAGCTCAGAATGTTTGTGGGGTATGAGGGTATCGCAGGGTTCTACAGCCCTAAAAGCCCCAATAATGTGTATGGAAACCATGATTACCTTATATTATGTAAATAAAACAAATGTATTATTTATTGTGCTCGGCTACATAAATTGCTTTTAATACATCACCAAGATACATAAAATAAAGCTCCATCCATAGCTGTTCCTTTACTATATCCCCCTCTTTGGTCTTTTCTAGTGTTGGGAGGTATGAAATGCAGTATTTGGAAATGGGGTAATTAGTCCTCCCCAGCATGTGACAGAATTTATTTTAATCAAGTTTTGGAAACGAGTAACAGACTCTCTTCGGAACCCAACACTTTATATAGTATGGCTTCAGGCATCCAAATCGAGGTGTTTAGTTTATACATATTAAAAAAAACCCACAAATGACACCAATGGATGGGAAAGGATATTCCACCTGGAAACTAACCCCGAACCCAATTTATTTCTGTTTAAATGTTTATTCAGAAATTGTTTTTAAGAAACAAATTTAGCCTAATGGAAGGAAATGCCCATTACGAGGCGATCTTGTTTTATTATAGTTTTTGTTATTTTAATGTTTTCTAAGAAATCAAAATTATCTGTCATTTGTTTAGTGTATAAATAGTTTATTTTGAGTAAATATAACAGATTATATATAGAAACATGGAAAAATTGAATTTGCCAACAGATCGGCCCCATTCAGCCCCCCCCTCGTCGCCCGTTTTTCCTGCTGTAAAGACTCAAACCTTATTCAGTCGTTGGTCTCGTCTTCGGGAGTCATATGCCTATCCCGTGCATGTTTAAATTCCCTCATTGTATTAGCATCTACCACCTCTGCTGGGAGGCTGTTCTATTTATCTACCACCCTTTTCTAAAGTAAAATAAGTTATTTTGGCATGCAAATATCCTATATTTTCCCCGAAGAACCACAGAATAACTGGTACGTTATACTTTCTACCCCACTGTGAAAGTTTTCTAATCAGTTGTCCTTCACACACATAAAAATTCACTATTTTCACGCGCATGATGACATTAAGGAAATAAGGGAAAACAATTTGTATTCCACTTGGGAGTTTTACAATAAAAACCTTTAATATAAAGTGTTTAAGACTTACGTTCCATTGAGAAATTATCACAAAGGATGAAGAGCGATGAACCGTAAAACGGTGATAAATTATATGACACATCAAATAAGTGACATCATCATGATTTTTTCTCTGTAAACTGGTAGAAAAAACTAAAAAGGGTCGGCAGATTTATTTTTTTTACCTTTTTTTATTTATACATTTAGAATTCATTCTGCCAGCACAGTGCATATTTATTATTAGACTTGGGAGCTCCAACGTGCCTCACCCAAGATGGCAGGAGATCATTCCAAATTATAAGAGATGGGGAAGGAGAAAGTGACACCGAAACGTAGCCTGGGTCGCAGGAAACAGGGTAAACCAGGCAGAGGTCAAGTGTGGTCATAAAGCTACGCGTCGGGTCAGATAACAGCAAATTGGTATAGAACAAATTAGATCGGACCCTATAGAAGAACAGGGCATATAGAAAGGGCAATAAGTGAATGAGAGGGCAGGATAGGCCATAGGGTCTTCAACTTTGTCATAGGGTGACCTGATTTTTTTGGAGACAGTTCCCAAAGTTCCCAAAAATTCCCACATAACCCCAAGGAGGATATATATATATATATATATGTTGCTGTACAATGCATTGTAATTTTTTGGTAACTGAACCTTTTCCTATCGTGGCAGCTCATTTGTCTACAATCTTTTATCTACCTTTTCGGGAATGACTGGAAAAGGTCTGACTCATTTACAGGTTCACTATTACTGTACGATAGTGTGGAATTTCTAAATCCTTTTTCTTGTCAATGGTATTCAGGGCCTGGTTTCTGTCTGACGAGACAAGTTCTGAGCGTTACAGGAGTAACCCACGGCACCGGCTGGCACACAGATTACGTTTTGCGGTTTTGATAGTTTTGTCATTTTGTTTCGGAATAATCTGTCTTTCGTGTTTCACCAGTAAACCATGTAAATGCTGATCAATGGATCGGAAATATTATTATTGTTATTATTATTATTATTATTATATAATTTTCATGAATTATATGTCACACACAGTTCAATGATATTGAATATTTTTGAGAATGTAGAAACATAGACAAAAATAACAATCACGATTAAAAAATCAGTATTATGAGGAAACATTTTCACTTTTGCTTTTCTGTATAGGATGTGTGCACAGGGTTACATTTCGCAAAAGACCAAGTAAGTATATCTTAAGGAGTTCCTTGGCGGACAACAGTGATGTTGATTATGTGAAGCATGTTATGCTCAGTCATTTTCCAGTTCCCATCCATTTTCTCCTTATAACCCACCCATTTTAAAACTATCCTTCTAGAACCCTCAGAAATCTCATGGCGCTGCCACGACCACAAGGGATTCTGGGTAGGCGCATGCAAATAAGGTCAACAATTATCACCTTTTGCCTCTATATCCACTTTATAACTTATAATGGTATTTCTTAGGAATATAAATCTCAACCTATGCATTTTTCTCTTTTCTCTTTCTTTTGCTCCAGAAGGGGGCAGCAGTGAGATACAGAGATAGAGGCTTTGTACCCTGGTACGGTCTGTCGAGAATGAATCGCAGCCTCTTGAAGGAGCATCAAAGTCATAGACTTGCAACTGGCCTTTTGCTAGATGACCAAGGGTTCCAAACATCAGTTCTTCTCAATGAGTGTGGAAATGTTGTGAAAGCTAGGGTTGGATGCGGCAGTAGCTGGTGTATATCTGTGGTTTGATAGCCAATTGTTCCATCCGATGTTCCATCAAACGTTTTGATAGCTTGCCATGAACCATATGGAACTTATGGGGACATCAACACCCACCACTGATATTAGTGATTTATTCTTTATTTTTTTTGTCACTCGTGAACCTTTGAACAAGTCCAAAGACCTACAAATGACCAAGCCATGACCCCAGGCCAGCCTGACCATCTGGTGCACCAGGCAAATACCCGGTGGGCAACTGACCGATACCACCCCATACTTAACCTTACTACTGCTCCAGAGCCAATTTGGGTCCTGGAGACCATGGCCATCGACTGGACCTGTGTGGCTGCACACTGGGAGAATATAAAAACCCAACACGTGTAGTATCCAGCTGGTGGCCCCATGTATGTTATTTAGTGGCCACCTGCTTCCCATCCCCATACCCCTGAATGCCCACGTGGTAATTTCACAAGCCTTGTAGAACTACAAATATAATACCTGAAGACTTGTCATTGAAGGCTTGCCAAATATTAATTTAACTTATCGACACCATCAAAAATTCAAATTATAAAAGGATTACATGTGACCGCAATCCAGGTGTTCTTAAAAGGTGACATCTCTGAACGATATTACCCTTGTGTTAACGTCAATAAACCCAAATCATTTGGTTTAATTCAATCCGCAAACTGTAATATTAGTGACAATATAAACGGGATTAAATTGTTAATAAAACTGAAATGGCTGTTTTGTGCCGTGTTTAATCCAAATCTATCTGAATTTTGGCAAAAATGGGGGGGATTACAAAATGTGACATTTACGATCCAAAGAAAATAGTTGAAATAACAATGAGTTTGGCAAAAGGGACGATATTAAGATCTGGATATTACCAACATACTCCAAGTTTAAAAAAACACATTACTTCACTCGTTCCTGGAATCGAAAATGTACACATTGGTCTATCGCACACATGTAGAAATATTAAAAATATGGAACGTTCATAAATAACATAGGGGTTGAGGTCAGAATTAACCATTTATTGTGCAGATACAGGTACTGGATTTTCTAAATGTGTTGCTCACAAACATATGTAAACTTTTTTATTACAAATACTTTATACCCATATTTTCCAATTTTTTTTTTTATTTTTTTTTTGCGTAGTTCTGCTTTCTACATCTTTCGAATAATCCCTTTTAAGAAATTGGCATTTTTATCTTTTGCTTACTTTATAAATTCCAACCTGGCGTATGCATAAGGAGAAGAATATTTCTCAAAGTGACACATAGTAACTCCGAAATAATATAGCGCAGCAACTTGATCTTCGTGAATTATTATTCACTATTCAAGTCAAAAGTTGCTAAATTTGTTTTCACAAGCAGAAAATGTTACGGAGTCATTCTATTAAATGGAAGTTCATTTAGATGTTGCAATATTTCATTATTGATCATTATATAATTCATGATATTATTTTATTATGTAAAAAAAAAACCCCATCAAGGTACCAAAAAAAAAACCACCCCAGTAATCCAGACAAGGAAAAAACAATGTCGCAAAGCAAAATGAAATCAAAGAATTGTAACCTTTTAGTGAACTTTGGTCATTAATGAGTTCATTTTATGAAACTGTTCAATAGGACAATTTTGACTTGAGCACAATAAGAATTCTGTCTGCCGATATCAGTGCATCCGTTGGCTTTAAAGATTTGCACCCCAGGTGGCTTCTGAAGTTTTTTTTTTCAAGTTTTTACCAAGTCGTCTTTATTTCTTTAACCCTCGCCAGCCACAACGACTCAGTTCTTTGAATTTTCTGCATTTCCAAATCCCCAAAAGGAGCAAAGATTTAGCTTTTGATTCCAACGGGAGCCCGTTTAATTGGCTGCTTCAAGCAGCCAATCAGTGACAAGAATCGTCGTACCACAGAGGAGGAAGGCAGCTTCTACCGTGGAGTCTTCTATAGTTGAGCTGTCAGGGACTGTAACATTTCTCTTTAAACCCATTGATATCTAGTAACATCTTTTCACCTTAAAATTGAGTAAAATAATCTGTGTTTTTACGGTAACAGGACTGGAACCAAAATCGGGATCACATCCCACTGTCTGCACCGCAGCAAAAAAGATAAACAAATTATATGCAAAGTGAGATGAAACTTAATCAAAAAGGCTGTTTTTGTTTTAACAGAGTAAACAAATGGACCTCATTTTATCGCCAATGTTTATTATCTACTTTTTTTGGACTATTTATTTATCCTTTTTTTTATCCGCTGTTTCCAGAGCAAAGAGGGAAATGTTGAAATGTTACAGTTTCTCAAAGACAAAATGCGGTTTGATGTATGCAGCTTCGTGCATAACACTACATTTCATATGGTGCTTGTCCGTGCCAGACCCGTTTACCCATATAAATGATGGCAATAAAAAAACTAAACAAAAAAAAACAGCTGTAAAGCAGAAAGGACCACAAAATGCTTTATTCTCTTCTCTAACTAAACACAGACCTGCTGATTATGTGATACTGAATGGGTGTAATAACTTATACCTGTGTAACATAAAATCCCAGCGTCTTAACGCTCTACAACACTTTAAAAAATACTTCGGAAGAAAACTTTTTGTGGTTGACTCCTCTAGACAATTAAAAGTAGACTGCAGATCCTGCATAGCTGGGTATCCATTAATTTGGTTCTCAGTATTTAAGTTTTCTTTTGAGCATCTTATGTTATTTGTGCTCCAGGGATGTAGCTAAGATTACTTAGATAGATAGATAGAAGACCACCATGGGGTATAAAGGTGAGATTGGTATTAGTCTGGTTTGGGACCCAAAATATGTGTGGACAATTACAAAAGAAGGTATACTGGCCTGTCTCTTGTCTTCCATTGAGTGCCTTAATTATCTTTAATGCATGTGATAGATCGGTGTTTCCTTTAAATGTTCATTTTCGTGCCCTTGCAAAGACATGGGGGGATTGAGCAGAACCCCCCCCCAAGCACCCAGCTCCAAGTCTTCCACCAAACACATCTCCTGATCACCACCCAGCTTCAGTGTTGGCCAGAAGAGAGTTCCAGGAGGTCTAACACCGATATCCCTCCAAAAACATGGCGGCGAAGGGTGCAGCTTCTCCTGAACGTTATTTTTTTTTCTTTTTTTTTTCAATAAAGTATATTTTCAAAACTCGAAGACATCTTTGTTTCCTTTATTTCTAAATGTTTCGGGTTTTTTTGGTGACAGTGTCATTTTGAGGTCACCTTGTAGCACCATTCCCAACTTTGTTATTTGAAGCTTTTCTTTTTTTCAGACACCGCCTTGCTTTTTTCCCCCTAATATTATTTCAACAGCCAGTGATTTATAGCAAACACACTTTGATGAATTTGCTCCTTAATTAGGAATGAGGTAACCCTAATATTTCAGTCTCTTTAAGTTTATTATGTAATTGGATATATCCATATATATATATATATTGCTAAAATCCATCGTTACATTGTAACGATCCATCTTTTTTCGCCACTTTGGCGCTTTGCCAAGAATAATGGAAGACAATTGTAACCCAATATTTTGTGGAGTTCTCTGACAGTTACTATAGTAACAACATTCCAGACTAACGTCACCGAATGACAGGGAATCGTAGGTATGGACCTAATTGAGCTAAGCCTAATTATAAAATATGTTTATACTATTGACTCGCCCTTTAAACTCTGGGAGTGACAAGGTCTAGCCTCGAATGAGAATATTGTTGCATACCGAACATCCCGAGGGAAAAGTGCAAACGCTGTGTTATTGTTTATTTTGCTAAGTGATAGAATGTTGGTTTTGTTTCTTATTTGCATATAATGGACAGAAAAAGGAATCTGAGCTTTATACATATTGGATAGAGCTGAAAATATATGTTGTATTTAGCATTAATAATAGAACACTTCTCATGTTGGAAGGTTCCTGGCTGACGGAGTCCCACCATCAATTCTATAGTTTAATTACGATTTTTGAAAGCATAGAATTTGACGGGAGATGAGACCCATTCAGCCCGTCTAGTCTGACCGTTTTTTCCTACTGTAACGACCCAAGCCTTAATCAGTTCTTGCGCTCGTCTTGGATTCCTGATAGTTTTTGTATCTATCCCATGTGGACCCAAGAGGACCTTAAGCTTCACATTTTAAAAGAAGTAGAAGCAGCAAAGTGGTTATAGCTACATATCTACAGCAGGGTAAGACACATTTATTTCGATGTCCATAATCCATTTTCACATACCGGTACTATGTTACTACGTTACTAGATTTACTATGATTCTTTAACCTGTGTTGTAGCGGTGATCTCAATAAGACAAATTATGCCCTTTTCTTGAGCACCTTGTAGGTCGTCCCTTAACATAAAATAGGCTAAAAGACAATTTTTCAGAATATTTTATTACCTACCTCTTCTAATCTAAGTTCCTGAAGAAAGTGTGCTTCTGTTTGTTATTATTATTTGTCATGACTTTGCCTGATGGAGACATGTTACATTGAGCGCTTGTAAGTGCATATTAGTCTGACTTGTTTGTGTAGGTATGTCAGGTTTTCCTGACCTCTAATGCCCCTGTTTATTCTCTCTGTGAGCTTGCCTTTGCTAAATTCAGTTCTCCCTCCTCTCCCCGAGTCCTGTGATGACTATATACCCTAGGCCTATGAAGCCTCAGTAAATGTAACAATGGGCTTATCTTCCATTAATTCTTCTTCTTCTTCAGGTTGTGTAAATTGTGTGAAATTAGACTTGGTTGTGAAACTAAAGTAAAAAGAACCAGCAGTTCCACTTATGTCCACAAGAGGCATAGTGAGTTATATGCAGTCACCTTTTTTGTTGGATCCTTTCTAAGTTTCATCTCAACCCTCGTTGAGGGTTGTCCATAAAGCTAGTAATGCTCTTTTTGGAATGTTTGGGCTCAAAATTCTTACACTGCTTGTTAAGAGTGGCTCTACCATTCTAAGACACACTAAGCATCTGCCCTGGCCTGGTATAGGGCGCCATCTTGTTAGCAAGCGCGTGCACACAGAAGAGGGCATTAGATGTATAGTTGGCCTAGGGTGCTAAGAATTAAGGGCCGGTCCTGCTGCATTTAGACTAGAAAGACTTTTAGTTTCTCCTCTGGATTACACAGAGCAGCTGCAAAAACTCAACCAACATATGTAGAATTGAGTCATTTAGCAGTTTCTTGACACAGCAATTAGCAATGGCTCATTTCTTTCATTTCATAAACAGAAACTACTTAATCCAGGATGTTGTGTCTCTCTCATGATTTAAATTATTGAATAAATACGCAACTTTGTAAGCAAACACAAACAATATCATTTCATACCTCCAGCATTCTAGCTGCTATGTACTAAAACACCCACAATCCACACATTAAGAGTTAAGAGCCTCCTGGAGGCCTGGGCATTATGGGAAATGTAGTCTAGCATAGCGTTTCAATGATTTCAAGCAAAAAATGATGTTAATGAAAGAACCTGTAATACAGAATTAGAACATTACTGATGCATTACCTAGCAATTTCCCCACTGGTAATATCTGGTAACATATGTTCTGAAATTATTTTGCAAGTTAATGTTTGATGATGTAATTATGAATCATTAAAAACAACTTACTAGAAATTCCTGGAAATAATTATTGTTCGACCCGCAATGAGTATGTTTCACAAAAAAAGGCATGAACCGGCACGAGACTTACGTAGAATGTAATCATTCCGCATGCTTGCGGGCCTGAGAAGGGAAATCTCGGTGGACCTCTTTTCAGCTTACAGCAAAACCTTTTCCGAAGTATTATGGTAATGTTCATTTTCATTCATGTATACAATTTGAGAATATCCTCTCGTGTTGGTAATCAGCAGAGAGGGTCGGCAAAAGGCCAAACATGTGCACCAGGTCTCCTGCCTTGTTTCCCCTACTTGACGCAAGGGACCAAGTCTTCCAAGTAATCCAAACACTGAAGGGTTTTTTTTGTGCTATTTGTTTTTGTGATTTCTTGCTGTACATTGGTCTTATTTCTTCAAGTTTATCCAAAACATTTCAAAATAGGTCTAAATATATTAATAAAATATGCCCTAGAGTTTAGATTTTTTTTATAGAATGGTTTATGAAAAGTATTAGCCTGTTGGGAAAGTAAGACATTCATTCATTCATAACATCTGAGATGGTTCCCAGGTTGAATTTATCATCACCAGCATTGATTAAAGCAAACCAGATAGCAACTTCTGTTTACTTCCCAGCAAAACTCAGTTGGGTCTTCAGGTTTCTTAAATATTGATAAAAAGCACCTGGGTGAATCTTGAGCACCCTCTCCACACCCAACATACCCGCTTACCTAGATATGTGCATAAAGTTCTTCACAGAAGGTCAGTGGTTTGGTCAATGGACAGGGTAGAACCAGGATGGTTGGATCTATGGGTAGAAGACACCAAATGACCTCCTATGGCTTTTTACACCTTTGGGAAGTATCTTACTTACTTTAAGGGTAATCTAGTGGAGCGCACGTTTGGAACTTGAGGTTGAAAAATCAAACATTCCGGGCAAAAATCCTCGTAGCACTTAACGTCAACAAATGATTTTGCTGAGTTGCAGTTGCGCTTCAAATGAACTTTCTTTAGTTTTTGTTGGGTACCATTCAACTTTTTTTTTAGTGTAACAGTTAGCTTGCTGCTCTTCCACAGATAGCATAAAACATAAGCGAGGCTCTGTGGGTGATTTCTCAACGTGTCACAATCCATATTCAGTGTGTTGAACCTTTAATACATGTTTCCATCAACAGCACTCACTAAGTCAACTGCAACCTAATGACTTGAGATGAAAGCTGTCAACTTTAAAATTTCAAATCTCATATTGGGTTCCATCAAGTTCCACCCTACAGCTGCGAAGTTGAAAGTCTATTTTGTTATTTATGTTGATTTTTTTTGAATGTCTGACCAGTCTTTGGTCAAACTGCCACCTCCTAAATAGTCAATAGCTTCAACTCAACTACCAAGCTGAACACCAACTTCACTTTCTGTGACAAATGGCTCGGGAGACCAACCAAGTTGAGTCTTGAAGTTGACCTTGGTGAACCTCAAAGTTTCTCCATTTAAGCCAACTCTTGCCCTCAGAAACTCTGAACTCAACTGAGCTTTAGCAAATTGAATCCTACAATTCAGAACTATAGAACTTCAGAACTCGCTATAGTTTACATTTGTTAATGTTTCATATTTATGAGACTTTCCTGCCATCCATTTTTTGTATTGGTTGTAGGTCGAGATTGATATGAAAAAAGCCTGTTGTTGAGCGATTAATCAATCACCCAATTTGCTGCGGCGCTTCCATTAGCCACCCGCTAGATCTTTGCGAGTAAGAAATCGACTGTTTATTAAAGAGCAAAATGTTTCAAGTCTCACCAAATTTGAATTGAAAAAGTTCTGAGGTTTCGTGTCTTGATTATTGGAGTTGCATTTGAGATGTATACTCGAACCTTTGCCCGCTCAATGAAGGATGTGGCGTATCCTTTTCAAAGAGGCACACATTTCAGATGTTTTCTTTGGCATCTTCTGGGCACTGCATGCTGTGATTTAACAGCCCTTGAAATGAACAATCTGTTTTGGAAACCGATATGAAGTTACATTTCTCATTTTGCTTAGACTTTCTTTATTAAATACCATTAAAGTCTTTATGTTTAATTGAATGTAGAGGACCCTATTAATTGTTCTGTAAGCACCATCTAGTCTGCTTGTTTCCTAATGTGGAGACTCAAACCTTAATAAGTCGTTGGTCTCGTCTTAGATTCAGGAGCCGTATGTCTATCCCATGCATGTTTAAATCCCCTCACTGTATTACCCTCTACCACCTCTGCTGGGAGGCTGTTCCACGTATCTACCACTCTCATAGTAAAGTAAAACTTCCTTACATTGCATCTAAGCCTCTGACCCTCCAGTTTTCAATCATGACCTCTTGTTCTAACAGTTCTCCTTTTTTTAATTCGATTTATGCATGTTACAATTTATATTCCTTTATTTTATATAACACTGCACAGCGATGTTGTCTGCTTTACCACACTGAGCTGATGCTTTATGGCAATGCTAATGAAGTGCCTTCCCCATAGACTTTCATAAGTCAGAGTGACCAACTGGGTGATTAAGACTGAGTCGTTCTAATATTTAACACAGGCATTCTGATAAGGGGTCACGGTGTTTGTCTAGTTGATTGGGCTAAAATGGCCCAAATGAATACAAATGGCTAATATGCAGCTGCTGGAAACAAAATATGATACAAAAACTAGAACGGTTTTAATAAAGAAAAACAACACAATATTTTTATAAACATATTATGCTACAATGTTTTTTTATTGACTTATCCCCTTTAATTATAACTGCAAAACATAATAGTGTTGGTCGTTGGTCTCAAATGCTCTGCTTGATAAACAGTTTTATTTCAAACAGATGTGACGCATATGAATCTTATTAATATCATCCTAGCGGCTTTGATTTATATAAATTTAACTGGATCTGATTTCTCTATTGTGCTTTTTTTTTCATATGTAATATGGATTTTGATACCAAACAATGTAATTCTTTGGAAAAAAAAGTTTTTTTTTTTCTCCTTACAATTTGAGACTTTCAGCTGTTTCCAATTGCCAGGAATATAAATGATCTCCCTGTAGTTTTAACCCACTGGCTGACTGCGGGGCCAAAAATATAATGCTGACTGACTCGACAACTAGCTTTGTAACAAGTTTGCAGCCAGGGAGCCCAGAATAAAATATGTATCCACAAAAACAAACCTACTCCTAGCATCAGTCTTCTTGATATAAAAACCAAACGTTATAAGACATAGACATGCACAATCAGCAGCTTGAGCCTCCCAGCAGTACTTAAGCATTTTTATTACTAAATTCAAGTTAAAAGCCTGTTTTAGGTAGCTAGGTCAGCCATTTGTATGAGTTCTCACTCCGTTCTATGAAACTCATCCACTAGACAAAACACCCTGGCTCCTTATAATACTACCTGTGGGAAACAATAGAATGGCTTAGTCTTGGTCGCCCGGACAGACTCTCTGACACATGAAACTCATGAAACTATGGAGGAACGGACTTCATTAGCATTGCCATAAAGCATCAGCCCAGTTTGGTGTTTGAGCAGGAAACGTGACCCAAAATATCACATGACTGATAACAATGGCGCCTCCAGGTCTGCAGGTAAAGGGAGTTTATTGGAACAAAATGCAATAAAATCTGATTTTTGTCAATGTCGACCAACATTATTGTATACAGAACTGGGTTTTTTCCTTTAACGATACACCTGCACACGTAGTGTTCTTAACCCTGTTGACTGTAATTCTCTCTTGATAGCCGTCTCAGAGGATGTAATCCCAATATAATATATACAGTATACATTACATGGTTGCCCTTTCTTCTATTATTCTTGCCTGTGAATTTTAAATTCATATTCGGCTCCCTAAAGTTAGAACCCTGTTCCTAACCTTCCTTGCCTTCCTTGCATCTCTATCCTTGTGATATCTGACCTTCTGTTGTGGAACGCCAACTCTGGATATGCCTCTGGCCACCTCCATTCCCTGGTTACTGATCTGTAAATTGTAATAAGCTTCCCGGACTCTGGTTGGATTTTTTTAACGAGAATACGTGTCTATGTTCAGTAATATAGATGTTGTCATATTCTTTTTCATTCCTGTACGGGGAAATATACAGAGAATTCCCGCCGGGACGTTGAGAAGGACCACTGTTTAGTCGGAAACCTTGCCCATCAAGATATAGGTGAAGTATTGCTCCCAAGCGTGAGTTTTGACAACAAACATGAGTACAGCAAATACATATTACCTTATAGAAAGAAAGCATGTCTGTCCTAGAACTTAAGACATATGCTTTACCGTTTGAACTTGAAAGCTATTTGGAAAGCAACGACACAGTAACAGTGCAGTGGAAATTAGCAGATAAAATTAGTGTTTGCTGAATTTGGCAGAACTTCTGGAAAATGGTATTTGGTCTTTGGAAAGCCTTCAAAGCTACTGATGCTGGAACCATGGATTGGTATAAAAGAAGAAATAATAAAAAATGACATGCCTTTTTGGAAAAAGGTGCAAAGGACACACATATAACGTTTTTTTGGTCATCACATGCGTCTTTTTTTTTTCAGAACGCTTTTAAAGTATTGCATAAAATAATAGCCACGTCTACTTTTTAAAAACATTCTTTGATGTAGCAATTCTATTGCTGACAATGTGTAAAAGATTTACAATTGTATGTCATTTAAATAATTCCATTACTGGACTAGAATCTTCAGTTCCTCCGTTCTTGTAATATCTGTATGGGAAAAGTTACAAAGAAACTTTTGCAACAGTTGTATAAAACTCAGTTTTATATTGTTATAGTACTAATAATCCTGGTGGGTCCTTGAGATGTTCTTCACTGTGTACATGGTGCATTCTAAGCAATGGGCATTAATAGCCAACTTTGCCACCACCGTTGCGATGTGTTGGCCAACTGGTTGGGCGAGTGAGTGCTAGAGCCCAATGGCTTGAGTTGTTTTTTTTGGAGGGTTTGGTCGGTTCCTGTCTCTGAAGGTTTTAGAATCTTTTCTTTTATGAAGAAGCCAAAAAGATCTGACTATTTTTGGTAATTTGGTACGAGATTGGGAATAATGGATCCACTTAACCCTCGATGTGGTTGGCGCTCATTAGATCTTATCCTTCCAATGCCTTCTGGAAGATGCCCCACTGACCGGAGCCGTAACAATTTTTGGCATTCAAAAAACATAAGATCTAAGCTTAATAAATTTAACAAATCAATAAAAAAGATCAGCTCTGCACAGCCCCTACGGAGTGACTTTGATCTGATACTCATGAATACTTTTCTTCTGTAATTTAGAGATGCTCACTGATTTATAATTTAACAAATTTCGAATGTCTTATACACATTGTTCTGCTTCTCTCAGAGGATTTCAGTTTTGTCCTCTCTGTTCTAGGAACAATTAAAAGATTTGCTGTAATTTGACAAACATGACTGGAACAAAAGTTAAACATTTTATAACATAATAAATCTTTTGAAACTAGGATAAATTGTATTCCTCAACCCCCCCCCCCCCAAAAAAAAGACTCCAGTAATTAAATGTTTATTCTCCACCAGACTGCAATAGAAAACTTTGCAGCGTAAAACATGATACATTTCAGGTCACACAGAGTCTAGGGCACGATGTTCAATGGCGATGAATTTTTATTTGTCACCGCAGGTTTGTAAATTGTGTATACATTCTCAAAAGGTTATTCCAGGAGAAATTGTAAATGTCAGACAACGTGAATCAGCAGACAAGGAGTGGATATTGTTTAAGATCTGTCTGCAGTCTGCTTGGAACCTAACGTTAAGTGAAACAAAGAGATTCACAGTGTCAGTTACATGATGACTTAACTGAAGAAGAAACATTTAAGTCAAGGGAAGGGGTTGTGAGGGGACACTTGTGGGGATCGTGAAAGAAAAGGGAGGTAGAATCATATATACCCCTCTGGTACTCAGAAACAGCTGTCTATGAGTGGTGTCTTATACAGCGGGCAATTACTTTCAAGGGATCCATGCATAAAGTGGATATAGAGGCAAAGGTGATCATTGTTGACCTTATTTGCATGCGCCTACCCAGAATCCCTTGTGGTTGTGGCAGCACCATGAGATTTCTGAGGGAAAAACAAGTCTTCTGGCCTGTCTGGTGTCTGTAGATGAGTGTTTAATAATGCGTCTACTTCCCCCTTAATTTTAGTGGAAGGGTTTTCCATCACCTTTACCCACCATAACTTATGTAATGGTATTCCTCTGGTACTCTGGCCTTTATATTTGCATTGCCATCAACAGAGAGGTTTATGTAGAGATAGTCGATATATGGGCTCACTTAATTGGTTGCTATGCATTATTGTTAATACAAACGTCTACAATGAGCTCTGTGGACAGGAACCTCCTTTCTTCATTGGGTCTTTATGACCTTACTTCTCTCTGCTGGGTCTCCCGCTTCATGACAATGCCATTGGGTGCTTTCCCATGCTGTGAAGCGGACCTTCGTGTCTGATGTCTTTGATGCGGTTCACCAGTGTGTGGCTTGATGTTTGAACGTTCTATTGCACCCCTTGTTTATTATAAAGCACTGAGTACATCTGTCAGCACTACATTTATCACAGCACTTAAGCCCATGCCCTGCTTCAAATACAAGACCAATAGGTACAGAATATTTCCATGAACATATTTTACTTGTAACTTGGAGCCAGAATTACATTTTTCAAGTAGAGAGTTCCTAATTATTGTTCCAGAAGTTCTGTCATCACTGACCAGACTCATTATAATCTCTGCTCTTAAATCTAGATTTCTGTGTGGATACAGAAGCGCCTTCACTTTGAGTTCAATTTAATTTTATGCTTCATGCAAGTCAAGATGAGCTACTGTCAAATTTGTATATTTTCTTCTGACTCGCATAAATAAATGTCAATCTTTCTAATTAATCGACTGTGTGTACAGTACATACCAACGTCTCCAATCTGGTTATTATTTTGCTTTCCAGACGTGCAAATTCATGACAATATGTAAAACAAACCTCTAAGATGTAAAGACATTTACTGAATCGCTAATTGAACAGCAAATAAACTATTTGATCTTTTGTATAAGCTAAACAATAGAATAATTAGTATAAAAAAATATAAATCAAGATTGGAATCAGGAGAAGACAATAAAGAGGACATGGTTTCTTAGGACTCCTCAACTCAACTATTGTTGAAGACCCACAAATAAACCCACAAATAAAGTTAAACCAATAACAATTTCCACCTTCCGTTTTATGACATTATATCCCTACAATATGCTCATAAAACCAAGAAATATGATTTGGATAAGATTATATCGATCATTGAGAACTTTCGAGGGTGGCCTACATTCCAATTGGATTCCAATTGTGTGATGGCAAAAGACTACAGAATGGGACCTAAAAATCACGTGCTACCAAAGAAACCTAAGGAATCTAACAACAATGAAACCGACAATATGGTTTCTACAAAGATAAGCTTCAAGGAGACGTCAGAACCCTGTGCAAAGGACTCATTGTCACAAAGAAGAATGTATCCGAAATGATTAGCATTCCTAGTCATCGTTTAGACTTTTATAAGGTTCTCCATATGGTTTGGTTTGTGTATCCTGAACCCAATGGTTGTTGTTATACACAAATATAATAATATAATTATTTATTATTGTTTTACAATATCTATACTAAACAAAACTTTCTATAGAGGACATTCTATTTTGTACCTATGTATAAGGCACCCCCATCGCTAGATGAAAATGTGGAGTATTAAAAGGGAGACACTAGTATATATATTATGAAAACAGCGTCAGATTCAATAATTTCAAAATTATGTTGAAACCATCTTTTTTTAGTTAGCTAATAAATTCAATACAATGCGGTTTTGCAAATAACTTGTTTAGAACTTTTTATGGTTGTTAGTTCTTATGCAATCTTAAAAAAATAAAACATTTGCCTGGTCTGTGAGATTTGATGGACCCAATATTTTAAATGCAATTTCCAATGCAGATGTTTGTAGACCTAAAATCTTTTTTTTTTTTTCTTACACATCGAGAAAATAAATTTTATTTGGCTGGAATATAAATGGATTTTATGATGTGTAAAATGGTTAATTTTATTATAGCAGAGCTTAGCCAAGATGATAGTCCACGTCTCATTGTTTGAAAGGATCAAGGGATCAAAGAAAGGCAAACAGAACGACATATTTTAGTATTCTACTCTCAGAGCCAGCTTAAAGAAAAACTTGTACAGCACAATGTCAATTGCTATGGGTGTTTGAACCAGCGACCCAGCATCTTTAAGGTTACTAGACTCTATGCCTCCCCATATACATAACATGCTTACCTGCTCCTGTCTCAACTATTGCTCATTCATGTAATCAATCTGTGAACTGTTTGTGAGGGTCTGTTACTTTAAAGTTTCAGGAGAGGACATGCAAGCTCAATATAAACTAACATGTCCTCACCCAAAGCTCACAACGCCCTCCACCCAGCTACATTAACATGAAATAAAAACATAATCCTAAAAATATATATTAAAAAAACCCAACGAAGCAGGGGTCCTCAGGACACCCTGTTAACTGAGAGTGGCCAAGTATTGCCCCCTTCTTATCCCACCCCTTAAGTAGTGGGGCACTGTGTAATTAAAGTCCCTGGGGTATCTATGCCACTTTATAAGCCCCTATGCCCCATCCCCGGCTAATGAAGATGGGGGCTCAATATTTTATATAAATCCAACAAGGGAGGCACAAACCTGAAGCCATGCCCCCGTAGACCCTTCTGAACCCAAGGTGAGTGTACTATACATTTTCAACTTTTCCTGGTCCCTAAATCCCTGTGTCTCTCTTTCCTCTCCTGATGCCCTTCTTTTTTAGGAGGTCAGAATGTTTGCTGGGTATGAGGGTATGGCAGGGTTCTACAGCCCTAAAAGCCCCAATAATGTGTCTAGAAACAGCAGGAAATGACCTTATAAATAAAATGCATTCTTCTTCTACATTAATAGTTCCCACAACAAGTTTTTGTAAAGCCCCACCACTAGCCATGCTCCAGAAAACAGAGTGTCCCTCTTTGACTAATTGAAAGTTTGGAAAAAAACAATACTGAGTTAAGGGCGTAAAGAAGATTTTGGTGACAGTTGGGGGAGGAAAGGGGTAAAGGATTTCCAACATTTTATTTGTGGGTAGTTTTACGTTTGTAAAGCGTTATATATATGGAATGGAAGCTCCTTCTGACCTCGGAGGGGTGAGTACCAATTTGTAGTGGAAATTAAGATCTCAGGAATTCCATGTATTTCCCACAAGATATCCTAAATTAAAGTCTTGCTTTGAAGGCAGTGTTCCCAGGGATGATATGACATCAGTAAACCCCGAGACACTGTTTTCTGTGAATACAGTAGATTTTAATCCAATACAGTCTCCACTTGTATAAAAGAAACACTGATCATATTATGATACATTTTGTTTACACAGTGGCTTTTTAGTATTAAACACAACAATTTATTCACATAATCTGTAATGGAAAGTAACTGCTGATGCGTTGAGCTGCAAAATCCATTGCATTAGATTTTTTATTTTTTATATGCACCATTTTTAAAGATTTTTTAATGACAGGTGCGCGCAAAAGCTGGTGGAAGATTATGATCTTTGAGAGTTTCTACATGGTTTAAAGGGTTTTGTAAACCTTTCTGAAAGTTTTTGCTGCCAGACATCATATGCACTTTTTAAAGTTTTCTTGTGGTCCATTTATCAAATGCATGGGGGGATTTTGCAGAATCCCCCTAAATGCATTTGCTCGTTTCTCCACCCCACATCTAACTGCCCGCAGGAGATGCATTAAGCCAAATCCATCTCCCTACAGGCACTGGATCTGGAAGCTGTGTTCAGGGGTCTGTTTAGACCCCAGTGTGCATTTGTAAAGTCCTCCCATTATTTTCAAGGGCAGCGCTTTCCTGCTACCGATTAGTTGCTGAAGCTGTCAATCAGTGACAGGACATACTATTATTGGTTTCAGTGTATCTACTGCCACGGATTGACAGGGTAAACCTCCAATAAGGGGTAAGAAACTTCAGATCATGGAGAAACAAGAAGCAGTTTGTTGCATGGCTATGACTTCTTTGTTACGTTACTCACAGAGTCCCTTTAAATTAATAACTTTTCTCTAGCACGAGCATTTATGAACCATGAAATATATCACTCAAATTCTTAAATGGCTTCTTGGGCTAGGAGACCATCCATACTGAACCAACATATTTTAGATGGATCGTTAACATGGACAATGTTACATTTGATGAAGGGCTGCCCATGAGCCGTACGTACATTGTGCACCGTAACATACAGAGCAGCAGGTTTTTTTTAGAAGCCATCATATGGTCTTTAATGCATGTGACAGATGGGAGGTCCCTTTAAATTTTGGTTTATAAATTGTATTTAAGCAATGTATATGAAAGTACTTTTAACAATTTTTGCTGATTCCAAGATCAGATTGTGTATCTGCCCTGGGAACCAAAATATTCAAAAATAAGGACTATAATATTGAGGTTATATTGGAAATGGGGGCACATAGTGGACAGTCACCCCAACATGACCACCTGCCCTGCATCAGCTATCTTGAAAAGCCAGGCTGAGCTTGTAAACAGCTTTGGTTTGTGTCTGTGTCGGTACACGCCACTCATTATGGTTTGGGTTAGGGCTACAGATTATACCCAAAACCACTTTTTTAGTAGTCTGGCTGCAGTTCATAGAAAGGTCAGACTTCATCATCAAGGAATTGTACATTAACAAGATTTCAATGAATGATTAATACTGATAGGATTTCCATTCCAAACATTAAACAAAAAAAACCCCAGAAAGATGTCTTTGTAGTTTGCAAAAAATCTACTTGCCCATGTTATGATTTTAGGAAACTACAGACTAGAATTAATCGAAATGTTGAACCGGCAGATTGCAGGCTAAAATGAATCGAAATGTTGAAATGGCATGTGTAATGATCTCAATCAGCTAGAACATTTAGTATTTAAAGTTACACTAGGAAGCTCTGCTGAATTGCAAAGGAAAGCAACTATTTGGAAAATCAATTTAAATTCTTCAAGACCTTTGTAAAATAAGTGTATTCACTGAAAATGTTAACTTGCATGACTATAAGGCTTAAATTATTTCCAAACATTGCAAGGTAATGAAATTCAAGGTGTCAAGATTGACTACTGAATCACCTCTTATAAGGTATTAAGTTTTTTTGTTCCATATTCCGGTTTGCCGAAAGTTCAATATTCATGTTGCCCAAAGCTGAACTCAGGACAATATGGTGGCGATTTCGGGGACGACCTCTCCCCTGGTTGAGTTCAATTTAGGGCAAAATTATGGCACTTGTGGTGAGGTCATCTGCCTCATTTGGGGAATCAGGGAGAGGACATTACCGGAAGCGCTGCCATTTTTGCTGGAAGTTCTGGTGGGACAATTTCCACGGAGATGCAGACAGAAATAGCAGATAGAAGAGAAGATAAGGGAGAAGATAAAACATAGAAGACAAAAGATGAAGATGCGGAAGTGGTCATCTGAAACAGAAAATGCCTCCAAATTTTCAGCCAAACTGAATGGGCAGAGAACCACTGGTGGAACTACAGGGGTGCCTCTAGGGGGCCCTGTGCGATCCCTGCAACCCTTTCTTCCTGTCAGCTCGTACCGGTTCAAAATAGTTTAGAAAGGGCCCTTTTGACCTGGACCGCACAGGGAGGCAGGAGCGTATCAGGGTCACGTGACATTGCAGGAGCGGTGAGAGGTAAGTGGGGGCGGGAGGTAAGATATATGTACATATGTTTGTATAAATATAGATTATGTATGTATGGATGTAAGCATGCATGTGTACTTGTGTGTGAGAGAGCATGGCTGTGTATGTGTGTGTGTGTGTGTGACAGCATGGATGTGTACTTGTGTGTGTGTATGAGCATGGATGTGTAATTGTAAGTGGGCTGAGATGGAGTGTGTGTTAGTGAGTATGGGTAAGTGTGGGTAATTTGTTGAAGTGTGTTTACATATGTTGTATGTAAAACTGAACAATTAGTCCAAAATTTTTTTGGCTCATCTGCACATGTCTATAAAAAGAAATATATCACCATCCTTCCTACTGTCAAGGATCTTTAGCACTCATCCCTGTCATATATTTCATCTCGGATATCCACCTACACAAACACCCTCCATACCCAATACATAGTGGACATCTCTCTGCTTCTTTAACAGTTTCTGCCCTGTCATGTCCAAAGACTTTCTCCTTCGCTACACCATATCGCGAGAACTCCCAACCACCCGGCATTCACTAAGCTTTAACTCGCGACAACTTTAGAAGAAAACCAAAGGTAATTGTACCGCTACTGTAGCAAACCTTGAATTATGCTTTCCTCCTCCACCAGATAGTATCTTTAAGTCCACACAGCTCTATGGTATAATATATTATAATATAATTTTATACACATATCAAAATGTCTGTAGACTTGTGTGCACTGATTGTACCTCCTTTTATTGTACTACAAACTGTAAGCCACTAAGTACATCTGCTGACGCTTAATGAATAAAAATATACATACATGCATACATACGTACATAAACTCTCTAAAACTTTATTTTAATTGAAACAGACTTTGAGGCATGGAGCTACATCTGACAAACTTTAGATCTCACAGCATTTCAAAGCTGGCACTTTGTTTTAACTTTCACACTCAGTTGTTTAAACTGCACATTGCCCAAAACCCCTTACATTTTTCCCAAGGACACTCTGCCAAAATTCTGGTGACGGAGGTGGGGGAATCTGATCCAAACTTTAGGCGGTTGGATCCTGTATTCCAAGGATTATTAAGAAATTTGGAACATCATGAAAAAAATATGTATCTTTATGACAGTCACCATCTTTATCAACCAATTGAAACAGTTTATGATCCGTGTCGGTAAGCAGTCTGAAAGCATGGCTAACTTCATCACCAAGCCAAACCTGTCATAAAAAATACCGCATTTTATATTTTATCACTTCACATATAGTTACAAGTTTAGTTATTTCGGCTGTTTACCAAAATACACATAAGTTACAGTTAAATAATAAATATGAGCTTAAAGTGCAGACTTTCTGCTTTAAGCTGAGCGTATTCACATTCAAATTGGAAGAAGGGTTTAGGAATTACAGATCTGTAATATGTAGCCCCCTCTTTTTCAAGGGAGCAAAAATAATTAGACAGTTGACTCATGTGTGAGCGATTCCCTCATTATTTCTTCATCACTCACATTTGAAATCTGTTGCTGTGAATCCACAACATACGGTCCAAGGAGCTCAACAAATCAACAAATGTCTCAAATCAACAATTTGAGAAAAGAAGAATGCACTGGTGAGCTCTGCAACACAAAAAGGCCTGCACATCCACGGAAGACAACAGTGGTAGATGATCGTTGGATCCTTTCCATGGTAAAGAAAAAAACCCTCACAACATCCAGCCAAGTGAAGAATACTCTCCAGGAGGTAGGCATATCATTATCCAAGTCTACCTTAAACAGAAGACTTCACAAGAGGGTTCAGAGAAGGTTCTCCACAAGGTGAAAACCATTAATAAGCCTCAAGAATGGGAAAGCCAAATAAGACTTTACCAAAAAGCATCTTAACAAGCCAGCCCAATTCTGAAACAGCCAAAATTATGAAAATTGTGTCAGTATCCAAATCTTTCTGGACCTAACTGTAGGTTTACACTCATGGCCACCACTCGTCTTCTGAGAAAGCTTATGTTAATGTCTATCTCCATTCTTGTTAAGCAATGACTTTTCCTTGTTTTGTCACAAAGAAAGGTGTTGTTCAGGTGCTTTGTATAAAGGAAATCTAAGGCGTTGATACTGATAGGAGGTGAGGTTTAATATCTTCAGTACAGGTAGGTGTCAACTTTTGCCCATATTCTAAAAATGGCAGAAAAAATGCAGCTTCTCAGAAAACAACATAGAAATAAATGGAAGCTACAAGAAGATAATAGAATTCTAAAATTAAAAGTTTAGACACTACGCACTACTGGGCACTATAGTACCGTGGGAAAAGTAGAAAAGTGATGAGGTATTCCCGAACAAATCACAAACACCACATGGAAAAACTGTGTGTCTCGACATGTGTCACAAGTTGAGTGATCCAGTTTAACTTGATTGACCAGAAACTAAAGAAGTCACAAGCCCATGTATGCTAGCAGTTGATGATGTTTCTCATGTCCTCGCCTGAAACGTGCATAATTTTTAGTTAACCTCTCAATATACCTCTTTTTTTAAAAAACAAAAACACCTTAAATGGACCCCCCTATTAACCGACATGCATTTTTGCCAACTCACATACACTCACAATTTAGCGAATAACAACATAGAAATAGAAACATAGAATTTGATGGCAGATCAGAAACATTCTGCCCTTCTAGTCTGCCCATAAATGGAACCAAACTGTTTTGTTTTTTTTCATAAAAGATGGATAGACTATAAAAAAGTTTCCCTTTCTAGACTTAACTTCCCAATTAATTATTGAATTCATATAGAATTCAAAATAGAACTATCATAGTAGGTTCTTGGAAACCGAATAGAATAAAGCCAAAAGGTGCTCAGCAGTAGGTACAGCAAAGCATTTCATATCTAAGCATCTCTTATTGATGATAACAGATTTAATTTACATAAAAAACAAACTTGAAAAATGTCATAATCAAAACCAAATATTGTTTATTTGTATAAGCAGAAGAAACTCAGGAGGAGGTCGGCTTCACATGTAACTGACCCCAAAATGTCATATGGATAAAGGATCATTAGCCTCCTACCACATAATGAACTGAAATGATCCATATCATTTTTTTTTCTGCCTTTATTATTATGAAACCATAACTGGGAACAAAAAGAGTCT
This sequence comes from Spea hammondii, assembly GCA_029215755.1. Classification (NCBI taxonomy): domain Eukaryota; kingdom Metazoa; phylum Chordata; class Amphibia; order Anura; family Pelobatidae; genus Spea; species Spea hammondii. Next base: position 50,200,018 of record JARDYJ010000007.1, read on the forward strand.
ATAGGGCTTATAAGCATTGTTATGGAGTATTTTTAATAACTATCTCAGCTGGGCATTCTGGGTTAAATGAAACAAAATTCTAGCATATGTGCCATGAACCATCGATAAGTCCTCTGTATTTAAAGAATGTGTATATTTTACTTGAAAAGATTAGATATTTTGGAATGTTATACTAATAAAATATGTATATATATAGAAAAAGAGAAAATTATATTTTCTTGTTACAAAATAGATCTTTTTTTAATAACTATGTATCGTGGTTATATTTTCTGCATTCATCAACGGAAGTTGTGTCGGCACAGAAATACAGTAACAACGAAATAAACACCTTGATGTGACAAACTCCATTTCTTCCTGTATCTCTTGGAAGCAAAGTCAATGCATCTCAGAATTCAACTGGGGGGGGGCATTTACTCTGTCTAGGTTCGTAGCGTCAAATGGATATACATGAAAGTAGAAAGCGTTTGTACGCAGAGTCCCAGCGGCTGGCTGTCTAGAGGTGAGAAAATGGTCAACTGTATGAATATTTTAACCTGGCAATCAGGGCCGGCCGAAGACTTAACGCCGCCTGGGGCGAAGTTTAAAATGCCGCCCCCCGCCGACGCCGGGGGGGGGCGGCATTATCTACCCCCCCCGGTACTTACTCTTAAACAGTCCTGCGGCGAGTCTCCCTGTGCTGCCACGGTGCCGGCTTGTAATGCTGAGCGCCGGAAATTCGCGTCACTTCCGGCGCTCTGCATTACAAGCCGGCACCGAGACCGAACAGGGAAACTCGCCGCAGAGGAGAGAGAGAGAGGGGCGCCGAGCGGGTAAGCGAAAATCACTCGGTGCCCCTCTCTCTCTCCTCCGCTTCAAAAAAAACAAAAAAAAAACGCTTGGGGCGGCAAAGTGCCGCCCCTTCTGAAGTGCCGCCTGGGGCAATTGCCCCAGTCGGCCCCATTGTAGGGCCGGCCCTGCTGGCAATTTTGAAAGGATGGGTTATGTAGCCAAGGCTGAAAAGGAGAACTATGTCTATCCAAATTGAGGCAAAGCCTGACACTTTTACAAGCGTTAGCCGTGGTGGCAAGTAGGGGATTAGAAATGATGTCCTGTGGTGATTGTGTTAAAGAGGAGTGCAACATATATAAAAGAGACAAGTGGTAAGTGCAGCTATATTGGAGTCTTTGGGGGATGGAGCGTAACTCCCCAAGTGGCGTTTGGTTCTCTGTAGACGAGACAGGCTAATCCTCGCCGTGCTTCTCATCTGTTTCCATCAAACAATGACAATTGTTCACAAACAAATTGACTTGGAATATGTCTATAATGATGGCCTCTTCAGCATTGGTCCAACAGTCCGGATTTATGCCATATTTTTAAAGATAAACAAAATCGTATGGCACAATCGTTCTGTTTGGATATTTTCTGTTTTGAATTTCTTCTTTGCATAAAGAGAACATGACAAAAGGTCAAAACGACAAACCGTGACAACATAGGTTACAGCTAAATCATATATTAATAATCCGTGGCATCTACAAAACATTCTCTTCCCATTTTGGCCACTTTGCATACAGTGACTTAACAAATATGGTTGATTTTTAGGTGTTCTAAAATAAAATAAAAATGCTCAAATTTAGCTGGAAATCCATCTCATATTCTGTTGTTGGTATATCTTCAACAAGCCTCTCATGTTGGCGTAAGCCTGTGTATTACCCAGAAACAGTGTTTGAGATAAATAGCGAAACACAATCCATCTATCCAACTGAAAATCGATATCTAGGAGATGCTGTTTCAGATCCTTAAAACGCATTCTTATTTATTGCTTCCACCATCAAATTAAACGTTATTTTACAAACAGACCGAGTTTCCCCCTCTCTGACAAACATGAACTTTGCCATCACACGTGCGTAGCAACTTGACCTCTTCACTTCCCGGTGTTGCCCTCTTGTTTGTTTCTGCTGGAGGTCACAATAGGACTCTTGGTTTCCAGAATTAAATCAAGATGTTCGCAGTGAACGTGTATAAGCTAAGAGCAGAGAGGTGTTTCTTAATGCTCCGTGAACGGATCCCACCTATTTCCTTTGTTTTGTTGTTTTTTGCTGAACTGGAAATTTCTTAGCTAGATTTAGGTGTTCTTGGGTCATCAATGAAAATTGTCAAATCTGTCGAAAAACTAACCTAAAGGGAGGCTTTGTTTCCCCATGGGTATCGCTAATGGCTTAGCTTGGAGTCGGACTGCTTGCATTTTTTTTCAGCCATTTGTGGAGAATTGTGTAATGTAAAAAGAAACCTGTCAGCGAGGGGGTGTTGAAATATCAGTGGTGGTTAAATGTAACCGTAGCCTCTCTCAGAATTAGAGATACTATCAAAAACATTTAGGGAGATATTGGTAACTGGATAAAGGAAATTGGAAAATTCTACAATCTTGAATTTAATTGAGAATTCTGTGTTTCCTTTAACAAAGAACAGACCAAAAAAAAAAAAATATATACCCCCCCCAAAAAAATGTGAACCTTTTAGATGGTTTCTCCCCCCATTTCAATTATTCCCTCTCTTTAATATATTTATTTTGTCCAATTTTAGTCATCTTGTTAAAACCCTATCTAAGGTTTGGATGTTAGAAACGTTCAGTCACCAAGTATGACAAGGATACTTTTTGTTATTTCAATTTCTCTCAATTACTTTTTCATGCGTCAGCCTTGACAGGAAGTAGCACACTTTTTTTTACATCACTTCCTGTCTGAAGTTTATTGGAAATGCATTTCTGTAACTATTACCAAATTTGTTGCTGTGAATTTAAAGTAGTATTATGTATATGTTGATAAAGGTCTGTTGGTTACATATGTGACAGAAATGTGTTTTTTTGTCACAATAAATTCTAAGAATTGATCTGCGGAAAATACCGAGCTCCAATTTTTTGCCCTTTGGGCTGTATTTGGAGGAGCTGGAACACTCTCCTTGATGTCTTCTTCTCCTTATAGAAGGCAGACAGGGGATGGATCTAATTCAAAGGGGTGGGGCTAGTCACATATAGAGCTACCGATTGGTCATAGATGGATGTTAAGCGTTTAAGAATAAACCTGAGGCATCCATCTTTAATGACAGGGATTAAAAACAATGATCCAGAGGCCCGGCAATTAGCTTTGATACATATTATCATGTATCATATAAATATATATAATGGTATAGTCCATGCGCCATGAATAAAGAACTTCACAAGTACAAGAATTAGACACACACGATGGCCTGGATAATCAATTTTTTTGATAAATATAACAATTGTAATTAAGATTTAATTGAGCAAAAATCATTGAGACAAATCTACTTATTGATACATTTTCACAGCTCAGAAAGGCAACTTTTGCTAAACAAAAGTTCTTTATCATACCCTAACCTTCCTTTAATAAGAAAAAAATCACCTTAAGAGTTAGAGAAAATACTCTTTATAAGGTTATGCTGGAACATGTGACGTGATCCAATAATTTTTTTTGTTAATGTGAATTATTCTTTTATGCGATAGCGGGCCACGCGCGTTACGGTGTGAGTAGACATATCAGCTGCTCTATATCCCACCAACTCCATATTAAATGTCTCAAACGTAGACTATAACTGCTACAGCCAAGATTAGACTAACTGCTTAAAAGTCCAGGTTTAACACACAAATCTCAGTACACATTATAAATCTCGGAACAGAGGGATTATTAACTCACTCAAAAGCCGGCATGACATAGCGACATACTGGCTATGCGTTTTCTCCCCGAACTCTGCTCCTTTTCAGCTTAATGCCTATATATATAGAAACATATTTCATGCATTCCATAGTGCCTTTGCCTTGGATGCTTAAATATTGCAACGTGTTTCCATGTAGCCATTGGTGGTCAAAGCAATATTTATCTTGACCAATCACAGAGGAAAAAAGTTGCTTGTGTAATTATGGGGCCAAACTAGGTGAAAATGGGTAGAGTTTAAACATTTCTTATCAACTTATTCAATGGATCATAGCGTATAAATAGATATGGAAAAAATAGGCATTTTCTATTTATTTTTATTACTATTTTTTTATTGTTCTTTACTAAAAAAAAAATTAAATTCTTAAGAGCTTCCTTAGATTCTAAATCAGATTCTGAAAAAGACTTCACTTCGATTATTTAAATATTTTATACTTTTTATGCTATCTATTATTATATTATTACTTTATATTTGAGATCAGTGTAAATGTTGCATAGATTGTTGGCACCATATACATATTAAATAGTGTTATTTATCTATACTATATAGCGTAATAATAATATAGAATGTTTACTATATCATACAATTATTTGGAAAGAGGTCAAAAGTACATGCCACTATTGGATTAATTGTAGGTGGTAAGAGTTTGCACGGCTGGTGGGTCACCTTTGAACTTCAGTTTCCTTTGACATCTAAATACCTTTGAGATCTCTAGGATTTAAGAAGCAAACGTCAAACACTCAGTGAAAGTGGCAGAATTAGAGTGAAATAAAGAGGAGTTTCTTATTACATAGTATCACTGAGGGTTCCCTGGCAATCCATCATAGTTAATGTCGCTGACTTGGATTTCATGATTCTAAGTAATGATGTGCCATGTACGTTCCCTGGCACGTCGCGGAGAAACGTTATGAATCAGCTACATATTATTTTATTAGGGGAAATTTAAATGTATTAAATAATAATGCTGTTATATGATATTAATATGTGGAGCACAGCCTGTAAAGTAACCAATCATCAGAAGGAAACATAATAAACAGGGTTTGGTAAAAAAAATGAGCCTACGTTTTCACCTATGCGATACGGGACTGTTTAGCTGTTGGAAACGTAATGAGGGGTGTTGGATATAAAGAAGAGGAGAGATGATGAAGCACAAAATACTGAATAAGGACAAAGCATGTATCATGTAAATTCTATATATATTAAGAGTTATATGCAGCATTTAGACATCGTTATTAAGGGCAGGTGGATATCATGTTCTAGACATTGCATTGTTCTCGGCACATAAGCTATCTGCCATCTTAATCATTGAGTGAAAACCTCCAGGTGTACTTGTAACAGGAAAATTAACATTAACCAAACGACTTCTTACCATGCCCTGGAGTCACTGGGTGAAGCTCTACTTCCCCGGTGCATCCAAGCCAGTTAGTTCTTTCTCCAGGCAGGGGTGTAGTGTTTGGCCATGCCCACTATCAAATCACTAAAGGTATCTGGAGATAGCCCCACCCCTATATGTGATAAGCCACACCCCTTCACAAAGCCGTTCCTTCGGGGGATGCTTATTGACCGTATAAGGACAATGTTGGACGAGGAATTCTTCCTCTCCAGTCTCTTGCGTGTAAAAGGTTAATTCTTAACATAGTGTAACGACCAGCCAATAAAATAAAAGATTCCAAAAACCACACTCATAAAGACAGATTGCCGACTTACATTTAAATCCTTTCCAGAAATGAAGGAACTGGGAAGAAATATGGTTTTGAGCCTGCTGTGGCATACCACGTTAAAATTGTTTTGTGGAACTCTATAATTCGGTATTGCTGGGGTCCCAACACTTACTTTATCGGAACTAAGGGTTTATTATGAATGTTAACCAATCATATAACAGGGAAACCTCACGTGGTGTCAGGAAGACCTCCTTCCCAACTTCAACAAATGTAATAGTCATGGTTTCCTTAGTAATTTTTATCATCTATTATTCCATCTAGAAAAGAAGGGGCGAGACGAAATTAGATGTAATGATGTCATAACGTCTCAGGTTTATATAGAAAAGCTTTGGTAATTTATTAAATCTGAAATTATATATATTTTCAAATATGTTCCCATATACAGTATATATATATATATATATATATATATATATAAATTGCACCACATTAGTCCAAGCCGTCTCTTGGGGAGCCCTGGAATCTGGCTATATAGCTTTTATAGGTCACTTTCTGACCTATATTCTGGATTATTCTGGGGTTTTTTGAATCTGTGTTGATAAGCGATAGTTAGCGTGCATTGTGGGTTTTGTATGGCAAATATGTATAATATACCATTATATTACTGGATGACATGGCTGGGTTTGCCCCATGAGACAAAACTTGAACCTTCTCCCCTGTACATAAACGGGGTCATGGGTGTTTGTGATATAATTGCACTGAATTATGGGAAACAACGCGCTGTGTCTTCTGCTCCCCACCATGTGTTTTTGAATTATCTTCTTAGAAAGAGACTCCCTGGTGTACGATGGAAGCTTTTATGGTCTAAGCATATGAGATACATAAATCTAGTGCAAATGTATCATGATCTTTTTTAATCACAATGTACAGTTTTCCTTAATTGTAGTTCAATTAGGTGATAGAACTATCTTACAGCTGTATCTGTAGAGAAAACATGGTTTCCATGGTATTACAGCCATTCACCATATATCAAGGATTATTATAACGCATTTGATGTTAAAAGTCAGTGATTATTTTTCATAGGCTGGCAAGTGAGGTTTAGCATTTTCTGAAATGTTTCGCAATCCTATCCTCTCAGCTATCACATCATTAAATTCATTGGTGACATTTATGTTACAGACCAGTAAAGCTTAAGTCTAATTAATAGCACTAGTGTATGTTGTAAGTCAGCTAAATATCATTCCGTTAAAGTAACGGAGTAGAATAATGTATCTGTTAATAGACACGGGCACTCGTTCTGGCCTCCTGGCCAAATTACATGCTATGATTTTTTGTAAATCCGAGATTAAGTTGGAATTCCCTGTCTGAGGTTGGTTGCAGTGCAGACATGAATGTTTTTTTTACTTTCTTTTTTAAATTATTAACTTTTTGTTAGATTTTACTCAAAAATGAATCTACATTGTATCATATTTAATACAACTTTTGTATACTCAGCTGTTAAGGACAATTGACCAAAAGTCAACGTCAATGACCTGAATTAGAAAAGTAATTTGTACGAGGTGTGAATTAATGCTGATTTTGGTATTTCAGGGACCCCAAGATTTATTTGCCTGACGGGTAATTCATTAAAATGTATTATGATATAAGCATGCCGGAAAAGTGGGTATACCTGGTGCTACCAGGTTAGTAATGACCATAATTGTCCCAAAATCACTTCCTCGGAAGACAAGAAGACAAGTGGTTCTCTATGAAACTATGTCTTCTGCTACCCTTAGTCTTACTATGTGGATGGATCATCTCTAGGACTGTATGGACCACTGCCTGATCCATCTTTGCTCTGTATCTTAAGACTAAGAAGATCCTTGGTCTTATCTTCTTTATGACCAAGTCAGCTTTAACCATTTGTTTGTTTTAAGACCCGTGAGAGAAGAAGAAAGTCCTTGCAACATACTATGTCTGCACTCTTGCAAACACTACCAGGCTCTGGCTTGGCTCTGACTTGGCTCTGACTTCTCCCTTATCATCCTCGTCAACCACAATTAGGAATATCAGCCTAAATGCTGGATAACATTGCTTGCTTTGGGTTATGGCAGGAACAGCCGAAGCCAATTTATGAATGTATTAAGAAAATAGATAACTTTCGCTACATCTTACTGCTCCCTCCGCATCCATGCTATGGTTTTACAGCTTTGGGAGTTTTTACTACACAGACTTCTGTCGCTGATTAAATACCTTGCTGGAGATGGATGGAAAATAAAATGGCGGCCTAAAAATTCTTATTTTTCAGTGCATAAAAAAAAAAAGAATGGTGACATGGTTTAATGTTTACGTTTCCCTCGCTGCATGTGTTAAAATATTCTTATATCCAGACGGTATAGAGTTTGAGAGGTTTTTTGCTGGACACACTTCCAGGAGAGGTTGAGATCGGAATCTTTAGGTATTGTGCTAGACTAGTAGACTTGATCCACTTACTTCATAGCATGAGAAATATCTGATCTTTGTCATGGAAACAACATTAATAAAAAACGCAATCAAAGAAACATTGGCTGGTGAACTTGTCTGGTGTCTACGTGGCCTATTCTACTACATTTGCTAGAAACATCGAATTTGCCGGCAGATCAGACCCCTTCGGCCCGTCTGGTCTGCCTGTTTTTCCTGATGCAAAAAATACTCAGTCCTTGGTCTCATCTCAAACCCTTCTATTAAGCATTTAATATTATTTACCATACTTATTGTATGCTTTAGGATGATGAACAACCATAGTCACCTGGGTCTAGGACTAGTAAGATGATGCAGCTATTCCAAGCCCCTGGACCTAAGGGTCATCAATAAATAAAAGAGGTGCTGGGAGATTTGAATTCTAAAGAAGGGACTGATCCTCGTAAACAGGGACACTTGGCACATATGAATATACACCAAAAAGGATTTGTTCTTAGTAAACAGGGTCACCGATGTAGAAAAGGGAGGGCGGATGGAAGGATTTGGGTCCTGTCACTCCAAAGCAGAAACGCCAGGGACGTTATGTTAACGTTTCCTCTTTAATCACATTAAACGAACAGAATTTCAAAACACTCACGTCAACTCGAAACATTTAACCCTAACAATTAGTTTTAAGTATCACTGTCACGGTTTGATTGTATCATCACTATTAAATACAAAGAGTCCTTTAATTGAACGATAGCCATCAGACCTGTCATAGTGTTTTATTATATACATCACGAGAGGCGAAGGCCATAGTTTAATGGATCTTCACGTTTTGTTTTTTTTTTGCTGCTAAACGGTTATTTCAACTGTTAAAAAGTGCAGATTGACATTCTCAGACCAAAAAAAAAAAAAAGGCCCCAGCTGAGTTTGGAAGCTCTCCTTTCGGCTCGGAGCTGTATTGGGAACAGGTTATTCGTTATTATTCTTGGCACGTTAGCATCCAGACCTGCAGACCGAATTTGGCTGCTCCCTGTCTGTAGTGCTCCAGAACAGCTGAGAATCCTGCCTTTGTAGCAGTGGGTGCCTAACAGGCCCTGCAAATCACGAGCTTCCCAGAGAAATTACATTCTATCTACAGCTCCAAATTAAAAAAAAAAAAAAGCAAAAGTATAACAAAAATATACATTCTCTGGGTTCTCTAGACTGTAAGCTCCTTTGAGCAGGGACCTTCTCCCCCCTTGTTTCTGTTAGTCCAATTGTTATGTTATATTCTATTTGTTATGTTCTGATTACTCGTTATAGAGGGCTGCGGAATATGATGGTGCTATATAAAACAATTAATAATAATAATAAAAACAGTTTAACTGTGAGTTTTATCATTAACTTTTTCTAAGACCAATATTTTAAGCGACACAAAGTAATTCTTTCAAATGTTTAGAATATAATATTTTTTTCACTTAAAGAGATACGCCAGCCATCATATGAACTTTAATGCAAATGATAGGTTGCAATTCCTTTAAATTTTCATGTAGAATCCCCCCAAATGCATTTTCCCCTTTTCATTCGACCAAATACATCTCCCTGTACTTTTTATTTATTGCACATGTATAAAGTCCTGCCCCCCATAGGAATTGACACACACTTACACACAGACTAACATATACACAAATGCTAACACCCAACACCATATACTAACACTATGACACCATACACTCACACACACTAACACCATAAGCTCAAACACAGGCTCTAACATCATACACGTACACCCATACTAACACCACACAGTCACACACAGACCCTAACACATATGCTCTAGCACCACACATGCTCACTTACTCTAATACTGTACACTCACACTCATACTTAACTTGCGTGGGGCATGCCTTCATTGCAGCTTTCACACAGAATTCACTCGCTGACGATGTCTGGAATTACACACAACTTTTGGTATAATGACATTAGTTTCTCAAATAACTTTTGAGGGCTATTTGGATCAGTTCGCAAAATGTATACACAGGATTACTGGCAGCCATGGAACCCAGCCGTTTGTCAGACAGGAAAATTTACTCAGGAAAAAGCAAGAAATAAGAAGGAGAGGGGAGTGAAGCTCATAGCAGAACCGTCTCGTTGATTGAAAGACATTACAGTCCACACATTCACAAATATCTGTATAGTTTGATTTCTCCAAATTCCCAACGTGCGCGAAAGAATGGTCTAACTTCGTTAAAAGTCTGGAGTGCTCCCAAATTCACTCCACATATTTTTTAGCAATTGAAAACAAGAATCATAAACATTTTTTAAGGGATATGAAGTAGAACTGTCCCCTTTCTAAGTTTTTGGCATAACTAATTTCAAAAGTCTCTGATACTTTGTAATTTTTGTTTTCCCAACATTCTAATTGCCTTGAAGATTTATTTTAAAAGTAGGAGACTAGGAAACGCTATGGCTTGCAGGAAAAGGTGACTAAACTGGCATTATCTTATCAATTCCCTGCCCTTGAGTTCTCTCTCTATTTTCTACTCTTACATGGGACCCAGACGGCACTGCGACAGGGGCGTCAAATTGCCCAAGACATGTCCGTTCTGGATGGATTTGGCAAGGGGGTGCCAAAATATAGGATCCGGGATTCCAGTTTCATGAAAAAGACATGAGGAGAAGCGAACAAAGAAAGAAGACAGAAGACAGGAGACAGATAAACAGAGGCAAAAGAAGAAGTGAAGCTGAAGGAAAGGAGACAGGGAAGCAGAAGCAGCCAGCAGAGAAGGTAGGAAGACATTACAAGCGTGAACGAGAGTGTGAAAGAGTGTGAGAGTGTAAGAGAGTGTGAGTGAAAGTGTGAGAGAGCATGAGAGAGATTTAATGATTATATAACATAATGGATGTGTACGTGGTTTTGGTGGACGTGGTATGAAGGAGACAGATTTTCATCCTTGGATCCAGGCAGCACAATGTCTTGGCCTGACCTTGGCTGCCTCGACCAATCAGGAAAAATCAGGAATTAATGCAGAAAAATAATAATTCAGAGAACAGAAAATGAATTGCCTGCTGCCATGGTATATACATAAAATATGTATAAATTGTAGATTTTTGAAATAAGATATCCTATGTTTGGAACTTTTTTATGTAATACCAGGAAAGGATTTTGGGAAAAAAACCTGTATTTTATTGCCAAATTGAAACTCAAACCAATCATGGTTCCAAAATGTTACCATTCAGGCACTGCTATTGTACTCTAGAAGAAAATAATTGTTTGTGATCGCCGTACGGACCCGATCATATTACTGGCTAGAAGTTCTTTGCAATTATGTCATTTGCAAGATGTAAAAAAAACTTTTCTCTATCATTAATCATATCAGTTTCTTGGAAGATGGTTCTATGTTGTGTAATGTTGGACACAAAAAAACATGTCACGAACATTTAGCATTTTAATGTATATGTTTCTAATAATGTTTACATATGATCTTTCTCAATGTAAACGTTGCCTTAAAAATGTCCGAATTACAGTCATGCGGTAAACGGCGGTTATTTTATTAAACAAAATGGAATTTTTTATTTTTATTTATAGCACTCATAAAACATTGCAATTTTTTTTTGAGTTTCATTATAGCTTGAACATGCTCATATCCCAAAACAAATGTATATGATCAAAAAGTTATGTGCAATTTCACATCTACGGCAGCAAAATCTTCAGCTTGGTTGTCCAAAAAGTTTGTTTTAACTCTTAGTGCACCGATATGTATGAAAGAATAGGATGGCGCCGCGTAAGTCTTGAAAGCCAGTGCGAGTTCACACCGGAGTCTCATTAATGGAGTCCACAGAAGGCTTTAAATTGCTTGAGAGTCTTAGTGGGTTAAGGTGCAGTCCCACTGATTCAGCTTCTTGATATACAATATAGCCACATAAAATTAGGTAGGACTCACCAAAATTGGTGTACTTTGACCTAGTGGCGGGCTAAACGAAATAATGTGACAGAATACCCAATATTTCTGCCTTAGGTGTTTTTTGGATGGCATTCACTGGGTATGCGGTAAATATTTGCTTCGTTTTGTGTACTTTTTGCTCATTATTATTCAGAACCCTAGGAATCTGAATTTTTATGTCTTTTATGCTTTTTAGTTTCTGCGCTCCTCAATTTTTGTATATTTATTTGTGCATTTCTACATCGTATTCTATGAACGTCAATCTACAGAATGGTATCGCAGTCTTGTTTGCACTGTGGGATTAATTCAGCAAAATATATATATTTTGTGTTCACTGCCTCCATTTTTTTATTACTATCTTTTTGGTCTTGACTTAAAGAGGACCAGAGACGTAAATTTTTTTTCGACTTTGTAGGAAATCCAGCTTTGTTTCAAATCCAGCTTTACCAAAAGAAGTAAATTTACACTAAATCAGGATTTAAAAATGTAGACTTTAGTGTTTACTTAATACTGACGGATGCTGAAAATGGATACAATTATGTCTTTCTGCCATATAAATTCTGAAAAAGAATATTCTTATATATATGGTCAATGGGCTCAGAGACAGCTGAGAGTGAATTGTTTTTATAGGAGATAAATACGTAAAGGAAATCTAACATATACTTCAAACAACCAATCTCCACCAATCCTTCTTCCTCCAGGGCATAAAATCAGGATGTATCTAAAAGCAGTTTTTAAGAAACGCACATTTTTGGAAAGTTTAATCACTTGCCAAGCTTTACCTTCAAAACAGAATAAATACTTTAATTTATAGTCACTTCTCCTCTGGAAATAAAAAGTAAAGTGCACCCAAAGTTTTTCCATCACTAAAACCTTTTATATATCTAGCATGGTGTTTATGTTGTCACTTTTTAAATTATGTTATTTTTAATGTTATTATTTTTTTAAAATATTTTATAGACTTTCAAGGCTTTGCTGGATATCTCCTAAAAGTATCTTGTTGTTTTAGAAAATGTCATCTTTGCTATTTTAAAGCTAGATTTAGGAGCTGTGGGGATTTTGTTTTTAAAACAATGGCACCTTTCTTTCTGTTTCATATACCAAGAGCCACTGAAACCCATGAGAAACCAAGTTATTATTATTATTATTTTTAATATTTGTAATTATTTTATATATATATATATATATTCAAGGGTTATGACAAAACAAGAATTGACAGCCTAAGACAAATATCGATATATATTAGGTAAAGATGACTGCTTACAACCCTATACTCTGTTGAGTAGGGTTTCTCTACTAAGTTGTCTATAAATAAGCAACTTGTGGATACATTTATGTCAACTTAGCTGTCGACTCGACTACCGTTAAAGCCAACTTGACCCAACCTGACTTACCTTACCTGTCAGTCCATGGCACCTGTCTATTCACAGAAATGTGACTTAAGTCAAGCTGGCCTCCAGATAACAAAATCAGGTTAACTCCTTAGGAGGACACATACTGACCCAAATCTCTAATAATGCTAACAGAGGTCCCTGACTAGAAATGGTTCAACTGATTCAACTCAGACCTGGGGTTTATTCACTAAACAGAGAGTTGCAAAGAGCGTTTGCAGGAGGGTTGTCGCTTCAGCTGCTTGACTTAATGATACGTTATGAAGGTCCAACCCCAGTGAGCTTCTACTGCAAGAAGAAGCATGGCTGGCCCTGTATAATGTATAACTTAAATTAATGATATTTCTTCAGTCTCTTTGGCCATTGAATTATGCATTTTTCAGGGCCAGCTAAGCCTTTCATAATCAATAGTAAATTAAGAGACCGCAACTCATCTTCCAACATCCCCTTTAGTGAATAAAATTATAATAAATAATAATGTCTTAGAATAAAAAACAAAATCTATTTATTAGATAAGAAGGTGCTAAAGAAACACAGTTAACTTAACAAGTAGAACCATTAATTAAAAACAGACACTATCATTATATGTTATTTTTGGCTTTCTGCCACGCCGGTCTTTATCCTAAAAAAGGGAGAAATCTCATTTAAACATTACTGCGAGCCTTGCATACATTGCAGATTCCTTCTTATGTAAACTAACCACAGTTGTGTTCTACACCTGCTTGGTAATCTAATTAGTGCTAACTCACTGTATTTTTTTGGAGGCAGAGCTTAAATGCCATAAAACTTTAAGAGTTAATTAAATTATGTTCAAAATATGCAATTTAACATTGTGGGGAAAAAAAACAATAAAAAAAACCAACAAAAGCGAAGCTAAATATTTTTCCAGATTTACTATGAAAATGTTTTGTGTAAACATCAATTTCTTGTTTGTTAAACGTGATATATTGTTTTAACACCTGTTTTCTCACGAGCGAGTGATTTGTGTACATAGGACGTTACATCAGGAACGCTTCTCTTTAATCCAAAACGTGTCTCTCTAAGTCTGGGTGAGAATCTATTTATCTATACATAAATAATCTATTGTTAATAATGAGACAGTAATTTATGGAAGCTTTGTACAAAACAATTTTTCCTGACTGTGTTTATGTCAATACAGATATTAGAAACAATAACTAAAGTTAGGGTGTGTAAAGGTGATGGAAAACCCTTCCATTAAAAAAATATGGGGGTATTATATAAATTAAATAAATATTAGAAGTATTATTAAACACTACAGACACCAGATGGCTTGTTTGCCCCTCAGAAATCTTAGATGCTGCCACAGCCACAAGGGATTCTGGGTAGGCGCATGCATGGAAGGTCAACAGTTATCACCTTTAGCCTCTATAACTACTTTATACATGGATCCCTTGAAAGTAATTGCATGCTGTACAGGGCAGCCTTTAGACTAAACTCAGGTAAGAGATGCAGCAGCCAGATCACCACTCATTTTTTTTTTTTTTAGGAAGCCCGAGGTGCATGCTCCTTGGTGCCGCATTCTGTGCACAAGGCAGCAGAAGCCAGACTACGATACCAGGCCAGCTGTTTCATCATTAATATGATGCATCAGCACAATGCTTAATACTTAAGGCTTAGGGTAGCCAAGAAATACCATTATATAAGTTATGGTGAGTAAAGGTGATGGGGAAAACCCTTCCAGTTAAAATTAAGGGGTAGAAGAAGCATTATTATACACTCCTCTACAGACACCAGACAAGCCAGAAGGCTTGTTTTTTCATCAGAAATCTCATGGTGCTGCCACAACCACAAGGGATTCTGGGTAAGCACATGCAAATAAGGTCAACAATACAATACTGGACATCTTACCCAAGTTTTGTCTGAAGGCTGTCTTGTACAGCGGGCGATTACTTTCAAGGGATCCATGTATAAAGTGGATATAGAGGCAAAAGGTGATCATTGTTGACCTTATTTGCATGCACCTACCCAGAATCCCTTGTGGTTGTGGCAGCACCATGAGATTTCTGAGGGAAAAAAATGCCTTCTGTCTTCTGGTGTCTGTAGATGAGTGTTTAGTAAATGCTTCTACTATGACATTAGAAACAATGGCATTATTTAACTAAAAAAACAGGAACACAACTCTCATGTACCAATCTTGTTCTACTTCTGCTATGGTCATAGTCTTAAACCTCCAAATACCCAAAGTGTAAACTTTATATATAGTTTCTACTTACATAACATATACATATATTTTCAACCCAAAATAGACACCACTTAAAAACTTAACTTCAACTACTACTGGTATAGTCTTCTTGATGCATCTGCCAGTGCTTCCTCTTCTGCATGATGGATAAAATCAAAGAAATATAATCACCTGAGCTCAAGGACCACTGGGCATCCTCCACTTAAGACCAGCAGGCATGTACCAAATCGGGAAGGACATACCTCAGATGATCTACTTCACATCATAGAGAAACAGATTTTTCCAACACATAAGACCCATTTGGCCTGATTTTGGTTTGGCAAAAGAGAAGAAGTATAATGGGGCTAAGCCAGCTAAAACACCTACTCATTTTGATAACTGGGTTTTCCATAGGACTTTAGGTTTTTAGCAGGAGAGCCTAGCTCACCTGACGCATGGCTCCCGAAGCTGGAACTGGATCTTCACTTGTTTTATGTCATTCCAGGGCCATTTTGCTAATCTCTATATGATATAATCCAATAAATCTCAAATACTAGTTTCACATTTTTGAAGATACTGCGGAAAGCTTAAAAATATCTCCGTCCACTTCCAGTTCCTGCCTACATCTTGTGTTGGACAATACATTTTACATAGAAAAAAATTACGGTATCTAAATTTAGTTCCATTGACTTTGGCAAATCTTCTTAAAAGCCTAAATAACCAACAACTTGGATTCCATATTTATATATTTAAAAAGCTCCCTTTTCGCTTTGTACTTTAATTTGTTATTTTAGAACCTGTCAAAGTAAAGTTCTTTATAGTGATTTTTAAAAGGATAAATTGCACATAAAACTTGGGGATTGGGTGTGTGTTACACGGGCCAGGATTAATTTGGTGTGATATGGATTGTTGAAAGTCTTAGATGGTCTGGCTTACGCAGCAGAAAATCAGAAGTAATATGTATCAGTAATTCAAGCAAAACTAATCATTCAGTCCTGAGGGTACCTTTTATGTTGGACCTAAACTTCCTTCCACTAAACAGCTGTGAACATTGCAAACCCGGTGACTTGGGGCTTTAATATAAAGGACCTTTCTTATGCTGCTACCTTTTTTGAAAGCCCATAAGTGTGTGTTTTCTATGATGGCGATCCAATTTCTCCATTTTATGTATTATAAACAGGAATTATTTCTGGTGAGAAAGACATCGTACACCTGTGGATTCCACAGAGAGAACCGTTTACAACGCTGTTTTATAAATGTTCCTTTCTTGTTTCTGAATTAATATACCTTAATGTAAGGAACACAAGCTATTTTAGGACAGAAATCAGCTTTTAAGTATTTGTCCTCGTTTTGTTTTGCAATGAGTGTTCCAGCCACTTTTCACCCAAATTTAATTGGTTATGTTTCCATTATCAGGCAAAATGAACATATGGTGGGACCTTCTGGCTGAAGACGTATGGTGGGACGTTCTGGCTGAAGGCGTATGGTGGGACCTTCTGGCTGGAGGCATATGGTGGGACCTTCTGGCTGAAGACGTATGGTGGGACGTTCTGGCTGAAGGCGTATGGTGGGACCTTCTGGCTGGAGGCATATGGTGGGACCTTCTGGCTGAAGACATATGGTGGGACCTTCTGATGGGAGGCATATAGTGGGACCTTCTGATGGGAGGCATATGGTGGGACCTTCTGGCTGAAGACGTATGGTGGGACGTTCTGGCTGAAGGCGTATGGTGGGACCTTCTGATGGGAGGCATATGTTGGGACCTTCTGGCTGAAGACGTATGGTGGGACCTTCTGGCTGGAGGCATATGGTGGGACCTTCTGATGGGAGGCATATGGTGGGACCTTCAAACAAGTTTAGTCATCTATATAGTCAAATTAAATGACTTAAATGCAAGTTATCCCTGGGATTCTTCTCTCTTATGTCTTTCTTCTATCTCCACATCAAGGTCATCCTACTATCCTAACCCCTTAAGGATTATGTTTGCGCAATGGTTGCACAATTTTCATGTATGTCTTTACTCAACTGTGATTTACCACTAACTTAGTTAACCCCCACAAATTATGTATTGTTTTTGTTTCAGAACAAGTACGGCTTTCTTTTGAAATCATAATTATATATATGGAAAAATATCATTTAGAAAAAAAAATCAAACTAACAAAGTTGGAAAAATGAAGAAAAAGAACAAAACAAACTTTTACCAATGAAAACTACACATAGACGGTGGAAATAAAAATAACAACAACATTGATTTAAGTATTTGTCCTGACTTTGGAAACACATGTGGCTGGTATTTACATCTATTTTGGGATATTATTTCTAAACTAGATTTTTTTTTAAATGTGATTCTGTCTTCTAATTGGGACTGGAGAAGTGGCAGAGTATCTCCCCATGAGCATTGATCCAGGCCTAGCCTCAACCCAACTTTCCGTACTCTTTCTCTCCATGCATTATTTACCAGCCAGTCAGAATTAAATTTAAAGAAATTATATTAACTTACGAAGCAATAGCACACCTGTCTGTATTGCCCCTCTTATCTAAAAAAATGTCCAAAATAATTCCCTTTCCTCCTCTTAATGACTGTAAGAATGTATCTCATCTGTAGTCATCAGAAATGTATCGAAGAAATAGTTTACAAAGGTCGTGCAGAGAGAGGAAAATGGGTTAGGATATTGTTTCCAAGTTCTGTCTGATGTTGGCACTGAATCACATTTTGGAATTTTCCCAGTATTTTCATCTTGTTTGTATGTGTGTGTTCTTTCCACAGAAAGAGAAACAATGTGTGTACTTGTGACAGTGCCAATGCCCCCAAGAACCACACGATTATAGCTGTGGTTTGAGAATGTCGCCAAAGGAAAGCAGGGACCCAACTAGTTACACGGATGTGAGACACGCAACGTGCAACCCACAGGTCGGTAACGCAGAATTGATCATAGATTTAGCCGGTTCATGATCTACGCAAAATGAACACTGTTTGTCACACCAAAATTGGATTAAAAGTGATAGACATCATGAAATTTCAATAAAGATTGAACGAAGTAGCCAAATTCACTTTGTTTTGTTCTCTTTCACAGTTGCGTAAGGGAACCAGCCCTCTACACCATCCACATCAATCAATATCATAAAAATTCAATATTGTTAATGGTTTCTTGATTCTCTGGCAAAATATTAGAATACTCCACAACTGTAGCTAGCTCTCCAGGCAGCTGTTTATGATATGGTTTAGATGATATATTATATTGGATCATCTTGGATAATGATTGTAGTGGTATAGATAACAGAAGTGCTCTGCTAAACCCCTTCACGACTAATGACGTGCCCGGTACATCATGAAAAGATGTTCCTAGAGGACCAATGACGTGACCTGGTACATCATCTGTAGAAAAGGATCCCATGCCACCGCAATCAATCGTGCAAATGATCGCTGCTACAACCAACTACATGTATGTTAAATGACAACGGACGTGCTTGTAACCATGTTATTTCTTAATGTATATTTGGTAGTTATTCTGGTGGGGAATTAGTTAAATATTATGCAGAGGTCAAAATAATAAAATAAAAAAAATTAAAACGTTTTAAAAAAAAAAAAAAAACTTAAAATCAATAAAAAAATATGCAGGTATATAGAGTGGTTTTTAAATCACGACAATTTAATGAATATATTTTTGGGAATTTGTCAGATTTATTCTGGCTGCGGATAAATGTGTTTTTTATAAAATCCAATTTTTATAAAAAAAATGCAAAAAAAAAATATATAATATATATATTACCTGCTTTTTTTTGGTTGGTTCTTGTGTCCCTCTCTTTGTGCTCTTAAGTTAAACTGTGCAATAATTAACTAGTTTATAAAATAAATCTTAGTGCCCTACAAACCCTAATTCCGCATGAAACAAATGCTTCTTTATAAGCGATCCTAGCGAGAGAGGGGATATGTGTTTTCTCTTTGTATTATAAGTGGTATAACATATTGTAAGACACCGTATACACCACAGCAGTATAAAGAATTATACCAAGTCACATGTGTTTTGCCACTTATATCGTCTCTTCTCGGTGAATTGTAAAATATCTGAGTATTTACATAAGCGGGATGGTTAAACCATTTTAGGGCTTACTAAATGTGTCAACTATTCTTTCTCTCTAGCCCATCTGAACGTGATTAAAATCAATTTCTACGTGTTTAACGCGCTGATGATGTGTTAAAGCAATATAAAAAAACATGAAGTGTCTGCAGCTTCTCTGCCGTAAACAAATCAGGGGGTTCAGATATACGTTTTTAATAATGTACTGCATGAAATGTGGATATTGTAAAGACATTTGCAACACCCTGACCCATTACTCACCCAATTAAATACAACGCAGACGATGCTACGATCATCTGGTTATTTTGAAACCCAAAAACCTTTCTTTTTCCAAATTTAATTTCGCATTGTGTTAAAAAATATATTTTTTAACCATTTTATTTAATTGCATTTGCCTTCAGATTTGCCTACTTATTTTAATGACTTTGTAGAAGTTCAAGCATTGTTTGTTTATTCAGCATAATAATTACGTCCAATTTTAGAGTGAATATATGTAAAATAGCTACTGTTTTATGGTCAGAATGTGTAGCATTGTTTAAAGCACTTGCTTTAAACAACGCCAATAAATAATGTAGTCAGATCACTCGTGGTCTCAGCCCTGATATCCTTTGAAGTTTTATTTTAACTCTTTGGTTGATGAGGTAGAACGAGTCCCTCAGTAGTAGGGCTCCTGGTGTTAAGGAGACGGTCGAATGCCCTCGCTTGACCCAGACACGTCAAGTACTAATGGTCTGGAAAAAAAGGGAAGGGAAGACATGGAAATTAGTCTTTTAAGAAAGATCTGATGTCAAATATTTGATCTCAACCAGTTTATGTGCATAAGAAATGAATAATAACAAGCAAACCTAAATTTCTGAACAGACTACTGCAAGCCCCTTTCTGGCATACAAGCCTAGCCAGAAGTCTCCCACGTACCGTCCTTACCACGGTCTTCGGTCCACTGCCTTACCACGGTCTTCGGTCCACTGGATCCAGCCTACAGGTCTGCTCAGTCTTCTGATCCTTCTTCTCCTTCGTCACATCCAGCCCTTCCTACAGACAATGCCGTGGAGACCACAGCAGTCAGGGGTTCAGGAGTACATGACCACAACGGGGCACATGTACTCCCACTTCCGTCACCTCCATCCCATCAGCCCTCACCCAAAGACTGACAGGCCTGATGACAGATCCCAAACGGGTTTTTGGGCAGTTCTGTCATAGACCTTAGTCTGTGCTTCTGAAGTGGACAGCACTGGGGTTATTAGGCCCAGGGTCTTCTTCCTCTCGTTGCCATATCCCTTCTTGCCTAAAATGACAGATCCAAATATTATCATAAAATTCTTCCACTTTATATAATAATAACAAATTCTATATGCACCGTACAGCCCAGCGATCGGTATGCAAGCTCAGCTGTAAATTTATTGTTTACCGTGCAGATTTTGGCAAAACCCAGAAATAAGGGATTTAAGAAATAAACAACTTCATATAATATCTGTATTTCTGTAAGGTCTCCATCTGATTTGCTGGCAGTTAGTCAAATTCTGCAAGAACCCCTTTATTTATATTTTCTTGTGGCTGGATTGAATTATCTATACAAGGAATCCCGCACAACCGCTTGCCTAACAGATAACAGAAGCTTGCAGCTGTGCTGACACTGGAATACAGCGAATGTATGAATATCAGCGTCAGGGAGTAGGGAGGAAAGCCTTTCATGATCCTCTCTAATGACCGTGTGTTACTTTAGGAAAACATCGACACCCTGCTGTAAAAATACCCCCTCGTTTTTAATATAGTTTGCCATAGTCACAAAAGGTCAAATGGGTCAAACATGATCATTTCAACAACTTTGTCAAAGGGATGCATCAACGTTATCTCAGTCGCTTAACCCCTTAAGGACAATGGGCGGTCCTTAAACCTGTTGAAAACAATGCATGTTGAGCCCGTACGGGCATGTACGGGCTTTGTCATTAAGGGGTTAAAAGAGAAACTATCGGCCCAGACTGTCATCTACACATAGTATCCTAATCAAGTACTACACACAATTAATACCTTGCATGGAGTCTATGGAGGTCTGTGATGGATACCGCCATCCCACGGGGCAGGGATGAAGGAAAGGTGACAAATGGTATGGGGTCTATGCCTCTCCTAACATATTGTTAAGGATGCCTCCAAAGGGCATTTCATTTCCTTTAACTCTCCGCCCTAATACAACCTAGGAATGGAACTATAAGTGGGTTTTGGGAAGGCACAGAATGATACCCAGGACTCCCATTGGGTCTTTGTTGTAAATGTTGACCTCCCTTTGTCTTCTTAGTGGTATACTTGGCCATTATAACCCCTAGGTTGATTTAATTACCCACTGCACGCATGGTGGGGGGAAGTGGGCAAATATTTGGTCCCCCCTCTTAGTTAATATTGGGTGTCTATTAATCAACTCTCGTCAACTTGACTCAAGTTGTGCAGAATTTTATGCCACGGACACAAGATCCCATGATTTGCTTTGCTTTTTTTGTTATTATTAACCAGATTTAGAGCCTATTGATATGAGAATACAGGGGTCCGTGTGTCTAGAAGTACATGGCATAAAAAATGTCTTTTTACTTAAAGGTTTAGCCCACTACAAAACTACTAATATTACAGTGAATATAAAAAAAAACTGAACATTTCAGTTATTTCTTTCATTTCAGAAATAATAAACGCCAAAGAAGACATTCAAAATATGTCCGATGTAGATAAGAGACAGACCGAGTCTAAACAACTGTATGTTCAACTTTCGAGGGGATTTATAGATAATTTGTAATAGATGAACAAAAACAAATATTGTGTTATTAAATATTATCCCCCGATGTCAGAAAAATATGCAATATTTAGTGTGTAGGATCTGTCAAAGCTGCTCGGAATGTTGCACAACGCAGATTTCAACATATTAAGACAAACGGTGAAGGGTTTAATGGTTTTTCCAATGGTTAACACCTCGACGGATATTACTACTAAGCACTTAAAGGGTTTTATTCTTAAGTTTTGTTCCAGATAAAAAGAAAAATAAATTTGCTATAGAGTGAAAATATCAAGTATTAGGTACAAAAGAAAAGTTAAAATTCGGAGAACTCATTCACTTTTGATGGTGGCTGTAAATTATCTGATTATAACCCAAGCCCATCATTCTATTAAAAATTATTATTATAATAGCAATTCAGTATTTTCACCTGTGAGTTGATTTTTGGGATACATGTTGTCTAATTTGTAGTTATCTCAGCTAAAATTCTACTTTATGTCTGACGTGGGAGACGCTCACCAAACAGGAGTCTTCTCCCCCATTTCAATCATAATGAGGGTTGCCAAGATGCATTTTTTTTAGAAAAAGTTGTAACAGCTTCCCATGGAACTGATTTCTCAGGCTAAAAAGTAGAATAGATGTGTAATCTGCAAATAACGAAATCCAAAACACAAACAAGTTTACAAGGCTTTGTTGTGAAATCAATGGTTGCTTAAAGATCAACAGATACGTTCATTGTTCTTTGGAACAGATTTCTTTCAGGGTTAGGACTTTTTACAAAATTGCTGAAAAAATAAAATTGGACAATTAAATTAAATTACCCCCCCCAGTTCAACCACATAAAGTTTTCTCTGTAGAGAGTGCCCCTCCATGAAGACTTGTTGTTGTTTTTTTATTTTGTTGACAGAGAATAGCAGTGTGTCCTTCACTGTGGCCACTAATTTTCCGAGGGGTCTTTATGAGTTATGTGTTTGAGAATTTTAAGAGAAAATTGTGTATAGTGGGCAACCTATTGTAAGCCGTGTCCAGACAAAGAGAAACATGGGCGGGTTTGAAGGGGGCAAATGGGCAATTGTCCACACTGAGAAAGAAAGAAGCATTATTATTCCCCTAATACCAAGGACAGTGTTGGGAATGTGTGTGTTTGCATGGGTGCATGGGTGCATGGGTGCATGGGTATGTCACTGCATGTCTATGTGAATGTGTGTTGGTGTTGAATGTCTGAATGTTGAATGTTGAATATTCTGTGGATGGGGTTACCCAGAAAGTCCATGAGATCTTCATAGAAATCCATAAATTACATTGTATTATGTAATCTTAAAATGTGGATTACCATTAGAATTGGAAAAACCAATGAGCACACAGCTGATCCATTGAACAGGTAGAAACATATTAACTTTAAAGAATAGAAAAAAAATATGTTATTGACAAAAAATGTTTACTACATAATGTCATGGCGTCCTACATGTACATCTAAGCAGTTTTTTTTTCCTTACCCCAAATTTTATTGGTAGGCAGACTGGGGATGACTAAGGGTCTGCGACTTTAAGACTAGCAGTTGCCAAATGAGGTACATGGGGACGCTCGTATGCAAATGGCAGCCACACCTTGAGCAACTCAATCTGCTGAGCCAACTATTGGCAACCGGCTTAGCAGGCAGTTACCCAGTGATGGCCAGCTTGGGCCTGATGGTAAGGCCGACTAATTACTTAATACCAAATCCATGGTTACTAACCCAAAAATGTTTCTAGATCTTGTGATCTGCTATGGTACACTTGAACCTCTTTTGAACCGCTAGCAGGACACATTCTATTTTTAATACTATGTCTTTCTAGAATATTATTTCTTGGATAATTGTCCCTAACTTTCCCTATTCCATTGTAGCTTTAGCTTCCTGAATTGCCTTGTGCTGGCAATCTGGCAAACTAGAGTTTTTGACTCAGCTCAGTGAATAGTATTTGCCAAAACCCCCGAATTCTGTGTGTTACCACAAATTGGCATTTTGACCTAAAAAAACAGTTTTCATTCATATTTCAAAAGAACTGCCTCATCTAACTTCACTACTGGCTATTCCCAAGACATAGCTTGAAACATTGACGAAATAGATGTCTAAACCCTTGATATTGCAGAATAATTACATCCAGAATGAGACATACGAATATTTTGTTGTCCGGAACGTGGTCTTGCTAAGCAGATAGCAAGCTGGTCTCCTGTAGCTTGTGTTATAAATCTTTGCTACCGTTCCCTTTTTTCCCTAAGAAGGGAAGTTGTATAAGTGATTGATATTGTGCAAACATTGGTATTATATAGGGAGCTTCTGTAAAATGTGTTATAACTTCCTTCCCTTGAATGTTATACTCATTCAACCTGCCCACGGAATCGCACTAAACCCAAACCTGTAATTATAACGCATTCTCTTTCCAATGGGGAACTATTAGCCGTGAAATTCAATATGACTGTATAAATTCTACACTTTTGAGGGCTAATGATTCATTGAGGATTGTTTTTTAATGAAATATGTGCTTTTTAACTTAATTTATAAGGTTTCCTATTTTATTTGTGTCTTCTTGAGAATAATGAAAAAATTATTTATCAAAAAAAAACAAAAAAAAAACCTCAAACCAATTAAAATCTAAATACAAAGGTTATCTTAGAATATTTTATGATATAAGAGATTGGCATTTTGGATAATATGGAATGGGATGCTTTGGTAATATTTTACTGAAATCACAATTTTATTAGTAATTGTAGTTGTTTTGCCCTCACTTGAACTCGGGCCAATATGGTGGCGCTTGCCTACAATCAAGGTAGAGGATGTCACTGCATGTGCCATCATTTCGCCCAGACTTGATCTCGGCATGTTAGATGACGTCCTCTGACCCGATTAGAGGATGGGGAGAGGATGTCACCGCAAGTGCCCTTATTTTGGTGGAAGTCCCAGCCGGGTTATGTCCCCCATGGTGCGGATGAAGATAGCAGACTAAGGATAGAAGAGGAACGTGCGGAAGGGGTCAGTAGAAGCGGAAGGGGCAGCAAAAGGGAAAGTGGTCAGCAGAGGAGGTAGGGAAACATTTAGACAGCATGAGTGTGGGAGAGAGTGAACAAGAATGAGAGTTTGTGAGAGTGAATGAGAGTGATTGAGAGTGTGAGAGAGTGAGTGATGGTGAATGTGGGCAGCAGGCACCTGAAAACAAATGGGACACAAATTAACCAAAAATTTTTTAGCAACCAATCATTCCCAATTTTTTTTTTACTTACACTGCAATGACTACCTGAAACTTAGATTTGATACCAAACTTTAAAATAAAGGGTTAAATAAATTATTGACAACGTTAGTAACAATAAATGCTATTGTGATTTTTTAATTTTTTTTAACAAAGTAGTCATAATTGGAGTACAGTAGTCCAATTGCTTTGATAACCTTGGAGATTAACAAGATCCACATGCAAGATCTTTATCTAATACACTGAGCTTTTCTAGACGTAAGTGGCGAGGCTATATACACACTCCACAATTCATATTTCTTTACATATGTACATTTTTGTAGGGAAATAGATCTTAAATATTGCTTCTACAATTACATTCTTACAGGTTAGTCCTTTTTTTTCTATACAAAACCAGATTTTTATCCATAGAAGCGATACTTGTCTAGGTTTTTAATGTGTTTCAGGTGCCGCGTGATGCTTTGGGCTCTTGGGTCAAATAAATTCCAGATGTCCATTTAATAAGCGGCGGTATAACTGAAACGCCACCTTATTAAACAGCAAATGTCCTTTACAATGATCGTGGCGATGTTGTATTGTTGTGCACCCTGATAGGAAAATTAAAATGAGCTAATATTTTCTAAACACGGAATAAAGTTAAGAATTCTAAGGGTTCCCTAAATTCCAGACTGGAATGATCATATAATGACAATTATTATTGTGAAATTTTGTTTAATGGGCCGATGTAATTTTGCGGTCAAAGGGAAAGAAGAATTAGCCCGAACTGCCAATCTGAAACATTGATCTCATACAATAGCCCTATGTAATATGTCAAAAGCCTGGCTTAATTTAGCTTTTCTACTCAATCTGAAAACATTTGATTCTGCTTATAACCTAACATGTATGTGTATAATCACGCTA
Source organism: Spea hammondii (assembly GCA_029215755.1). Lineage (NCBI taxonomy): Eukaryota > Metazoa > Chordata > Amphibia > Anura > Pelobatidae > Spea > Spea hammondii. Next base: position 50,226,262 of record JARDYJ010000007.1, read on the forward strand.
ACAATTTGCTACCAAATGGGTCCCTGCCCATCCCCCATTCCCAATATAAAGTTTGAAACATGAGTTGGTCCATTATGTTTGCCCATCCTCTGTCTAGTAAATCAGACTTAATTCTTCATCGTATTTCCTACCAAAGAGAGTTTTAGCCCATCCTGATTAATCTCTCCTGCTTCTAACATATTTCCCCAATGAATGGTAAACAAACCCTTATGTTTTGGTAAAGCTACTTATCTACCCTGAAATATAATCTGGGGTTTCGTGAAACAGTCCTTGGTAATGGGAATAGAACAGAAGATGTGCAAAAATAGATTTAGGGTGCAGGGAAGAAGCCACCAGCACCCCTGAATATTCTTCAATCTTTTTATTACTCTTCCAAGACATTTCATTGTTTTGTGTGTTGCGTCAAAAGGAGGAAAAACATACACAATGCAAGTAAAAAATGTTACTTTTTAGACAAAAATCAAAAGTTTTTAATAAACATTTATTCGATTTTACATGTTAGATTGTTTGCGCTTCTCATCTTCATAAATCAAGTAAGGCGGATGATGGAAATATAAAGTGACATGGTTGCTATAAGGACTGTACTAGATCATAACATATGATGTGGTTTTGTTGGTGAAACAAAGACATCAGAATTCACAGTGTTGGAAAACCAGTAGATGTAGGAACATAACAGTACTGGACACACCATCAGCAAATCATGAATTAATAGCTGCATTTAATGTGGAGAGGACTGCAGTTCCCATCACTCTTTTGGTAGTGTCTTTATCTACCATTGTTTACCCCCAAATATCCATAGTTTGCACATCTTTTGGTCTGGGACATGATAACCCCAACTGGCCATTAAGCAGTGGAATAGTAGGGAGCCAGAATGCAAGATAGGGTTATCTTTCCATTGGCCCGCAGCAGAGAATGCGTTTATAAAAATAATTGGGTAGTAGAAGCGTTATTAAACACTCATCTATGGACACCAAATGGCTTGTTTATCCCTCAGAAAGCTCAGGATGCTGACACAACCACAAGGGATCCTGGATAGACACATGCAAATAAGATTAACAACAACTACCTTTTGCATTTATATCCACTTTATACATGTACAAAAAAAGCCTTCAAACAACACTTGGGTACAAAATGTAGTAGCTAGTTCACCAATCATGGTCAGCTGTTTCATTCTTAACAGGACTCATCAGCATGCGGCTGTGATAGTGGTTTAAGACTTGAGGCTTGGGGTAGCACGAGAAATACCAATTACATAAGTTGTGGTGAGTAAAGGTGATGGAAAACCCTTCCACTTAAAATTAAGGGGGTAGTAGAAGTATTATTAATCACTCATCTACAGACACCAGACAAGCCAGAAGGCTTGTTTTTTCCCTCAGAAATCTCATGGTGCTGCCACAACCACGGGGGATTCTGGGTAATGGTATTTCTTGGCTACCTCAAGCCTCAAGTATTAAGCCAGTATCACAAACTCATGCTGACGAGTCCCATGGAGGATGAAACAGCTGTCCATGAGCGGTGACCTGGCCACTGCACCTCTTACCTGAGTTTTATCTAAAGGCCGCCCTGTACAGCGGGCAATTACTTTCAAGGGGTCCATGTATAAAGTGGATATAGAGGCAAAAGGTGATCATTGTTGACCTTATTTACATGTGCCTACCCAGAATCCCTTGTGGTTGTGGCAGCACCATGAGATTTCTGAGGGAAAAACAAGCCTTCCGGCTTGTCTGGTGTCTGTAGATGAGTGATTAATAATGCTTCTACTACCCCCTTAATTTTAAGTGGAATGGTTTTCCATCACCTTTACTCACCACAACTTATGTAATGGTAAAAATAATTGTAAACATAATACATTATTCATCTTAATGAATTACTCAGCTACAAATATAATTATCGCTAGGTCACAAAGCTACATCCCAAAAGCTTTTCTCCTAGATGACACCCCCTAATACGAAACTATTCCCCTTTAGCCATAAGTATATTAAATTCCAGCACTTTATCCTGTGGATGATGGCAATTGTAGTGTGACTGATGGAGGGACGTAGGTGTTCAGATCTAACCCTTTGAATTAAAAAACATAAGCAATGCTTTCTATAAATTTCTGCCAAGCAAAGGGGTGAGGGATCTATGATGATTACAATTCCCTCTCCATGGCATCATATCTGGATGAAAATCCATCTAGTTAGCTGTAGATAACATCAAGGTTGGCTGCTATTGTGTGCATAAAGTTAAATCCCTCTTTGGACGACTTCCAGAGGACACACTCAAATTTAATTTGACTGCCGCATGCGGGATGTGGATCCAATATTCTTGGCAGAAAAGAACTTAAACTCTGAAACCGAGACTTTATAAACTCAAAGAAAATAAACTCATGAGTCAAATTATGTGCTCCTAATTTGGCAACTTTACTGTGTCCTGTAACGGGTGACTTCATTTGTTAGCAAAATGAAATAGGAGATTCATGCAATAGTCAGTAATTAAATGGTGCGCCGTAATCGGGATCAATCTACAGGAACTCCGTCAATATGGAGTCACATTTATTACCAACATTGTCACCCCTGAAGGACCTGGTGTCCATGGCAAATACTAGGCTTCATGTATTAAGCAAACACTAGGCCTCATTTATTACGCAAAGACGCAGAAACCCAGGAATGCTTTTATTTTAAAAGCGAAAAAAAACACAAAACAATAATGTTTGCCTATGTTAGCATTTTGTACGCCTATACAAATTAAATATAAAAGAGTTAACAGAACAGGAAGATACATGTTTGACAGAGGAAGAATTGATTTAGAATACCAGAGAATAATAGATCTCCGACAAGCCCTAACATTTTAATTTTTTTACTTTTTATAATTTCTTTCTATAGTCTATAGGAATTGATTAAAATTTGATGAATTTGATGAAAATTGGCCCTAGGCACTTTAAGCACAGAAGCTGGTAAATGACAGAAGATTTTTATTATTTATTTGGATTAAATGCATGACTTCATTTTTATCTAAGTTGAATTGTTTTTGTGAAAGACCATTTCTCGTTGGAGACTAAAGAATCATGAGTGTTCCTATATAATATTTTTGGTCTTTTTTTCAAATTATATTAGATGAAAACATTGTGAATTTTTTTTTTTAGTTGATTTTTTTAAATTATTTATTAATTTAAAGATATCAGTATAAGTGAAGGAACCAAATAAATAAAAAAACATAAAAACAGTACCAAATAATAAAAAAATATTATAATCTTCAGAAATCTCAATTTTTTTTTAAATAGATGGCTAAATAAGGCTTTCACTTTTTCTGTTATCATCGAGGAAAACTCCCGAAATATTTGATTCATCTAGAAAATAATGTACAGTGTGTTTGGAAGCCCTGGTATATCCATCATTGTCATAAATAATCACCAAAAGGGTTGAGCTTGATGCCTGTGGCTTGTCAGGGCTGTGGACAGATTGCGTTGTGATTTGAAGAAAGCCAAACTCTAGAAATGACTGAATCCTCATTAGAAAGACATACGATACCATTGAGACTCTAAAAATCAATCCCTTTTTTTTTTCTAACACGATTGCTACTCCCAGCTACATAGTTATGTAATTAGTGGAGAAAAATGACACAATTATATCAAATTTTCATAATTTTTCCTTACTGTTGATTTAAAGATACAACAATTAGACCCCCCCCCTGTTTTCCATCAACAAAGCGATAGATAATTAAAAAAATATATAATAATTGAAAAATGTGCTTTAGTGTTTTTTCAGTAAAACATGAAAGACTAGAATGTCGATAAATAATCCAGATCTGTAAGCCGAATGACATATTCTTACAGATCGCTGTCCGGGAATGAGTAATTATTAAAAACATTAATGTTATGGAATGCAAGAAGATTTCAGGATGCAGATATTTCACGACCAGATGGATCTAAATGTTTTCATTTTTGTAAGGACTTTTTTAAGTGGCAAATATACAATTATGAAAACTCCCCTAAATTCTTCTTACTTTGACGATAAGAAGAAAAAAAACAAAAAAAAACAAAAAAAACAAACAAAAAAAACAAACAAAAAAAAAAACCAAAAAAAAAAAAACTAAAAAAAAATCTCACATCCTTATAATCCTTCTTTACAGAAAAGGCATCTGTTTGGTATTAGAATCCAAAATTCCAGATTAAATCACGAAGTTGGCTGTCAGCGTCACAGAGCTCACCTCTGTAACAGTTACTATCCGTGAATGCATGGATACAGCTAAAAGAGCAGAGCCTACGAGGTCAAGTGCGCAATTCTAATCTTGATGGAAAGTCAACATGGACAAGAGTTATGGGTAAAAGAACACCAGCGTTAAACCCCCCCCCAGGACTTCATTTGCAAACAAGACACGATCCTGTTGGGAATAAAAAAAAAAAAAGCGGTCCCTGGGGCATGAATATTATTACACGTTCTACGGCTAAGTTGAACTGTACAAAAAAAAATATAACTTCCTGACGTTGATTATTTTTTTGTGTATGTTTATGATATCATTACAGATGGAAAGAGGCAAATACATAAGGGGGGGTTTCTGCAGAATCCCTCTGTACATCTGCAAAAGGGATGAAATGATACATTATGGGAGCAAATGATGGCTGGAGCGTCCGTTCAATGTGATCTGTCTGTATTTCCACTACTCCGTTTTGATACATCTAAATGCATTCTGCGTTTTTTTGGAATGTCTGCTGAGCTGGCCCTGTATCATGTATAATTTATCCATAGTTAATATTCATCTCCTTACAAACCACCACTAATAACTTATGTCTAGGATCTCTGTTTCACTCTGTAGGGCGTACTAAATGTAAAATACCTAGTTTGTTATTACACCCATGTTTTTTTTAATACTCTTACAGTGTGTGGTCACGCGTATCCAGCCGGTGGTCCCACACAAGTACGGGGTCCTATCGGCCGCTCGGCATTTGCCTTTTGTGCAGGTGGCCAGTTCAGGCTTTTCTTTCACACAGCAAATCAAAATAAAATTTTTATTTACAGTGTCCAAAGTTGGAACAGAACTATATTATTGTATCAGAATTTATGTATATAATGTAACACACAGATTTTTTCCATTCACCTGCCAGGTCCACGTCCTTTATCTTCCCGGATGGTGATGACAGTAGTTTTAAATCCCTGTCTCCCCCCGTTGTCATCGGACGTACATTTTCCATATCAACAAATCCCAGCCGAGCCGCAAACTAATCACTCAGGCTTAGAGAAGACATTAAAGATCTCTCGTATGAGCTGAAAGAATTCCAAAGTATTTTTTTTTTCACTTCTGCGTTTCACCTGACCCACTATAACGCGGGGTAGTCTGCTTGTCACCGGTGGACTATGTGTCTATTTCGAGGGTCTGGAACACACGGTACACGTTAAATTCCGGGATGCAACGATTGAATGCTATGATTTCATCAAGTGAAACTGGAGCCCATGATTAGATCCAACAACTGATCGCTCATGTACCACATGAAATGTAGCTAAAAATATATTTGCTGGGTTATTGCAAAAGCTGGCCGGTATAAATATATACAAATTTCTAATGTTCCTGACACCCACTGTAAAGAATACATTCTAAAGTACTCTGTGAGTAACCCTAACCCTCTGTGAGCGCTTTAATATAATTTATTCCAAAAGAAAAAAGTCAATAAGGCTTCCCTACTCTCCATGGTCCGACTATGATGGAGACATCAGGCCATGTGCCGCCTCTGCCCAACGTCTAAACATCATGATTTTCTGATGGCAACACGTTCAGACGTCACAGATTGACTTCAGTAATCGCTGACCCCTTTACAATTAGATACATCCATTTAATGATACGCCTGGTGTGTTACAATGTTACCTTTTTCTGTTTGGAATGATCTTATGTAAAGGCCATCGTATGCACTTTAACGCTCAGATAGCTACGCGGTCCCTTTAAATTGTCAATTTGTTGGACACTGATTGGTTGCTTGATTGGTTTCGTTGCCATTACAAAATCATGATGTTTAGATGTTGGGCAGAGGCCGCACATGGCATGATTTATGAAAACACTGATTACCGCTCCTTGGCCTTTTGTGGCCAAAATGGCTTTGAGGTCTAGCATCATACATTAAATAGTAACACTGCGTTCAAATAACAGTTTTCATAATGTTTTCTACGCAGAAATCCATCTATTGGCCCCACCCTTCCTTCAAATACTTTAATGGTGTCTGTGCTCAGCGGGTGATGGGGAATCTCTAGTGTTTGTGGACTTAGTCTTCTGGAATGAAAACCTTGCTTTCTCCATGGGTTATCCTAAGGTCCCCAGTTGTAATACACATGGTAAGGGGTGCGAACAGACTGCAGGTTAAATATCCTTCGATCTCTGTCAACCTGTCAAGAGTAGCACATGGTGATCTGTGAATCTGAAATGTTAATTGATACACAGGCAACGCTACGTTATGATGTCATAACTCTACTCATTGGGTTTTCCATGCTACAGACTTGATTCTTGCTGGAATACCTGCTTGACTACAGGGCTGGAAAGGACATTGAAATCAGGTAGGGGCTTTTAGATGTTTTAAGACCCCCCTGATGCTACATTAGGGTTCCAAAGTCTCTTAGGGCACCAGATACCCCAGCATTGGTTTTGAAAAAAACAGCCTTTTTTTTCTAACATGTGTTTTAGGCTTAAATGTGATGTTGTAGATGTCTTTTAACACAACGCCGCAATAATTATACAATTTGATTCCAAACATCTTTGCAATTTGTCTTCGCTTAACAAAGTTAAATGGAGTTAAAGTGGGGGGCCGTTTGAATCTTTCACTGTGCCCTCTGGCAAGAAGTTATCCTGAAAAATATCAAGATGTAAAGAGATCCCTGAAGAAAACATTTAATGTCAGTAAAACCCCATATTCATTTGCATTTGGGGAAAACATAAATTGTGCATAGTTCAAACTAGATGAACCAAATAAAACGCTGATTAAATTAATTCTATATTAAACAAAAGGAATATACTTTCCAACTGTGTCAATATCTACAAGGCAAATGGATTATCTTGCTGAAACACAGCATATTAAGCAGGATTTCCAAATTTATAACAATCTGCAAAAATTGAAGAAGAAAAAAAAAACGAAACAAGGGTACCTTTTAGGTTTTAATAAAATCATAATTAAATTATATACCGTGGACGGCTCCCAATACGTTACTAGAAAACCGCTTTGCTGTGACGGACCCCGCGCTTAAAAGAGAAACATAGTTATTAAACAAATGTTGGAGTATCGTTCAGATTCCGTAGGCAGATTTGTATAGAGCTTGACCAACGTAAATGAGATTCTTTTTACCACCATAGTATGGGGAGATATAGATCTAAGAGAAGATGGAGTCTTTAGTGCAAGGTGATACTTTTAAGATAAATATGTACTTTATATGTTTCATGGACCTCAGATGTCATATTCTGGTGATCGATAGAAAGTACGGCAGTAGCAGAGATAGGAACCCAACGTAAATATATCCCCGGCTCCATGTCTCCATGGTTTATTACAGAAACGGTCAAGATGCAGCCCTCCAGTCATTCCAGCATTACTTCTGTTATCTCAAAACAGATGTATCATAGATGTTGTAGGTCCCACATATGGTGGTTCACTAAGACCTATGTGGATATGAGAGGTGAAATTTGCAAAGTAGAAGATTGATAACTATTGCCTTTAATATCACAGCCCGTAAATTAAACTTAGCAGGGACCCTAAATAATGAGAACTTTCCAGGCTTATACACAAAGATGGCTGCCCTGATTTACTCAACCAAGATTAGAGTTCCACCAAGGTCAATAAGGACACATCATTGGTGAACCTCATGGAAAGATGGAGAGCCTTATGCTGCCCATATAACACGACTAGATCTGTCCCATTTATTGTGGGAAGCTATTGCCCATTGGCCCATGGGGCATTTGCACGGTGTGCCAGATGGCCAGTCTTGGCTTGTATAGAGATAAAATGGCACTTTTAGTTTGTTATTGTGACTGTTAGAAAGGTTTTGCTGATTCCTACAATCAACCTTTACCTAAAACTAAAATACAAAGAAAAAGTTTCATGTCAAATAGTATAGGGTGATTTCCAAAGGTGTCGCAGGTGCATAAAACAGTAACGGAACCACATAATTGCAATTGTGGCAATGGGTAAACAACTTTGCTACAAAGTTACTCACAAAGTTTTACAAAATTCAATATTAATAAGTAGATCTGGGAATGGAAATGTGCATAATCAAGCCATATAAAGTGGGGTCTCTCATTTGCACCCAAAGTGGGGGTATCGCCGCCTGCAACAGAAATATCCAGAAAGGTTAGTAACTCTTTGTATATAAACGGTTGTGATTTTACGCGTCGCTCCTGCTAAGACTTACGTGTCGCTTAGAATAATATTGTAAGAATAATGACATCTTTCACAGGAACTTTACCAGTAAAACAAATTGTACAGCCGACAATGTAGTCATTTTGTTGATGTTGATATGCTGTTTTTTTGGTTTTTTTTTAAGATTAGTGTAGTTTTTTTTTTTCTTCTTCTACTTTGATAAATATCCTCATCGTGCAGCTAACTGATCCCCGAACAACATTTTATGCAGCCTGTTTACTGTACGGTGACTAATCTATGTAACACATCAGTCATGTCGTAAGGCGAGAAAAAATAAAAAGGGAAAGGGAGGGTCAGAGGTCACATAAGTTCAAACACAAGAAGGGGGGCTGTATGGGGGTTGGAGGGAACTTTTTGAAAGAAGCTTAGTGTTACAGGAACAATGTATGTACCCATATACTCTGTTTTAGTCTAAATTCTATTAGGAGAAGCAGCGTAATCCTCTGCAATAATAAACATTATATATATATATCAGTTTGTCAATTCTAGTTTTCTCAGACCCCTTGAATATATGAAGCGATGCGTAACTTATTGGTGTTATATAAATAAAAGATTAATAATAATAATAATATACTGTACAGTATAAATACACATATGTGCTCAATCAATATACATATTTCCAAAAATGTATGTGCGCAGAAAATCCTTAAAAAGGATCAAATAAAGGGTCAGGTAAAAGTGTAAATGCTGCTTAAAGCTTGGGACTCTAGATACCCCGGTGGCTGCATGTGGAACTGCAATCAATATACAATTAATATAATATTAGGGGTAAATTGTCTCTCCGTCCCTCTTACCAGCCCCTCTTTGCAAAGTATTACTTGTAGATTAATGCATATTAGGAAGCCACCTTATGTCTACTCCAGGGCTCCACAACTCCAGTCCTCCAGAGCCGCAAACAGGTCAGAACCCGAAACATAGAAACATGGCAGATAGAACCATTCGGCCCATCCAGTCCACCCAACCTCTGAATACTTTTCTTAGTCCCTGGCCTTATCTTACACCTAATTGTGTGTATCCTTGCCTAAAACATATAGATTAATTATTTTTTAACCCCTTAAGGACAATGGGCGGTCCCAAAACCCATTGAAAACAATGCATTTTGAGCCCATACATGTATGGACTTTGTCATTAAGGGGTTAATGGAAGTGTTCAAGTTGGGATAACCTAAAACTGTGGCCTCTTTGTGGACCTTGGGTACCTGGGTTGTAAAGCCCTTTTCTGCACCAAGCAAGAAGCCATCTTCATCTCCTGTTCAAAGGATCATGGTTATTCCTCCCCACTGAGTTACCCTTCCCATATTGTTAAATTGCTGATAGCTTTTTATTGGTTCAGGGAATCAACAACATTTAGGTGGGGAGGAAAAGAGAAAAGACATGAAAGCACATACTATGAATACTAGTCTCAATAAATGAATTTAGTTACGCCAAAAAAAGATGGAGCCGTGGCCCCTTAAAGCATATAAAATATTCAGATTGCGTTATGGTGCAGATGTTAAAATCTTCAATTAGACACACTACTTATCCCTAATTATCCAGGGGTAAATGATTTGTGTTTTCACCTGACCCATATTTTTCTAACATTATCTCTTGTCACAGGGGTGGGCTGGCTAGATGTCAAAGGGGGCAACTGACCCCTGGACTGGACTGATTTAACAAATTTAAGCTGTCAGCACAAACATCTTCTTTCTTTTTTTTTTCCTTCCTCGTTTTCAGATGTGGTGACAGGAGGAACCTTTTGATGGACCTTTTAACAAATTTGAGGTTATACGAAATATGAGCCAATGGTTACTTTTCAAGTACCATCTTTTGGATTTTCTGAAAAAAGTCCCGTTTTTCTTACATTTTGGTACAGCAGGTTGTAGATGGGATAGTGTGGTGCAATCAGCTATCCAAAGACTCGGATTGCTCATGGCTCCAGTATTTTCACTTCGGACCATTCTTTCTTTTTATACACAACGTCTGTTAAAGTAATGTAAGCTCTTTTCGGTGTCACATCATACATGGATTCTTTGTAGTTTTGTTGCTTTTTACTATCTTTGTCCTAACCTCCTAGAATATGCTTGATAAGACCGTCTATTATATTTTATCTGAGGCAGCTACATGAAAAAATAAAATAAAAAAATAATAAGATATATATAAATATATATATATTATTTATTTTTTAATTTTTTTTTTATAAAATATATATATTTTTTTTAATTTTTTTTTGGGGGGATGCAGTACCCCCAACCCAGTTTAAATTATAAACAAATTTTATCACTCCAGGATACTGTGATGTCCCCAAAGGGTTAATAGTCTATTTAAAACCCCAATCGTTTTAGATGAAAACATGAGAGTTCTCGTTAAACTCCATGCCTTTGTATGCCCTCATCTGAAATTCACAAAACCTTAAATTGCTACTGCCCCAAACAACTTGCTTATTAGTGAATCTACCAGTTGTTTCGAAAGTGTTAGCATAACGTCTATGGAGTCTGGTCAGTTGTGTTAACCCTTAATTCAACTGACCAATCAACTGCTAGATCCCATTATTGCAACCTTTTGGGCTGTAATATACAGTAATACACTCACATCTAGCAAACATTCTGAAATATTAGAAAAGACAGACATCAGGGGGGAAATCCTCTAGTAATAAATAACACATCTGTAATTCATCAGAGCCATAAATTAGCTTTAAAAATGGGAGCTATTTAGAAAATAGCTTTAACCCCAGGAGAATATCAGATAAGAGAAATCTGGTCTTTTAGTCACAATGATAAATTTATTCAACTGCGGCCAACATCATTTTCTGTCATTACATAAAATCTAAAACTGACTTTTTTTTTTTTTTTTTTTTTTTTTAAATAACATATTTTTAGCCATTTTGTATTCTTGATAACAATCATTAGCCAAAATTTACTACAAACGTTATGAAAAATTCCATTACATAAGTTATGGTGAGTAAAGGTGATGGAAAACCCTTCCACTTAAAATTATGGGGTTAGTAGAAGTATTATTAAACACTCATCTACAGACACCAGACAAGCCAGAAGGCCTGTTTTTCCCTCAGAAATCTCATGGTGCTGCCACAACCACAAGGGATTCTGGGTAGGTGCATGCAAATAAGGTCAACAATGATCACCTTTTGCCTCTATATCCACTTTATACATGGATCCCTTATACTCCTATATGCCCAGAGTGGCATGTAGGGGTATAAGGTATTTCTGGAGGCAGAGTGGCATATAGGGGTTAAAAAGCATATCATGGGGCTGAGTGGGATATATGGGGGTATAAGGCATTTCTGGGGGCAGAGTGGCAAGCCTGGAGGCAGATGTGCATAACTGGGGGGCAGGTTGGCAAATAAAAGGAAATAAAACCAAAAAAAATTATATTTTCTTCAATCATAGCCTTTATTAAATATGAAAAAATAGTTTACATGAATTAATATTTACTGGTAAAACTTTTTTCCTATAGGGTCATCTTATATTCAGGCTTTTTCTTTTTTTCCCCCTAAATTAATATTCAGATTTTGCGGGGTTGTCTTATAATCAGGGTCATCTTATAAATATGGTATATATATGGCACTCATATTTTCTGTGTGCCAAACAAGGCAGCTATCTGACTTATCAGAATAATAATTTTATCGTTCCTCCAGAGGTGAGTTGTCCATTTGGAAGATGGTTTTGGCATCCCTAGAAAGATAAATGAAGAGAGAAGAGGGGTTGTTGGAGCAAGTGAGTAATTAATTATATAGGGTTATCCCCACATGCTAAAGACCTCAGCCCTGTTCAACTTTTAACCTTTTATTTTAAACCTAATATTTCTATAATAATTACTATATAGAAACATTAAATTTGCCGGTAGATGAGACCCATTTGGTCAATCTAGTAGTCTTATTTTTCTTGCTGTGAAGACCCAAACCTTAATCGGTTCTTGGTCTTCTGAGTATTGATAACAGTTCTGTAAGCTACATTCTAATTAAGACAATATACATTTCTAAAAATGACAGAATCTTTCAACAGCTGTTATCTTATATTTGACTGCATTTTACATGCAAAAACACTTTCTTTTTTGTCACCTGACATTTTGGAAGCACATGGGAATCTAATCTAGAAGCCAGCCTTTGACTTGATCTGATTAAAATAAGACTAAATTCCAATGTTTTGGCTTTTTTTTAGTCAATTGATATTTTTCACATTGATAAATCATATATAAATGAAGAATTAGCATGGGAGTCACTAGAGCTAATATGTGTACCGAACTACAATGTCCGTACAAGAAAAAAAAAAAGTAATTTGTCCCATTTGTTTGAAATTTAAGTATTTATTTGTAAGCACACATTAACATAAATCCCCAAGGGTCAAGCATTCAACGTGTACCAAAGTACCAATCATGATATAATAAGCTTAGTTGTGATCTTTGCACATTGTACATAATAATTACTGTGAATAGATGTTTTGGGATAAAATTGCACATTTTCGGGGAGAAAATACATCAATATAGCCCAAATTATTTCAGTTCACATAAAGAAAAACATGAGTACAATTATATGAATTTCAGCAAGATCAGAGAATGTTTACATCGCAATCAGACCTGCCCAACGTAATTAACTGGTTTCAAAATCAAGCTGCCATCTTATTATGAGAAGGAAATTCTATCCCTAAGAATGATTTTTTTAATCATTAGAAATTGTCCAATTTGAAAGTTTAATTTAGGCAGTAATTGCTTTTCTAAGGATAATAATAATAGTATTAATAATAAAAAAAATAATATTTATCATTATTGTTTATTCTCATTATTCGAAGGCCAGGTGGATTTCTGAATCACCATATGTCTCATTCATAGGACTTTTTGTTGAAAATATATTATTTATTGTTTTATTTTTATTTTAAAGCTCATTCTATAAGGAACATTTTAGAAAGTTTTAAAGACTATGACATCATTAAAATAAATAAGCTTATTTTTTAAGAACGTGCTTGCATGAAAATAATAATAATATATAAAAAATATAATATATATAATAATAAGTATTCGCAGGCATCCTCCATAGATGTTCTGGAGAATATATTGCTGCATACCTTAGATAAAGGACCGTAAAATTGTGAATTCATTCCATTTGGATTTCTGTTGTTTGATCACTAGAGTCTTAACCAGCAAATCACCCAGGTAGAAATATGGCTTGGTCGCATTTGCTTTTTTTCCATTATGATTTATAATTTTTTAATGCCAAGACTAAATATTTTAAGATATTTCTGCGCCGTGAAGTTGCCTGGAATTCAAGACCTGGAAAGAGAAGAAAGTTTCTAATACTTTGAAAAACATACTTAAAAGTGAAAATGACATTACCAGGATTTCAGTTAAAAATAAAATAATATAATGCATGTCATTACATTAAAATAATATTTTTAACTATGTGGTAAAATAAAAACATTGGCTTATTGGAAAATACTCTTTATTTTATGTTATTATATAATTTATTATTATATACAATTCAGAAAATAGCCTAATTCTTATGCAAAATAAAATAAAAATGTCAATATTATTTAATTGTTGCGTGAGTTCATTAAAATAGGCTCAAGTATTAAGCCAGTATCACAACCTCATGCTGACGAGTCCCATTAAGGATGAAACAGCTGTCCATGAGTGGTGATCTGGCTATTGCATCTCTTACCTGAGTTCTGTCTTGAATCTAGAGGCAATAGGTGATTATTGTTGACATTATTTGCATACGCCTACCCAGAATCCCTTGTGGCAGCGCCTCAGATTTCTGAGGGAAAAAATTTCAGAATTGCAGAATATTAGGAAGGAGTAGGGGTAGGAATGTTCCCCTCCCTCATTTTGTTCCAATAAACTCCCTTTACCTGCAGACTTGGAGGCGGCCATTGTTATCAGTCATGTGATATTTTGAGTGGCTTTCCCGGCTCAAACACCACACTGAGCTGATGCTTTACGGCAATGCTAATGAAGTCTGTTCATCCATACACTTCCATTAGTCAGAGAGCCCAACTGGGTGAATAATTATTTTATTATCACGGGCAGTATGATAAGGAGTCGGGGTGTCTGTCTAGTAGATTGGGGCTCTGATAACAGAAGAGAACTCATACAAATGGCTCATATTCTACTGCCTGAAAACATTATAATATGGGGCAACTGTCTAAAAAGTAAAACAGCACAATATTTAAAAAAAACCTAATTGTTAATCAAATACCATTAATACAACATTTAGTTCAAAGATAAACTTTAAGACACGTTAATGTTGGTTTACCAGTCCCCCACCCTCAAACAGATGGGGATTTTGTAATAAACTGCATTTTAACCTTAATTCCAGCAGTCAATTTAAGATGAATCATTTTATGATTTTGACAATATTTCAAAGTGAAAAATGGTACATAACATTTATTTGACTTTCAACAAAATTAACGCTATTCTCTGTTGGATAAATATGAAGCGAAGGCTGTGCTAAAGGAATTCAAAAACGTATGATGCTCACGTAACATACATAACGTGCTCTCTATAAAGAAATGTAAATATTTAAAGACTCGAATGTTTATACCAACCTCACAGACCGAAATCTCTGTTCACTGTGTTATCCAAATAAATCATTTGCACTCAGTACTATTAAGTATTGGTAGTTTTTTCAACTGCGTTTAATTATCTGTTATATACACCGTCTCTTACATTGTATCAAGGAACTGAGAGCCAGAAACATCTGACGAGTAAACATTCCCTTTAGATTCAAGGGTTTAGCCCAGCGGGGGGGGGGACAACTCTTTGAGGGACGCAAACAGGCCGCCGTTTTAGGATCTCGCAGCTTAATCACATATATATATTGCAATTAAAAGTTAATTTAACGAATTCAGGCAAGGATACAAAGAATTCCCGGCCTATTTGTGACCTGTAATATAGATACCTGGGAACTTCACAGGGCAGGCTACCTGGAACTCTCCCTCCTCGGGGGAGTGGCTTTGTGAATGGGCAGGGCTAGTCATGCATAAGGGTGTGGCTAGCCCAAACAGCCTTCAGTAAGGGGGGGGATGAGAACAAAGTGGGCGGGGAGCAAGCAAATGTCACCCCCCCCCTACCTGGAGAAAGAAGAAATTGACATGGAGACCCAGGCCAGCAAGGATTCACTTGGAGACTCCAGGTCAAACACAGAGTGTTTCAAGGTAATATATATATGTAGTACGTGTGTGTGCGCGTACAATCATGCTATGAATTCCCAATGGCGATTTGCTTTGTGCCCTTATCGTCCATGTTGGCGTAATATGTATTTCATTTTGCTGTACACTGTATGTTTGACCATTTTGCCATTTTGTTGCTCACCATAACTTATTTGTACATTGTCAACCATCTTCTCACCAAATGTACCAGAAGGCTTTAGAAGATTTTTTCGTCTTCATTTACCCAAATTTAATTTGGGTAAATGAAAACATAGTCTTTTCTGGCTCCCCTCGTCAGAGAGACTTTAGCCTGGGAAGAAAAGAAGAGACTGCATATCCCTAAGTGTGGGGATTTAAGGTTGCCCTCTGGCACGTGGAGCAGTCACCTGCTTTTCAGTGATAAGCAGAGGCATTGGGCATCTAGGGAAAAAGAAAACTGTTTATAGGACTGAATATAACTTAAAGTAGCGTTCACCTGTGAAGGAATGTTGTGCTGAGAGAAAGCTGTACAAAGGACCAAAGTTTCTTTGAGATGTAACCAACATGCTAATGGATTGCAGCCATCTGATGATACCGTAGATATGTAGATTTATCTGGCTGATGTAGAGGACAGTAGAGGACTTGCTAATACAACAGTAATCAGAATCTGCAGGTAGGCACGTCTACATCAGGAAAGGTCCACATCCATTAACATTTGCAAGTACTACAATTTACATGTGTTGCCCAGATTTTAATTAATATTAATTACATTTATTTAGTGTTAAAACAATCAGTGCTTCATTTTTTATGGATATTGGCTCTTCCAACATTGGCATCTAAGGGCTTCACTTAAACCATATCTTCCAACAATTGATACAGTCATAACTTTATAAGACTCCTTTTGTTTTTCTTTTTAATTAATATTATGTCAGCTTTCTTTTTAAACATTTATTGTGCAACACATAATCTTATCATGTCCTAATAAATGCATGTTTACAGTAGATGTGACACAGTGATAGCAAATCGTTGTGAGTCATAGATTAAATTATTTGCAGTTGTCCGGGACAAATTTATTTTATAGCAATTCAAGATTAAAAATGTTACATTTACAGAGTGCTAGAACATTTTGGAAGTGCCATAGAGAAATAAATAGAAGTCCACCAGTTTGGGAATCTGTAGGTGGTCCGCACGCATAAACATCAGTTAACAAAATAAATAACACCCAGAAATCCTCAATGTATGCAATTGTTGCCATGTTCAGTAGTTAAGATGGCAAGTAATCAGGGATATTACAAAAACAATCTTCCCCAAAGCTGCTTATAAAGGGAGATTAAAGGTGAACGATCGGATTCTAATTTTTATTTATGTCTCTGTGCAACAAATTGCTATCTTTTTGGCTTGATCCATGCAAACTCTGCTGAAACAATGTAGGGAGACTCCAGGAAGTGGGTTACAACTTCCTACTTGGGCTAACAGGAGGACTCAAAAGCAATAGCCACTGAGGGATTATGGGAAATTAAAACAATTATCGTTTTGCCACAGAATACCTCCCGAATGTACCTCGTTTCCAGGAGCTCAGAATGTTTGCTGGGTATGAGGGTATCACAGGGTTCTACAGCCTTAAAAGCTACAATAGTGTGTATAAAACCAGCAGAAAATGTAATTAAATGCATGACTCCACTTCTTCTAAATGCCTTTTTGATTACGTAAATGTCCATCAATAAGTCAAAGGTTTCCATAAAGTGTCTTGTTAATGCTCCGCCCACAGACGTCGCCATTAAGCCGCAGTGTCCATCTTTGGTTATTTGGAATGTTGGGGTTAGACCTCACGTTGCACAACTATCACAAAACCATCAGTTGGATGTATTACTGCTGCCAATATTTAATGTTTTGTCAATAGGTTGCTCAGATTTATGCTTGCCACAAGTCTAAAAATCTTACAGAGAATTCTCAACAGACAGCACAGCCTTACTCAGGCCATCACATAGGAAAATGCTTCATCAGTATAAAACTGAAATCTTACACTAAGAGCAGTCAAGAGCTAAGATGTGAAGCAAACTTCCCATGCACAAGGAAAGCAACAACCCCAAACATACAGTTTTTCCTTCATGGGCCTCAGCAGTAAAAACTTAGCTGGTATACCGCTAGGCACAAGAGAGCAAAAAGGTCCATGTCTGGACTCACCTTTACACTTGGGGTGAGCCCCAAAAGAATCCCCAAACAAAGCAAGCTTAAGATGTATATTTTACAACAAAAATCCACCAAATGTATTACATTTAATGCAAACCTTCTCACATTCCTCATCGTTTTCACTTAAAACTAACCTGACCTCTTTACCTAATGTATCGGTTTGTCTTAGCCTATCAATTCAAGTTTTGTCAGACCCTTTGAATGTATGGACTGTAAGAAATGCTGTGGAAATTGTTGCCATCATATACATAAAAGATAATAATCTGTTTTACAAAATAAAAAAAACCAAGCATTTATGCAACAAATGGTGACCAACATCATCCTCATATCATGCATAAAAACAGCATCCTTTAAAGCTGATTTTGGATCTAACACTGCCTTTCATAACCCAAAAATAGCTAGTATCTCATCATGTTAATAAATTTAATAAAATAAAAACAAAAAAAGCCCCCTGCAGCTTCTAGTCAATGACCTGAAGCCTAACTATGTTATCTCTCAGTTGGTGTGAACATTTCTTTTCTCTAACGGGGAAGGCCCTTCACACCCAACATGGACCATTAAGAATATACCAAAGAGTCGATCTATACATTACAAGACTTTTTGACCTACGGCCAAGATGACATGATGGAAACAGGAACACAGCTCCTGCAAGCCAACACTAGCTTTGCTTCTGTGAAAATAATTAAATATGTATTTATTTTTACTCGTTATCATTTAAATCTTTAAATCTGTGCAATTTAGTGGGATTTCATGTAACCAGCTGCTTTACTCATTTGATGAATTAACGTCTTTTGTTGTCCTTAAGTTAAGGTCCTAAGAAACATTGTGGAATCTTCTAATAATCACACAATGGGGATGGTTTACTGACAGTGATGTCATAAATTCTCAGAGTGGCTCACTGCCAACGTGTAAAACATGGCAGGTCAATCAAGTACTGAATATAAACTCTGCAATCATATAAATAAAAAAAAAAAAACGAAATAAAAAAATATAAAGTCAGTTAAGACAAAGAATTCCAGAATCTGAATCCATGCACATGGTATTGATTCTCCTGTGTGAAATGAGGTCAGTTCTCTTATTGTTCATTTTTATTTTTTTATTTTATTTTTTTAAATCATCTTTTGGCGCTTCTTTGTCCTGAAGGCATATCCTATACTTACATAGCAGCTTGAGAGAGAGACACCTAATTGCCAAAGACAAATATTTTAGAATATGGAGAAATAGATTCATAATATTGTTATTAATAAAGTTCTAGTATTTTGGAAAAGGTAAAAAAAAATTTGAATGGTAAAACTCCAATTTGGTTATATTTTATTTTACAATACATGCCTACCCAGAATCCCTTGTGGTTGTGGCAGCACCATGAGATTTCTGAGTGAAAAACAAGCCTTCCGGCTTGTCTGGTGTCTGTAGATGAGTGTTTAATAATGCTTCTACTACCCCCTTAATTTTAGTGGAAGGGCTTTCCATCACCTTTACTCACCATAACTTTTATAATGGTATTTCTTGGCTACCCCATGCCTCAACTATTAAGCCAATATTCCAACCTCATGCTGATGAGTCCCTTTAAGCACAAAGCAGCTGTCCATGAGTGGTTATCTGGTTACTGCATCTCTTACCTGAGCAATTACTTCCAAGGGATCCATGTGTAAAGTGGATATAGATGCAAAAGGTTATTGCGTCTTTTTTTTTTTTTTTTTTTTTATTCTTTCCCATTTGGCTACCCAGAATTCCTTCTGGTTGTGGCAGCATCAGGAGATTTCTGGCTTAACCCCAACTTTCTGTGCAGTCTAGCTCTCTAATTTAATGGAGAGCTAAAAACGTTCAGCCCATGGGGCAATTCTATCCAGCAATAAACAACACAAAGCAACATGGGAGGCAACGTGCCCAATGTGTAGTACCCATTCACAACCAAAACACATCACCACAAAGGGAATCCATAAATATACAGGCATAAAGGGAACACAGAGAGAATACTTTCTGCTTTGTAGGCAATCTGAAAAAATGAAAATCGCATGAACAGCATTAAAATGAAAATGATGGTGATTTTAGATTATATTTATACTCTATACCCTGCCTATTCAATTGCATTCAAAGAGAATAATTATATTTATATGCTTCAAATTCCAATAGTGGTAGAAAAGACTCTATTTAACACAAACCATAGTGAAAATATAGTTCAAATGTAGCACAGCTTGTTATAAAGGGTTTTCTATGATTAACCCTTCCTCAAGCACTGGAAGAATTAAAAGTGAACCTGCCAGTTTAAATTAGTAGGTAAGATGAAACGTGAACTTTTCACCTGGGAGGGTATATTAAGAAAATCTGTATAGAATTTTGTTTTCACCACCTCCCCCTGTGATTTCCCCCCCCCCCCCTCCGCTAATCAGTTGCAGAGTTGTAGAGCTGGGGATTGGGGCAAATATTGATTTGATTTAGATTTTTCTTCTGTTCGCTCACTTTGTATTTTGTTAAATGATAAAATTATACTACTAACATGTCTATTTTTAAAGGGGTAGCAGAGGCATTATTAAACACTAGTCTACACCAACCTGATGAAATCTTGTAGTGCTCCCAGGACCGTGGGGAATTCTGGGTAGAGATGTGTAAACAAGATCAACAACGATCACCTTTTGCCTCTATATCCATGGGCCTCTTGGACCAAATGTCCACTGTACTAGACAACCCTTAAACAATGCCCAGCACAGAGGTAACAGCCACTCGCACTCACAGAACAGTTTTTTTGTTGCCAGGAAGGCTACGGTGGACACCAGGTTCTCTTCTTTTTTTGGGGGGGTTATAGCCCTTCCTTTCTCCACAAACACCACACAGCTAGCCTAAAAGGCAGGGCCTTGGGCTTGCAAAAATAAAAACCACTTAAAGCGCTCCAAGGCACGACCATATGCTTACCAGCATGTGAAAAAAACAAAAAACAAAGGCTTAAGCCACACAAAACCAATACTGCACAGCATCCAATCTTGGACCAAAGACTATAGGGATATTGACAGTACCTCAGCTTCAAGATCAGAGGACCAAGCTTAAAGCGTTATTTATATTTTTTCAGGAGCCTAAGACCATGCTCTTCCATCTTTCGCTTCCACGCAGTAGTTAAACATATCAAAGCCACAGACAAGCCAAGGCCCAAATTTTCTTTTTCTCAGGCTATAAAGGAAAAAGCAGCCCTTTCCCTGGGTGGGCTAAATATTCTGAGATCTCTCAAAGATAAGATCCTCAGAAATGCTCTGGATCTCCCATACAGGAAAATCCTTTTTATAAGACTCACCACCACAAGGTTAGGGTATTGACTTATCTAGTGTGAGGCTTGGAGCAGTACGAGAGGCATACATAACGAACTTTTGGTGGGGTAAAGTTGATGGAAAACCCCTCCACTTAAAATGAAGCGGGTAGCAGATGTGTTATTAAACACTGATCTACACCAACCAGACAAGGCTTTTCCCTTGTTTCCGCAAGAAATCTTGTGGTGCTGCCACAACTGCAAGGGATTCTGGGTAGGCATATGCAAACAAGGTTAACAGCAAACTCGTGGATCATTGTTAACCTTGTTTGCCTTTTTACTTTACAGAATTCTTTCAATTATTTCACAGGACTGTATATGCACGTCTGGATTGGCAAATGCCCAGTGGGCCTCTGGCTGACAGGATTTGCCCAGCGGGACCCTATATGAGCTTAAAAACCATAACATTTGGCTGTGCCTATCCTCATAGAGTCTACCACTTTAACTTTTTGTTTCTCAGCAATGACAATGCTGCCACAAAAATGCAGCTATGAGTCCTACATGTACAAAATGGGCCCCTGTCATTTGCTGTGACTATGTATGTGTAGGGCCACCTACACTCGTACCTGGGAACTTTTCAGGTTTGACCCACAGTCTCTGAGTGAACAGATCGACATGACTATTCATCCTTATTAAGCCATCTCTCTTCTCTAGTTGAGTTGCTAGTTGGTGTTTATTGGGAACTTGGGAACGTTCCATGTTTATCACAGAGTCTCCAGGTAAAGAGCTGTTTCCTTGGATCTCCAGTACATACCCCTTTCTCTGGGCAGGGGAGCAGAGTTGGATCATACCAACTCTCCCCTCCTATGTCCCACCATGGTATTACTAACCCTGCACCATCCATAGCCCGCTTTGTGCATGGCACTCCCCCTACACACAAATTGACTCTCCTAGAAGAGGAAAGGCTCGGGGTAGCTTATCTCGGGAAGTTCCTAGGTATGTAGATATACCATTTTTGCCACAACTTCCCCCGGAATAAAATAGTGCTTCCTTTTAAACCAAATATCTCGCGTTCTCATATTAAGGGACGGAGCAACCAAAGAAAGCACCATGAGCTGTGGTTTAAGGTGCAGAGATGATAATACAACAATAAACGCTTCTTTATGAGTAACAGCCCAATAATAACCCATGTGAGGGTTCAGACACCTCGGCACCTCTATCCGAGCTGTGAGACCAGTCTCGGCGGATTGTTATCTTTGGCAGTCTGTGTCCTTGTGCAATAAAGCTGCGCGCTTCCTGGAAAAAAAAAAACCTGACACTTATTGGGGCTTTTTAAGTAATTATGGCATTAAACGGCGCAGAGTCGATGCTGAAAGACGCTCGGTTCCGTATTAAACTACATTTAAGTGAAAGAAGATTGCTTTAACACCTGTTTCCTTTAATATACTTTGTTACAAATCTGTAAAAGACCAACGTTTCAACCCTTAAAGGGGAAGGTCTGCAAATACGTCAAAAAGTCATATTTCTGTTGACCCTAAAATATATAATTTGTAAGATTTTTTTTGTGCGTTCAAAAAAACCAGTAGACCTTTTACATGTAATATAAGGGTGTTTTACTTTACTGAGACATCGATAGATAAGTGGAAGAGCCTTCTATCTAGTGGCTGGTCTCTTTTTAGATTCAGGAGCCATATACCTACCCTGTGCATGTTTAAAGTCCCTCCCTGTATTAGCAGCTACCACCTCTGCTGGGAGGCTGTTCAACCTAAGGATAGGTATCCTTTTTAACTTATTTTCACCCTCTTATGAAATAGTTTTTTTTTTTTTTTAGTATGGATGTTAGAAGAATGCGATCCCAGAACAACGCGTTTAATAAAACAGATCGTGGGTCAACATTCTACCGTAAGAGGGAACAGAGTCATTTACATAATGTCGGCTTAGTTTCAGATCCAGCCCAGTCTAAATGTTTATTTTTGATTTTGTTTAAAATTGGGGTACAGCACATTTTCACAATAGGCTTAGCTTAACAGGACTACAGAAACAACCAAAAGGTCAATTTTTGGTAACTAGGTTAAATGCAGCGGCCAAAAAAATTGCACATTGGCCAAGGAATTGTTGATTTTGGCCGTTACATTAATAAGCGCCGTTTATGAAAGACTACACAATCCCCGAATAGGATAGAGATTGCACACTTATCTGGTTATAAGTAGGTTAATAAAATGCATAAAAACTCGTAAACATAAAAAAAATGAAAACAAAATATAATTTCTAACAACGTGATAAACAGATCTGATCCCGAAGGATTATTTCATGCACTAAACATCTAAATGTTTTCTGTTACCTAAACATCGCAGGTTTCGTTTATGACATTTTTTCCCCCCCAAACAGACATCTTTCTTTTATAAATCATTGGCAACTTTAACAATCTAAACATGTTGATATAGTTGAATCCTTTCCAGCACTTCAATTACAGATCTGGTTGGTTCCCCTTGTTGCGTCAGATGCAGGCTGATGAAAACAAGCTGTGGCCCCAGGCGTAGGAAACCTGCGCTGCTCCAGATGCCGCAGACTGCAATTCCTATTATCCTCAGGCAGCCCCATGCACGCATAATGTTTTCTTACTAGTATTCATCCCAAGTGTCACTGTTTAAGAGGGACAGTTCTTCTTTGCATGAATTCATGCAGAGTAGAAATTTGCTACTGAAAAAGAATGATAAAAAAGGTTTCCAGTGGTTGAGTTAACTGATGAAATCAACACACTATAGGGTTAATGTCTTTAAAATGCAGGTAGCATGTAGCATTTATGCATCAAACATCAGAAACCCATTGGTAAGTCTGTCTGCACAAGTATTGCATGTTTTAGATTTTTGTATTTTTAAAAAACAATGTAAAGAATTTGAAATCCATTGCAGCATAAGCATTTCTCTTTAAATGATGAGGAAGGCAGACAAAATATTTGGGGATTCATATCCATAATACCTCTATGAAAGAAAGAATGCTGACATCACAATCATCCTCCTCCTCCTCATTCTGAACATATATGAATGAATGAATTAATAAATTAATGGATGAATGAACAAAGGAACAAACAATTGATGTATGCTGCAGCAGGACACATATCAAATGAATGAATGAATGAATTAATGGATGAATGAACAAAGGAACAAACAATCGATGTATGCTGCAGCAGGACACATATCAAAGATGGGATGAAGGCCCACTTCTTTCTCCAAAGGCATCACTTAAAAAGTGACACAGAGTGACACTCTGGCACAATTCATATACTAGCTGAGTGGTCCCTTTAAATTTTTGTGATTCCTGCCTTACAAGTGGATGCAGGGACGCCTCAGAATTCCCCAAATGCATTTGCCCCTTTTTCCCGCCACCTTGCTACTTGCTGAGTTAAGTATGTGTTCATTGTAACACAATTTAGTTCTGCAAGTGTTCCTAATGAGGTGCAAAAAGTGCTCCCGCTTATTTAAATGAAAGTGTAGCCAATCTATGCCATGGAATGTCAGACCATGAAGGTGGTATTCTGTTGCAGCTCAAAGTACTACGTGTTCATTGTTCGTGTAGTTGCCCCAAAAAGTCTCTAATACATGTGTTTTGGGGCTCTGGTCTCATAACATTTAATGCTATTAAATACAAATAAAAAGCTATTTTCGTTGTCATTCCTTGTTTTATAGTGATACATTTTAATTCATATAAGAGAAGCACATGGTAACATTGTATATCTTTTCCAGTCCGAAGATCTATTGCTGAGATTCACTTTTCCCCCCCCAAATAGCAGCCACAGCAGAAGGAATCTCTGCTTCAGTAAATGATTTTCCCATGGAGTCTTCTGCTTTGTCATGTGTCTTGGGACATGCCTTCTGATAAGATTTTAAATGATTTCCAAGTATGACGAGTCTCATCACTGTGGTATGCACGGAACAGAGGGAAAGGATCTGGGTAAATGCTTAGCCTGCTAAGTGGTTTAGGGAGCTGTACTAATCTCACTGCACCTGTTCGGCTATCCAGTGCACGTCCATACGTACGATGGACTTAAAGGCATTGAGTGAGTTATCAGATGGCAAAGGGCTGTATAAGCAAATACTTGGACAATGACCCATATATAAAAAGTATGTATATGTAACTAAATGTCATGATGAACTTCTCAACACAATATAACATAATAAGCTATGTTAGGAACGACATTATACGTCAGAAAGAGACCTTCTCTTTCCAGACGCCGTATGCACATATATCTTGCCATGGATGGTTCCAATAAACATACAGATCTTACAATTTCATGATATACACATGACATCTGTTAGATTTGCACTATAAAGTGTACGTTATCAATTTCTTTCACTTGAAAATGAAGACAGGGTGTTATATGGGTCAGTAGGAGGGCTTTCTATGAAGGCTCCTAAAGTGTCCCTCTAGGGTCTGTGGGTATAATTAAAATATTTGTAAGAATACACAATTATAATGATTTTTTTTGCACCTGAGCCTATTAATTAATAAAGGAGGTTCAAGAGTATGACAGAGAAAGTTGGGTCCTCTGGATAGTTTACATTTTTGTTCAAAATGGGCTTTTCAAAATGTCCCTGGCCCAGCCTTGGGCAAATCTGTTGGGTCAAGTAGCTTCTCCAACACAACATGCAAGGAGATCCAAAGGCTCCAGATCTGGGAATCTGGCATTAAGCAACTGTTGAAGAAACGATTTTGGAACTCCAAATTTGACTCAGTGTTGTTCCCAGTTCCCAACTCTTATAACTTATGCCAGTTTAAATTTTTACACATGATAACAGAAGCTTGTTAGTCTGGGATGTTGGGTTTGTTGCTTGGTCAACGTCATTACATCAGTTTGCAAATTCTCAGAGGAACTTCTTTTGGGAACACTTTATTAAATGTTCCATTGACTCCAAGTAGATCGTTTTTTATTGAGTTTATTTTTTTTTAGCTTAGATCCTGGGAATATATGGTTTTCTGAAATCTTATTATACTAATTTAAGTCTACTGTGGGAGACTTTTGTGACTATAATGATATGGACTTGCCATGTACTTAGAATGTTGAAGATTCTATAGTAGTGTAATGAATCAAAAGTGATATTGGTGCAAAGTTTACAAAATTACCTCATTATTCTAGCAGCCAATAGACTGGTCCAATCAGGGGGAATTTAACAGTATCTTAAAGTTGATTTAATGAGTTTACAACATTCTAGTTAGTCCATTGATGCCCTTTCTCTCCAGTTGTTTACAAGACGGTCAAATGAGCTTCTGTTCTCCGAAGCTAAACTATCATATCTTACAGCTTCTATACCTGGACAGGGATGATTTTAACAGCTGACTCTAGGTTTAAGCTGGAGTTGTAGAGAATAAGAGTCTCTCCCTGTAGCGTGGCTAGCGTGGGCTTATCTGTATAAACCAGAACTTACTGAGCATGTAGGATCAGTGAGCAAACATAGAACCTAAGACAATGCAGAACTGAGTAATGACCCAAAACCAAACGAGTTTTTATTTCTTTTTTAAATCCGACCTTCTTAGAAAACATCTCTATAAACCTCCGGTTATGGGCTTAATTCTTTGATCCAGTAAAGATAATTTCCACCTTCACAGTTCCAGAAGAAAACCCATTAAACCTATGGACTTCCTCTGACTACTCTCTTCTTTTTGACATGGACCTATCGGAACCAGATATTATTAATACATGGGGGCATCTGGGATGCAACCCTCAAAGAATAGAAATGTTCAGCTTCGGTTTTATATGAATACACAGTGTATTCATTCCAAGTATGGCAATTTGTAATAAAGGACGAAAAGGATGCGCGTGTACGGAATCCATACATTAATTACGTAGAATGTTGAGGGGTCGGAATCATTTTTTTTTTTGTTTCACATTTACTTTTTTTTTTTTTTACATTCCCCCCACCCCCCAAATAATGGCCTGTAAAAAGATTTTTATTTTAAATAATGCATTTATATTCGTTGATCTCTGTTGGGCTTACTTGTGCACACTGTAAGGGATTCCATAGTCTTCTGAATAATATTTAAAAGTTCCACCAGGCCCTAATTTTATGGTGTTTTTTTAAACACATTATTTTACAAATACTGCGTACATTTTCTTTTTATAGGAACTGGAAAATGCGACTTTTGCCTAATTCTCCATTTATATATATATAATGTGAAATTAATGTAGAAGCTGCTTGCAACTATCCATGTTTATCTCTCCTTAACTTAAATGATTTCAATGGAAGTTCAAGTCACACAAATGCCAGTTAAGCTATAATGGCTACTGATAGTGTGGGTAGAATACTTAAGTATACTTCCTGATTACAGGAAGCAGAAAAATAAGTAAATAAATATAGGTTTTGTTACATTGTGGTGGAATTTGATGGGGTTTTATATAATATTAATCATAATAAAAAAAGCAATAGATAGCAACATTTTTGCTTTAATTTTGGTGAAATTATGTTTCCCAGCCTCCTCTTTTGGAATGCTTAATTACAGAGGGGGTTTTTTTATTGCTGTTTTTGTTTTTCCGCTAGTATTTGCAGCAAATAATGTTGAGATGGAGAAGTGATGCCAGATTAACTGTTTAATCAGATGTGGCAAGAATGCAGCCGCCCTTTGTGGATAGCCAGTGACCTATAAAAGCACTAAATAGCTGATGTACATTTGCAGGCAATGGGTATTGTCTTGTAAAGAACCATTTCAGTGGATTTCAAATGCCTCTAAGTCAGCGTTCCTAGTGTTTTCCATATGTCTTGTATACGGTACCAATTTCAAGCACCGTACATATTAAAAAGCTAATAGATTTCATGAAATTTGCTGTTCTATTTTTTTCTTTTAATTCTAACACAATTGGCTTAATGAACTTAAAATAGCTGTATCTTGACCATTATTTGGTACAAAAATGTATCCTTGCATGGAAAGACTGGGTATGATTTGTGGAAATTTAAGGCCATTTGCTCCTAAATGATGTATGCGTGTATATTTTTATACTCTTGGAGTGTGTGGCTGTGTGTCCAGCGGGCCGCCAAACACAGCAGGCACCCATCTACCATCAGGAGCAACAGTACCAGTACGTATATAGCCCTAACAGCCCCCAGCCCAGTGTGCCATTTGGCCTGGACCCTTGGGTTCTTGGTCTTTCATTGTGATATATAACCAATCCAATATCCTAGTAACTAGGATATTTTATTCCAGTCTCACAGTCTGGATTTGACACTTTCACATTCTTTCTTAGATTTCATGAAGCCTTCCCAGAAGAGTGGAAGCCGTTATAGTTGCAAAGGGGGTGTGACTTCATATTAATGTCTATGTATTTAGAATGTGATGTCATCAAAGTCCCTGTTGGTGTAATGGTCAGGTGTCCCAATACTTTTGTCCATATAGTGTATTTCAGCTGCTGCTTAGATACTCAACAAAAACCTTTTTTGTGCCTTCAATCTGTATTACAGAAAACACAGCATGAAACTGCTGGCTTGTGTCATTTTCAGTTAGCAATTTAAAACATTTTGTTTGCTTGTTAATAGCAACTAACATAAATCTGAATTAGAACGAGCCTTCTGCTTAACACGTAAACATGGTATGTAAATAGAGCCTAATCAGTCTAATGATATGTTTGTACAACATAAAGAACACAAAGGTAATGAGGACATTTATTTGATTAGCATTATATACATATGGGACGCAGACTTTTTCCTTCTCCGTCCATTTTCCAGAAAAATATATATTATTCATTTATTAAAACTGCCCAAGGGATATTTAAACATTTAACTTATGGAATCTGAGATTTGTAACAGAATGTTACTTGAATTCGCTAATCAATTCCTATCCTGAACTTCTCTCCCTTCTCATTCACCGACCCATACAAAGGCTGCCCGAATCAACAACAACTTTTGGCATTCCAAGAGTAAATATAACCTTATTTGCATGCGCCTACCCAGAATCCCTTGTGGTTGTGGCAGCATCATGATATTTTTTGAGGGAAAACCAAGCCTTCTGGCTTGTCTGGTGTCTGTAGATGAGTGTTTAATAATGCTTCTACTAACCCCTTAAGTTTAAGTGGAAGGGTTTGCTGTCACCTTTTCTCACCATAACTTATTTAAGAATAAATATGAATGAGTATCAATTTTATACAGTTAACTTTTTCCTTAGTTTTTTTTGTAAGAGGGAGAAACAGTTTGGGCATTTAACAGAATCATAAATTAGGTTGCTAAAGTTGTATTTAGTTATAAAATAACAGAGTAGTTGGAACAGCATCTTAAACTAAGGGTGAAGCATATATTTAAAACAAAGAGTCATTCACAAAGGTTTTTAGAGTAAAACGAAGTGCTGCAGCAGTTTTCTCTCTCTTGGAAAACCTCAGAGAGGGTCTTGCTCTTAATGAGTTTTCCATAAACCTGCATTTTCTTAACATAGTCAAGAATTTTAACCAGTATGACAAAACAGCCTATATCGTCTCAGATTTTAATCCGCCTATGTATTCGATTTAATAGGCTACATCATGCGTATGTTACATACAATGGAAAGGTATTTGTAAAATATTTCGATTTATCTCCAATATAGTGGAATTTTTGTTTTATTTTATTGTTTTTTATTTTCCCCATTAATAGTTCAGTTTCTTTGTCAGGATCCTAAAGGTCAAAATATTTCTCTTTCATCTCATCGGAATCTGGTTTGAATCAATGTTCTCGTGCGGTGAAGCAGACTTAATAAATAAAGCAATAAAAGTGAGTATTAACAGCTTACAATCACTGGGAATTATTGTCAAATTTAGGCCTCCTTAACGACACAGAAAACCTAGTTTTAAAATGAGTGGAGAATAGTCTTCAAAATGTTGTAATGATGTAAATCTTATTATTTGCTACATTACTTGGGGAGTAGAAGATTTTTAACATGATCCTAAAACTAGTATTTTTTAATTTACTGTTTAATATTGTTAAGTTCAGTGTTCATTGCTGAAGGCAAAAGGTACACAGGAGACTGTCTAAAAAAATAACCAGAAATCGATGCAGATCAGACCCATTTGGCCCCATCGAGTTTGCCCGTTTTTCCTGCTGTTAAGACTCAAACCTTTATCACGCATTGGTCTAGTCTTACTCTCTGTATTTGTCTCCACCGCTTCTACTGGGAGGCTGTTACAAATACCTACCACCATCTTGGTAAAGCAAAACTTCCTTACCTTACATCTAAGCTTCAGACTCTCTAGTTTTAGTTTAAGCCTCATCCATGTTATCAGCAAGGCAGCCTATGGACCTGGTTGGCACGGCCAAGAGAAATAAAAGTCATGTGCTTAAAGACTCTTCAGATAGCTCTGAAGCTCTGATAGCTATGCTTAGGAATATCTCAAGTCCTAGCTCACTTGCCCCTTAACCCTAAAACCCCAAAACCCCAACCCGCCCAGAAGGTATCCGTCTAGGCCAGTGATGGCGAACCTATGACACGCGTGTCAGTGCTGACACGCGTAGCCATTTGGGGTGACACGCGCAGGATTTCATGCGATTCATCCTCGGCTCCTGCACGGCCGCGGAGGATGAAAGAATCTGTGCTGGAGGAACGGGGGGGGGGGGGCGAAACGTGTGATCTCCCCCACCCACACTCACTTACTGTATCGCCGCCGCCGCCTGACAGTGAAGCACAGCCCCTTTCTGAGCGCAGGGGCTGCTGGTAAGGCGTGCGTGCCATGCGCACACACGTCATCAGCACGGCGAGGACGTTAGGGAGGACCCGCAGGAGAGGAGCGCGGGAACAGTGCGCGCCTCTCTCCAGTCAGGCCGCAATGCAGTCGCTGCCAGACTGACCTTCACAGTAAGCAGGGGAAGGAAAGTGGGGAAAGATTATCATTATTAGCAATAATGCTAATTAGGTTTGAGGTCTGCTGCAGACCCCAAACCTATCAGGGCATGCTGGGCTTTGTAGTTTTGGCTCAGCTGAACTGCTGCAGATCCATAGGCTGTATAAGATCATGCTGGGCATTGTAGTTTTGGCTCTGCAGCAGTGCAGCTGAGCCAAAACTACAACTCCAAGCATGTTGCACCATAACCTATACTACTATATAGTCAAGTGCAACATGCTGGGAGTTTTAGATTTGGCGTAGCTGCAGAGCCGTAGTCTGTATACAGGCATGCTGGGAGTTGTAGTCATGTAGTAATAAAAGTTTCAACCCCTTTTGTCTGTAGGCCTGAACTCCGGCACAGAGAGTCTACTTTTGTAGTTTAAACTATAAATTGCGCAAAATTATGTTTTTTTGTCGAAGTGACACACCACGCGAGTTATGCTAGATTTTTTGCCGATTTTTGACACACCACGCCAAAAAGGTTGCCCATCACTGGTCTAGGCACAAGTTAGCAAAGAGGTCCACACCTGGACTCGCCATTACACTTACCCAGTGTTACATTTGCATACAAAACGATTTGGGAATAACTTCCTTGCTCGCTTCTGTCTAGAGGGATACCGACTGCGTCACATCCATGGAGGCCGAAACATACATGTTTTGGTTCTGGGTTGCCTTTGTGGCAGCATCATGCTGTTATCTTGATGGAGTTTTTTTCCTCTTCAACTAAAACTTGAGATGCTCCTTAGGTCAGGTTATTAAGCTGCTGTCCGCTCCTGGACTAGTTATTCTCAAGCCTTTTTGTATTTCACCCTTTGAGGATCCCTTGAGGTCCACCTCAAGTGCAAAGGCATTTTATGAATTTCAGAATAACTTTTTTGCTCATTTATACCTGTCTGGCAGGTGAAGTATTTGTATCTACGCGTATGGGATTGATCTCCCTTGATCGTTTTTAACTTTGTATTTGAAATGTAATTCTACCTAACGTTCAACCTGGTCCTTAAAGGGACATAAGCAGGAAAGTGCTCCTTTTGAAATGAATGAGCGCACTATCTGTGCCAGGAACATTCGCTAAGCCAGCAATGTAGCTGACTGCTGGTAAGTATTTTACAAGCGGGTAAATGTGTTTGTTGGGACAGATCTCCTGCATGGAAAATAGCTAAAGGACAATACAGGACCCCCTATGGATTTGCAAGGGGGACACCACAAAAGTTTTAAGGGACCACACAGAGTGTCACCGAAAATAAAGAACTTTTACAGTAATGAATGGTGCGTTAGCGATTTTACGTTACATGAACGTGTTTAAAAACTGGCGCATTCTTTAAGATGTTTTTGCTTAATGGCATGCAATTATTGTTCTTGACACTTGGGTTAAATAAGTGCCCACTTTGCCCAGTGCCTCACGTGTAATAGGTTGAAATGGGTCTGATCTGCCAGCAAATTCTGTGTTTCTGTGTAACCTATGTTTTGATTAAATACATTTAATAAATAAAATAAAAAATGTATTAATATATTTGCAGTGATTTTTTTCTGTTTTTTTTTCTAAAAAAAAATTACGATGACAGATCCACTATAAATGTGCCATTTTCAGAAGATTTGGGTTCTTGTTAATATTGGCATCTCACTACAATACATCGCTTCCATACACTGTCATCACCGACATGCACGCTGCACGTCCAAACTAACTGAACGATGAATCCAACGTGGTTTATGTATTCCAGATGATGACCTCTTACTAAAGTCCTCAAGGAACTACAATCCCTAAACCGCTACGGTATAAAAAAGAAACACAGAGGTGTGTATTTGTACAAGGAAAACGGAGAATTACCCACTTTCCAGAAATAGGATGTCAACAGTTTGAGAATATGAGTACGGCTTCTCAAAAAAAGAAACCTCTTCTCCGTTCTCTACAGCTTTATCTCTTCATAAATGAACCATGAGATTTAGATACATTGTAGTCAGCGAAGTGGTTTAACTCTTTCTTAAAAAGACTGTGATTTAATAGAGTTCCTAATTTTATTGTTTCATTGAAGTTATGAAACTCAACCCAGATGTATAAGGAAAGCACTAAAAACAAAGCATACCTGAGACTGTTAAGTCTTTGGGGTCTCTGATCAGTAACAGGACCACCGGACTAGGGGTGACAAAGTGGCCCTGGCACTTTAAGGCCAGCAGCTGACAAATGAATTACGTAGGACAGCCGCCTACTGGAGGACCCCATCTGCCACCTTGATGGCCAGTCGACCATAAATAAATTCCATTAAAATAATGTTTTTATATATATATATATATATATATATATATATATATATATATATATATATATATGAAATGGTTCAAAATAATAATATGTGTGGGAACACTAAATGAGAAAGAGGGAAATAATTGTTGAAGGAAGACATAGCAAAAAAGTGCTATGGTCCTTAAAGACCTCAAAACCTCAAACCTCAGGTCCTTAAAGAGGTCTACAAGAAAAACAGGCAGACTAGACCATCTCAATGGTTCCTAACTGCTATCAACTTTTTTGCTTCTATGTCGGCTACCTTTATTATGTCATTGGCCGTGCTGAGTTCTGTTGAGTAGATCCTTGCAGCTGGCGGCTTCTATGAAGGACTTCCAGGAGCTTTACAATGAACCCAACTATCCACGCTGAATTTACTGATCAGAACCCAAAACATCGACTATAAAGCTATGGGGGTCATGTATTATACAGTAAGTCTGCTTCAAAGAATAAAATGATTACTGCAACTGAACAAGAGCGATGAGAGTTGTCAGGTTGGTCAAGCCATTTGTCTACGCAGCTTATCAGACCAGAACATGGACTACGTCATCCTTAAGAGACCTAAAAATGTTTCCCTCTGTCTGCAGATCCCGTACGCACAATAAATGCCTTCTAATACTTTCAGTTGTCTTGTGGTTTATGATAACAAGATTATTAAAAATCTCCTTGTGACTTACTGGTTATTCATTTCCTCGTCATCTCCTTCTAATGTGAATCATACAACAGAATCGACTCGCTTTGTACCTCTTACGGCCTTTCTGTTTAACAGTCAGCAAAGTGGAGATAAGTTTTAGGAAGTGATGAAGAACAAACAACTTTCTCCCTAATGTGCTTACTCATTAACGTATGTATGTGTGTGGGAAGATTATGACACTCATTTGAGAAATTGTTTCCTAAAACCGAATCATTAAGATCCAGAAAACTGATTTAAAGGGAAAAAAAAAAATGATTGTAATATTTTAACTTAAATCGGCTAATATTTTGTATTTTACAGTAGTTACTGACAATTCTGGGGAAATTTTAGCTAATTTATTCATTTGTTGCCTGTGCTGTATGGAGCCATTTTGTCTTTTTAGGAACCGCCCAACCTCAATCCATAACTCAACGTAGTCTGTTGTTTTACTGCCATGGAATCCCAGTAGATTGCCAAACTGGCAATGGTCTAATTTGTGACTCTTGGACTCTGGGTATCAGGTCCCCCCCCCCCCCCCCATAGTGATCAAATCTGACAGTTAGCAATTATTTACATCAAGTGTTCCAGGACAACTATATGCAAGTATAGAATTTCCCGGCAGATAAAATCTATTCGACCCATCTAGTCTGCTCGCTTTTCTCCTGCTTTAACCCCAAAATGCATTGTTTTCAATGGGTTTAGGGACCGCCCATCGTCTTTAAGGGGTTAAAAACTAACAAATGTTTATTTTCCCTTAAAATATTAACGTCTACCACTTCTGCTAGGAGGCTGTTATCTACTTATCTACCACGCTCTCACTAAGGTTAAAAATGGATGTTTTGGTCCAATCCAACATGTGCATCTTAAAAGGGAAATTATAAAAATATTGTAGGTGATGGCAGCTTTTAGCATAAATGTCTAATGGTTTTATCACAAAGCATGAATTTCTTAGCACTTTCTAATTCTGACAATTTTTTTTTTCAATAACACATCTTTTTGTACTTCACATAATATTCATAGACTTGAGCAGTAATTGAAGTACATCTTGCCTGTTCATTTAACCCTTTCTGGGTACCCACAAGAAGCTTATACATGTTTTTTTTTCTAAATATTTCTGGGATTTTTTGAGCCACATCCAAACACCACTGTAGCGGCAGAAATATTTTCCTTGTGCCTTGTTGCCAAACCTAAGCTACTATAAAGCAAACAAGACATGTTTATTCAAAGGGCGGCTTCCTAAGCTTCTGTAACAAATAAGGATCGATGTGGCGCAATAATCTGTGATTCGCACATTATCTGTTTATACGCCGTTATGATACAATGCAGCAGGAAAGATTTTTGTGCTCATAGGATACATTGGTTGTCATTCGAACGATATGGACAATGGACTTAAAACGCCATTATACCTTAAAAATAGCATTTTATACATCTGAAAAAAGTTATTTAGCCAATCATTTTGAATCATTTTTGTGAGTGCTACAACCGAAACGTTGGCTAAGTGCGTCAAGTATAGATGTGTACGCGCTTAACCCCTTAATGACAAAAATGCATTGTTTTCAATGGGTTCAGGGACCGCCCATTGTCCTTAAGGGGTTAACCTATAAAAGAATAGGGGTACACAAAAAGAGTCCATGACATCTGTTAACGCTGGAAAGACATCACACACGTTGTTTACCTTAAAGAAGGCAATTAAGACGATGGGACTGATGCATGACCATGCGATGACTACCCAGTTCTTTTGTAGATGTTACGGATCAGTGTTTTCCAGATTCCAGATGACTCGTTGCTACGTTGTGATAGAGCTCTCCTGCTCATAAAACATCTCGCATATGGTTTTAATATCAAAACACACATCCTTCCAAAAATGTTTATAAAGTAGGTTTACATTCATTGCGTCCAAAGTTCTCCGAATATTGGAACAACGCGCGGAAAGCATCTCAAACAGTTCTCGGATAGTTAGTCACTCAAGAAACACGGAGTCACCCAAAATTCCAGGGGTGAGTAACGCACGCGCCGTATTACTCGCCCCTTTAAAATCTCTCCATCGCTTGGGATTTTGACATCTAATAATCTAGAATGGGATTTTTGGAGACATTCTAGCATGAGTTGGTCTACGACTCCCCAAGTTAGTCGGCTGAAGGTGTTTTAATCTGAAGTTCGACCGCATCTGGAGCATCGTGAATTCACCAACTCTGCTCTCAATCATAGATCTGAAATTCAACATTCTCTCTGTTTGACATTTTTAATAATAGACAGCGCTAGCCACCCAAAATGCAGACGGTCCAATCTTAAATACATAAATGACCCTTGTGTGCCTCTATTCATTGAGATCGAAATACAAAGAATTGCTAAATAAATTTTTTTTTTTGTGCTAAATTGACACAATTAGCATGATTTTTCACCTGGCTTCACTTACACATAAAATGTGATTATTTTTTCATTCTGGGTTTCCTCTGTCAGAGCGGATTTTGAGATCGATATTTAGAAATGTATGTTTTGCAAAGAAATATGTAAGATATTTATCCACTTAGAAAAAATAATCACTCAGTATCAACATTCCTATTCAAGCGATTTCAAGGCGTGCCCTTTACTGATTTGGTGGTTAGAAGCGAAGTCCTGTTTTTGGTTCCATTTAGTGACCCAAAATTACCTACTATGTTGACCTGCTAAAAGTCAGAGGAATAATGTCCCAATTTAAGGCATTTTAGGCACTTTTGGACCTTTGATGCACTTATAACCCCCAGAATTCTTTTATTTTCTCTTTGGCAAAGTCAATGCAGGTGGTCCGGAATGTTGACCATTAGGCAGATTTAAACTCACGTGGGGATAACAGATGAATACTAGGAAAAACAAACTAGTAGCCCCTGTGTATACAAGTGAAAAAAAAATAACAAATTAGTAGGAAGACTGCTTAAAGAACCAGCTACTTGGAACTGTAAACATGCTGTAACACACTTCATCTCTGTTTTTCCACCCAACCATAATTCGTGGTTCTTAAAATGAACAAAGTTCTCAAAGTCCACCATTCAAGATACAAATTTTTGAAACAAATTTTTGAAATTATGCCAGTCTCGAAGTCTTATAAGTGCAATAATAATTATTTTTCTTAATAGCAGGAGTACAGAAGGGGTATGCAATGTAGGAGGTTAGTGCTGTGATGATGGGTGATGTTGTACCATGGATAAGACGAGCGAGAGCCAAGCTAAGGTTCACCTAGAAGACATTCAAGCTTTAGCTATTCTCTAAAATGGATGGGTAGGTCAATAAAACTTTACTATCACCTCCAAAAAGATTTGTGAATTCAGCTGAGAACAGAAACCTACTTAACAGAGTGTCTCCGCTCAAGAGCATCTCAGATTTATCTCTCTTGTGTCTGATCCAGGCCAGAATGGGAGAAAACCAACATCCCCAGCACCATTGTACTGAAGAATTAAAAAGGATACAGGTGACAATATTCAAGTCATGTCTTTAACAAAGTAATGAGATCTAAGTAGTTGCCAAAACCAGTTCCCACATGCAAAAAAAATGTTGGTGGCTATGAATGTAAGCACACCGAGCCCAATTATAAAAGGTTTCCCGGTTCAGGTCTAGGAATGTGACTAATTGAGCCATTCAGATGGACAGTTCAGAAACATTGTGTGGACCCCAGAACAGGTGGTAATGTTCAACTCCAGTGCCTTCTTTTCCCTTCATAAAAAGATGAGCTGTATTGGGGTCCAGAGTCCCTCAACATTGACATACCTGAATGTTGGATAAGGATAGCTTGATTTATTTTATGTCAAGGTAACACAATGGGTAATGGTTGATAGGTCACTTCATTGTGTTAGAAGATTACGTTGACCCATTCTTTGTATTTCGCTAAATCAAATTTGCCATTTAAATGATATTCTTAGCGATGTCTTTATGCACCACAACCTAATTTGTTTTTATTAAAAGCGTCCGAATTTTCTACCAAATCTTTTTAAAAGCTATTTTTGAGACTTACTTTGGATATCTGTCCCAAATGTCATTTCGTAAAAGAAGCTGCATTGACATTTTAACCTTTGGCTTTAAGATTCTCAGTCATCTCAGTGTTACATTACCGTGTCTGTCCAGTTATAATAATACTGGATTTATGCTGTAATACAACCCGTGTTCCTGGGATTAAATCGGATTACCCATTCAATATTGCCTTCAACATTAGACCCCATGACCTGCCAAACATGATAAGTGAGCTATACTTTACCTTTTTAATATATTTTTGAGAGAACTGACAGTAAATAAAACCAATTATCTTAGATAATGTAATACTTGCAAATACTCTTATCAATACTATTTAAAATTAAATATATACAGTGTATCCAAAGCATATATCATATAAATGCCACCCACAGAGTCAAGCTGTTGTCTCTTATTTGGTTCAGCTGGATACAAATTATACATCATACAAAAAACATATCACATTTTATGTCCTGACATGTTAAAGGCTACACGTATGTTATGTAAACAGCTGCCATGTTGACGGTGGAATAATTCATTGATGAAGGAATATGTATCGTTTAGTTATCAATTTAATTTCCCAGTGTTCTATGTTCTGTTTGGTGTGGCAACGAACTCGAAAGAAAATCCATTGGTAGAGAAAGAAAAAAAATCCCCCCCCGTCTGCCCCTTCTCACTATCTACCACCTCTGCCCCTTCTCACTGCCTTCCCCCTCTGCCCCTTCTTACTATCTACCCCCCACCCCTTCTCACTATCCACCCCCCTGCCCCTTCTCACTATCTACCCCCTCTCCCTATCCTTACCTACCTTGTTGCCGGAGTCCTGCGGTGGGAGCGGGAGGCGTCCATCTTCACAGAGTCACGGAGAGTGAGGGGCGCTGAGTGGTTGCTGAAAACTTCACGAGCGACCGCTCGGCACCCCTGCCCGGGACTTAAATTTAAAAAAATTATTTAACATGGAGGATGTTAAATAAAGTTTAAAAAAAACAAAAAAAACCCGATGGGGCAGGCGCCCCTGTTGCCATGGCGCCCAATGTGGCCGCACAGGTTGCACACCCCTAAGGCCGGCTCTGCTTGTAATTACAAGACATAGTTGAGAAATTCATTTGGATTCTATCGATCTTTCAGTTGGTTGCTTCAAAATAATGCAAAACAAGAACAAAAATACAATAAATACAAAACGAAAGGTTCTGAGCCATTGTTTATACTTGTTGCTTTGACCAAAGGTTATCAAAGAGATCATTTACCCAGAAGAACTGTAGGATCAGAACTCCCCCCCTCCAAGAGACAGGATGGGAACACCTAATCCGTTATGATATGCGTTCAACACAAAAATACTCCCAGGAACACAAAAGTCCCACTATTTCCTTTTCAGTCTTATCTGTAGATAAAACCATATCAGAACCCCTGTGGGTCATATATTTTTATAGATCTATAAATAGAATTCCATGACATTTCACATCATTGGCGTGGTTTTGGTTTGTTTTGTACTATTATTTAAGGAAGTGAAACAGTATTCCAATATGGAACTATAACCCAACAGAAGGATGTAGACGTATCATACTCAAGATGCTGCGGTGGATATTTGCGTGTAAATATATACTTAAGCAAGCTTTGAGTCAAATCCTTTACCATTGGGTAGTAGTTGGTTATCTATGTTTCTTTTTCCGGCTTTTCCTTGTTCCACTTAGTCAATTACAGGAAAGGAATTTGTATTACAATGTATTACGGTAGTGCTGTAGGGCGAACATTTTAGTATCTTTTGAAAGGCCCCTCTGAACATGCATTAATTTTATTTTTAGTTCACTTTGTGGAATGGAATTATTATGAAATTCTTATCAGCATGACCTTACTTTTCTTGTTCTTTTATATCGAAATCGGTATTATTTTTTATTTGTCAGTGGTGCCTGTTATAGAGAACCCAACATTTTCCACACTATATTACACACTATATTAAAAACAACTATTTCTATGTCCTGAAATCTTAACAATACAATCTAGAATTTCATTACCTGACCGTGAATATTTTCTGACAAAGGGATCACACAATTTGCTGTAAAATAAGCTATATAGCCTTTTAAGAATTTTTTTTTTTTTTAACTATAAGGGCAAATTTAATTAAATTAATTATGATCGGCAGTTTGAGACAAATGCTTGAGACAAATGTAATCTATTCAAATACGCAAATATAAATTTGAATTGAATAAATATATTTATACTTTTTTTTTTAATTAAATTTTATTTTTAAGTAGTATGTCCACTTTCAGATGGTTAAAATATAAGAAACCCTTATAGGACATTTTAATGTTAGAGTGACAAATATTTGTATTTAGGAAATTCTTTAAAAATAAAAATATTGGGGTGAAACCCCCAAAACAAGCTTGAAAATGCTTTGATGTCTTTGGAAGACATTTTAAATGTTTCAATTATAGTGATAATTATAAAATATTATTTAATATGCATCAAGTACCTTCTACACACCTCCTTCAGTTCATTAATATATTTCTGTTGTGTCCTTTATGATGTCACACAGTGGTAAAAAGCAAGATATTTAAGTTAAAATGATGCTATTAACTATATATATCCTCAATAAACAATGCTCTGTCTCTTTATTGAAGTAGGATATACTGTATTAGTAGATTTACTTAAAAAAATACACTTTCTTAAATCCAGTGTAGAATTTTCTTCCCCATTTTAAGCATCCTTTATATTTATTTATTTTTTTCATAAACTGCGAAGCTCATGAACTCGAATCACCTTTGTTTTTGTTATTTCTAGTTTTCTAACAAAATGTTGGCATTTATTTTTGTTGTAATTCTTCGGAACATTTTAAGGGTACTAGAAAAGTAAATAAAGAAAATGCTGCTCAAAATTTCTGGGAATAGATAAATTAGTTACCTTAACTTGGAAAAGTATGTTTAAAAACGTACTTCCTATATTCTTTTCTTTCTTTCTTTGAGTGATCCGGAAGCTTGCTTTTATACAATTGTGTTATTGTTGAGGATGGGCTTCCATATCAGCTGTAAATAGATTTTTATTTTGGAAATGGTATATATTGGTTACCTTGTTTGACCTTGGGAGAGAAAAAAACTACAGTATTTGGTAGTATTGTCATATTTTTTAGAATGTTGTGGTTTTGAGGATAAACTATAAGTCTGTGAATGCAGGCTGTATATAATTGTATATATAATTGTACATAATGTGATAATTGTTAACCTTATTTGCATGCGCCTACCCAGAATCCCTTGTAGTTGTGGCAGCACCATGAGATTTCTGAGGGAAAAAACAAACCTTCTGCCTTGTCTGGTGTCTGTAGATGAGTGTTTAATAATACATAATATATACACACACACAAACACATACATAATTTGAATATAAGGATGTCGGAATATATTAATCTGGATTTAATACAAGAGGTAAATTTACGTCAAGTAATTGAATATCATATATATAACTTTTTTTTATATTTTCTTTTTTTGTAATGCTTCTGGGCTACTATCAAAAATATATATCTTTGGGGCATTTGACTTGCAATTTTGTATAGATATGCATGGATAGATTTACATTCCAGATGCCCTCAGCAGGGCTGACAAAGAGGGCAAGGGCCAATTGCCTGGGATGTTCTAACGTAAATGTTTTGGGT
Organism: Spea hammondii; assembly: GCA_029215755.1. Classification (NCBI taxonomy): domain Eukaryota; kingdom Metazoa; phylum Chordata; class Amphibia; order Anura; family Pelobatidae; genus Spea; species Spea hammondii. The sequence continues at coordinate 50,267,567 of JARDYJ010000007.1, forward strand.
CACCACCATTGTTGAGGCATCGTTAGGTGAAATTCCAGCCCTCTGATTATTCAGCGTGTTCCAGGAAGCCATACTAATGATTAGTTACATTCTTCTAACCATCTCATATTATTTACTGAAACAAGAGGGTAATAAGAGTCGCCTTAGTTCGATACGCTATAACGATTACTTAAGACCTCCATGGAATTGTGTTCTATCTTAGTTTCAGATGGTGATTGATTTTTTAGTCCTTGACATTTCAAATATAAAATTTAAAACTAAGCACTTCCATTCATTAATTGTCAAGAAAAGACAGAAAACAAACCGTTTTCTTGTTCGTAAAAGAGAAACAAATTATGCGGATTCTCAAGCTTTACTGTGATTATAATGATTTAGATTTTGAAAGAGTTTAGACAAATGAGGTTCGCAAATGAAGAGAAGAGGAGTGGAGAGGTATTATTATACCGTGTGTCACTTCAGGGATATGTTTATTGGTCATAATTTGAAAAATATCTCAGAATAATTCTTTAGTGCCTCAAACTGGAGCCTGTGATCAATATCCCTTCCACTAATAAGCATTATAGGTTGATGAAAATCAAAAGTGGCCCGTCCTCTCTCTCCTCATCAATGCTTTCCCTTGCCTTGGCAAGTCTTAGGCAACCCCAGTCTTGGCCAATGATTGGGCTTTCCATTCTCCTCTTGACTCCTTGCTATTTGACCTTTGTTTAGCCTTCCCCAACCCCTTTGGCCTGTCCAGTGAAAGTTTGCCCCAGGTTTGATTTCTCTAGGACAAGCAGCTAAGCCCTGGCGTTCTTACAGGCTGTGAACCAACATCCTTGCCAGGAGGATGACACCATTGAGTTGACCGCGCAGGAGAGACATAGCGCATGCATACACCGTGCTTTACTAATTACATTATAAGATAAAAACTGATGTGACCCCTCATTGCCCATGGCACGCAACCCTGCTAAACTTACCTTAGTTCCTCAGGTCTCGCTAACTGGCCCATGATCCCATGCGTCCAAAAATAGAACAGTGGGGCAGCTCGGCAGGACAGTTCCTGAAATTCAGGACAGAAGGGACAGTTGGTAGGTATGAAAATAAGATATCACCAATAGAAACAGGTATCCCTGATTTTAGTAGACCAAAGGTAATCCACATATACGGACATGCGGAGGGCGGGCGATATAAAGGCTCGTCATCTCTATTGCAACAAAAGTTGAAGGGTTCTGTTTTTTGTCTAAACCCTGTGTTTTAGTTACGTATCATATAACAATTGATGTTCTGCCTCCAACTCTTTCTTCAGCGTGTTGGACCTAAACTAAACATGACAAGTATTAATAATTTGTTGGGTCCAGATATTTTGCACAAATGTTTAAATTCCTACAGGGCTTTTTTTTTTTACGGACATGAACCACCAGTTAAAATACAGATTCAGATCAATATGAAATCATCTGTTTGGCCATTTTACCAACACCAGCAGTAAATTTGAAACCCTGGAGACATGTTTTATTTTGTTGCAATTATTACATTTTAAGATCACAGCTTTGGTGGATGCCAGATAATATGTGAATCATCTTGGACGGGCTACATAATAATCACTTCGTCCTGGATACAGAACGAAATGAGTAATACTTCAATAAATGGTATTCTTCTGCGTAAACAAGTGTTCATAGTCAATATCAATCAGCTTTTTTATTAATTCCATCAAAAACACTAGAGTGTATTTGTAAAAAAAAAAAAGAAAAGTGAGCAGATCTTGGAGAAAGTCAAGCACTTTCCCGTTTATAAGATCCAAATATTATGAGTTGGGATTCTGATTAAAAAAATAACCCTTTTCAGATTCTTTAAAATAGGAAATTGGTAACGCCATTTATTGCGGAAAAGCTCGCACTTCTTATAATATAGTCGGAAATCTGAATACTATATTTTGGCATAGAAATCTGAAGTTTCAGGGCATTTTTTTTTAAAAAAAACAGCATTGTTTGGTGGTTGAGGATTTGAGTGGTGAACATTTGCAATAACATTAAGTGTGTGGTCCAAGAGTGTAAAAAAATGGAATGTGAAGAGCCTTCAAAAACAAAATAAAAGTATTTTTTTTTGGTCTTTCTGTGTTATCACAGTTAGAAATAATAAAAAAAAATCTTCTGGAATAATTTGCTTGCAAGTTATTTTAGTGGAACAGCTAAAGTCCAGAAAGTACGATCCATCTATCTGAATGTTGGTTCTTTAAGTAATTGTTTAACGCACCCTATAGACCAGCGCATGGGTTCTAAACTAACCTGCATAGCCTACAGGCCAGGGTTTAATGAGATGGTGGTAGATAAGGGGAACAGCTTCAAGCAGAAGTGGTAGCGCGGGTATTAAACATGCATGGGATAGGCTTACGGCTCCTGAATCTAAGACGAGACCAACAACTGATTAAGGTTTGGGTCAAGAAAAATGGACTACTAGATGGGGCCAAATGGTTCATAGCTGCCTTCAATTTCTCCGGTTTTATGTTTCCATGTAAGATAGACCATAAGGTTTACACGCTAAACTTTGCGGGCAGATATCACCCATTTTTATATGCATTATTAATAACCATAGGTGGCAAGCTTCTCCTAAAAAAAGGGCTGGGACGGCCCTGTAGAATGCATGGTTAAAGCACTGAAACACATTGCCATGGCTGATTTCTCTATGTGTCTAATAAACAGATATTTTCAGTGACCTTTTTCCTTTGAATTCACATTAGTGTAGCTATTCTAAGTCGTATACAATCTGTGTCGACGCCAACACAATTCTACCTCTGTGACCGAAAGCAGTGATGAAATCCAGAACAAGAAGTTTAATATGATTAGCAATGGACACAGTGAACCAAAAGAAAATGTTTAGACTAGGTGGCACGTGAGTAATAATGTAGTCACGTATTGGAAAAACATCTAAAACTTTGTAAATTATTTAATATATGTGTATACATTGAGGGCAGTATGCCAATCCTTACACATTCTTAACATGTGCTATAGCGTGTTATGGAGGATGATCAAACCCCCAGCTACTGTCTCAGAATTCTTCTGTGTATTCTCGAGAAGTCTACTTAATTAATTCAGCATGGACAGTTGGATACGATTCCGATTTCTCTTTTTTTTAAGGTAATTTAATCTAGTGTTTTTTATCTGATTATATCATGCTAATGTCAGTGAAACGATTAACTAAAGACTCTGAGGCTAGTAAAATGTGTGTTTCCTTTGAAATGCTGGAATTGCTACTGTTCAGAAAACCATGATTTTTACTAAAATCTACATTGACCATTTTGTTATTTTCTTCTACTTGATTTGAGTTTGGTTTATCCTTTTGACTATGAACGCAGAGCAGAGTATTGAAACGTTTGTCGGCGAGTGTACTAAAGTTCAATAAATGTTCTTCAAAATCCAAAATGCCGGAACCACCATTATCTGATCCATTGATCTGATTTTTTCCTGGCAGGAATAAAAAAGATGAACGATATTGGAACCAACAGTTCACTACAATGTTTCACTGGTCTCAAAAATAAAGATATGAGAGCTTGAGTCACATTGGAATTGGAAGCATAGGAACTCAGAAGTTAAGCCGAGTTAAAAAAGAACTCAACAAAAGAACTTCACTCAACAAAAGCAACTCAACTCTTCAAAAGGAGTTGTGTTGACCCAGAGCTGGTCAAACTTTCAGTATCAGGCTGACAAACTGGAAAGCCGACTTGATATCCAACTCAATTGCCAACCAAACAGCCATTTCACCATCATCTCTAAACAAATCTAAGGCTGACTTGAAACCAAAAAACTTGACAGCACTCGACATGATCGGCATCTTTGGCAAGAGCTGCTGTATGAATCTGGGTTGTTCAGTTCCAATGAGTGGTGTGGATTTAGGCTAGTCAAGCCATTGTCAAGTGCATTTCAACCATTGTATCAAACATTTGAAATCATTTCCCAAAGCTCTTGATGCTATATTTCAGCAAAAATGAATTTATACACGAAGCTGGGGCCTAGTTTCAAGTGAGGTTCTAGATAAACACCACTGGATCCTTCGAAGATGGCATAAGAGACAGTTTGGACAATGTCACCCCAGGCAACAATACCCTCTGATGCTCCAACTTGGAAGTATGATAGGGAGAGCTTACAAGCCACAAATAAGTCACAACTGCCAACGTAACATGACTCTGTTGAAAAACTTTACCCAGAACTTGTGACTTTATCAGAGGCCTGCCCTGCTGAAGCCAGGGCTGGTGACAACCCATGATTTAGGCACCCCAGGACACAAAGTTCGCTAAGAGTGACCAAGTTGTAGACAGGAGAAACAAAATGCCAGATAGTCTTATATCAGGAGATGAGGTTCTCCGTCTGCTAATTAGACATAAATATATCTTTATGACATTTCACACTACTGCACATCCTCGCATCAGCAGCAACTACACGCACTTCATGTAACATGTGAAACTGGAAGTCTAAAGCTATCATAGGACTAGATTTGCTTGCACTGGGCCACTTGTATAGGGATTGGCCTATAATCCTTCCTGATATTAGGTCACATGGCAGGATTGGAGTCTACGTCAACAGCACTAGAAAGTTCTTACCCTTCAGGGTACACTGTAGACCCTTAATTCCTGACAATGTCTTGTAGGTAGTCGATTCCCCCGTGTGTCTCAATATGATAACAAGTATTAATATTCCTGTAACTGTAACTGGTGTTTTTGTTTTTGCCTTCTCCTTCCTTCTTATGTTTCTCAATAATTTCTAGAGTAAAACCAGATGTGCCCTGATTTTTTTTTTTTTATAAGTTACACTACAAGAAAATACTTTTGCTCGTGATAGCAATGAAATGAGCTAGAAAATGGATGTACAGGGGTAGATTCCTATAACTTATACTGTGGGACGGACGAAGAGAAATACTTGAACAAAATGACTATGCAGATATGTATAATATCTTCTTTTAATGCGATAAAAAAGGCATAAAAGGCTAAAATATTAACATTATGAATGAACATTTAATATGGTGAAAAGTTTGAAAAAGTGATCTTATTATAGCAACCAGTGGAACCCAGACTGGTCATCTGGCACAATAGGTAAATGCCTAGTGGGCTGTTGGCGTTCAGCGCAACACGCTCACCCGATCTGCCGTTCCACCAGAGGATTCAGAGGAACATTTATTATATTATAGAAACATTAATCCATACCTGGGAACTTCTCAGCTCCGGCTACCCGGAGGCTTCCCTTGCGGGACGCGGCCAGGACTGCACACTGACGTCCCGCTGTTGTCGGGGGAGTTCCCGCTGACATCGGTGGGCGGTCCCGCTGACGTCGGAGGCGGTCCCACTGACGTCAGGGGCCTTCCCACTGACGTCGGAGGCCTTCCCGCTGACATCGGGGGGCGTTCCCGCTGATGTCTGGGGGAACACCCCCATGTAAAGGAAAAAATGGGCGGGGAGCGGGGCGTGTCAAGACCACGCTCCTGCGACCTGGAGGATTCGGGTCTTGACCCGGAGAACCGGAGAAGCAGCGCTCACCCGGCAATCTCCGGGCCAGACCCAGAGAGTTCCCAGGTATGCATTAAACTAAACCAAGGTACCTGTGAGGTGTAAACTTGTTCACAAATACTTTATCCTATAATACTCCTATTTACTGATATTTAAAAGCGCCAGCAAGTCCGTCTCATATGTTTTAATAGCAGAAACCAGGGGCCCGATAGCCAAGACGTCCAGCTGATAAATCTATACTAACCACATAAGTTCATTTTGGCTCCTTATTCCCCGCATGTGCAATCTATTGGTCAGGTTTAATAAAAAAAAAAAAGAGCTTTGTTACAAATATTTTAGAAAAGAATGTGCTGTTCCCTCGATTTTTATGGCCGCGTTATTGACATTGAATGGATGTAGGTCACCCACAAAAAACAAAAGACTTACTCTACATGATAACATTTTTCATAACGACAATATTTATCTGTTGAAATTGTGGGTTATCATTGAAATTTTATGTGTTTATCTTTAAACACAAATCTGACACGTAAAAATGACCAGGCCGTGAAGGGAAAATCATTGTGATCGCTATCACGGCTCTAGATAAAATGAATATCTCAGAAGGTTTTTATTGTATATTTCTGTGCTGGTAGCATATGTAAAGTATATAAGTATCTATACTATAACAGTGTACTGTATATACATTTCCTGAAATGAGGTTGACGGGGATCTTGTCTTTATTTAAAGGAAAACTATTTTTTCCTTGCACATATGCCCTAGTGCTGTATATAGTTAAAAACCCCAGCACTGTATAAAGTAATAACCCCCAGCACTGTATACAGTAATATAACCAACGCTGTATACAGTAATATAACCCCCAGCGCTGTATACAGTAATATAACCCCCAATGCTGTATACAGTAATATAACCCCCAACGCTGTATACAGTAATATAACCCCCAGCGCTGTATACAGTAATAACTCCCAGTGCTGTATATAGTAATATAACCCCCAGTGCTGTATACAGTAATATAACCCCCAACGCTGTATACAGTAATAACCCCCAGCACTGTATACAGTAATATAACCCCCAGCGCTGTATACAGTAATATAACCCCCAGTGCTGTATACAGTAATAACCCCCAACGCTGTATACAGTAATATAACCCCACAGCGCTGTATACAGTAATATAACTCCCCAGCGCTGTATACAGTAATATAACCCCACAGCGCTGTATACAGTAATATAACCCCCCAGTGCTGTATACAGTAATATAACCCCCAGCGCTGTATACAGTAATATAACCCCCAGCGCTGTATACAGTAATATAACCCCCAGCGCTGTATACAGTAATATAACCCCCGGCGCTGTATACAGTAATATAACCCCCAGCGCTGTATACAGTAATATAACCCCCGGCGCTGTATACAATAATGTCAGCTTTGACTAAAAACCTGGTTGCGCCTCATTTTGTTCCAATAGTTTTCCTTTATCTGCAGACATGGGAGCTGCCATTGTTGTCAGTCAACGAAGGTTTAAGGCATGGACCCAAAAGTGGTTCACTGATTGCTTATACCTAGGAAGGTAGGTTTGACCTGGGTCTCCGGCTCAGTTTATTCGTTTCTGGGCAGTGGAGCAGCATTTGGAGACACGCCACTTTATCTTATTCCCTGCATACTTTGCATCCACTAAAGGCTGTCTAGGGCAAGCATCCATTCATTAAACCACCCCCTTAGAAGAGGGAGAGCTACAGGTAGCACTACCATCAGAAGCCCCCTACATGCCTTCTAGACTTATAGCTGGTGGTGGGATGTATAATCTGCATCATGGAGAAAAACCTTATCACTGATGTGTCTGCTTGGGTGGGATTGTTGTAAAATAAAAAAATGTATCTTACAAAATCTCCACCCTCATGCATATTATTCCTAAAACAAGCGGAGCCCCCACCGGCTCATGGAGACATCCCCTACCAGCTCTGCACCCTAGGCAGCCATTTATCTTGCCTTATAGAGACTTCTTTTTTTTTTAACCATGTACAGAATTCAGTATGGAGAAGAAACAAAAGGGGACTTTTTTTTTTGCGGCTGTGCGGGTGGAGAGACTTCAAAATCCGATATACATTTCAGTAAACACCGTACTCACTCACTGCTTGATTTTCACTGCCTTGCGCCACTCCACATTCATGCGGCAACGCGATGACCTCATCGCTTTTAATTACAGTAAAAATCATCTTTCGACTCGACTTTGGAAAATACATTCTCTTACAATTAAGATGTAAGTAATCTGCCTTTGCTGAGCGACGGTAAGCAAACCCCCCCAAAAAAGGAGCCCTCACCCAAAACCTGCCAATCATTCGTATTTCAAAACATGGAGGTTTTTATACAAACACTTAAATAAACATCACCGGGGGGAAGCAATCAGATGAAAGATCCTTGAGTGGCTAAAAAAAAAACAAAAAAACCCCGTCAAGATCTCAGAAGCAAATAATACGCGTGTCACAGCTTGATTATGAGGAATACTTATGTGATTTTGTTATGTATTCATCCATGGAAACGATAAATCAGGTGATGGATGTTATGATTTGGTCTCCCTCGGCGTATGAGCAATGCGAAGAACAAGGACATCGATGGAGGTTTAAGAAAGTTAAAGGAAAGTAGAGCTAAAATACGAAACCACGTTTTGTAATATTTACAAGCACATATGTAATTTTGTTACTAAACCATGATCGTTACAGACTAGTAAGAATGTGGGTGCGCAGGTCGTCACAATTAATACACACGGTAACGGAATGAAAATAGACACTTGTGGCTCATTAATAAATGGTTACACCAAAAAAATAAAGATCAACCATTCTGAGTAATTATTTTTGTCTTAACGCCACTTGACCGCTTGTCAAAGTCAAGGAGGCCCAACTTTGCCGAAACATTGAGATCAATTCCCGAAACCCCCACATTCCCATAAAATAAACTCAAAGAACGACTCGCGTTTGCAGAAATTCCATAGTTTCTGTGGATTACAAGAACCGGCGGAGATAAAGAAAGTGTTTTTTTTTTGTTGTGCCTGACGCAGCAAGGGATCCCCAACCGGTCTTCTCGGCCAGAAAACGGTAGCGTCTGATCTTTAAAATGTACGTTCCCAATCCTTACGCCATTCTCTGGTCAACGCGGACTTTAATGAGCAAAGCCCGGTTTTATGGCTCGGGAATTTGCAAACAGGTTCTGGCCCACCCACCTGTTTTTAAAAAAAAACTTGGCCCGGTCCCTTTTTTTGGGTTTAATTTAGGATGTTAAGGTAAAAGTGCTGTAAATGATTTTCGTTCTGTTTAATTATGTCACATGGGCATACCCAATTCAGTTATTACGCTGCACACCTGTACTCATACCAAGAGAAATATCACACGTTACTCCCCATAGCATTGTTCCGGGGTTTAAGCAAACCAAATGAAATGAGTCTTGGTGTACGCAGGACCGGCAGGTAAGCGGCAGAGCTGCCAAGGAACAGCAAGGAAGGAGGAAAACCCATAAGCCCCCCATGATCCTTCCAGTGGCGAAAAAAAAGAAAAAATAAAGTCTGGCATTTACAAAAGTTGTGAAAATATTCGATTCCTGGGAAGTTAGAGTAATTTAGTGTTAAAACATTTAAGCACGAGACTCGAGATCCTAGTTAATTTTTGTTTCAAAATGGAGCAATAGCTTTAAGACATTTAACCCCTTAATGACAAAGCCCGTACATGTTCAGGCTCAAAATGCATTGTTAAGGGGTTAATAATGCATTTACCCTCTGCTAGGTACCAGAATCTTCCTAAAAGCTTTGTATTAGATGACAGTTATTGTGATTAATTGTGTGAGCTGTCCCTACATCTTCTCTAACCATAAGAGCTTTAACATAGAAGTCAGTGGGGCTGATTTTTAAACGTGTTGTTGGCCAAAATCAGGGAAAATTTGGGCTAAAACAATAAAATTGACGTTCACATTCTAAGCTGATGCATCTACAACCAAAATCTAGGAAAGTCTGTTTATTATATCATTATGTTGCAAGCTTGCATATCCTATAGAGATCATTGAGGCTTAGAAAGTTGAACTAATTAAAAAAAATATATATTCAAAAAGTTAAAATTTTATGAAATTTCTACAATTTTATGAACGTTTTCTATTCAATAGGTAAAGGAGCAAATAAACAAATCATGGTGTCTAAGGTATAAAATAAAAGTTAACAACGGCATTCTAGATACATACGTTTCTTTACATACTTTATTGCTACAGTATCAAAACAGAGATATAGAAATGGCTGCTAACAATATGATTTACCCCATAGCTTTTTATGGTAAAATTCACAATGCCTGGTCTTCTCGGTTTACATTAAGAATAAAGGTCTCGTTACAGCAGAATAAATACCGGGGACCACAGGGATAAAGCACAGACGTTTTATGGGGTGTCAGAGTCTCGTGTCTGCTCAATAAATAGTCATATGTGTATGAAATTAAGCTTAGACCTACCAAAGGATGGACATACGTGAGCATGAATGTTGTATGTTCAGTAGAAAAGACCCAGTCCTATAAAAATGCCCCGCGGAGGTTTTTAAAAGTGCTGTAATGCATTCATTTATTTAGGAACATGATACTAATCATCACTGCACCCATGATTCGATTAGTCTTTATTTAGACTCCAGGATTAAGCATGGTCTCCTTTCTTTTTTTGAGAAGGGCTCTCATCGCCTTTTGTTTCTCCAAGTCCAAATTGAGGGCAATATTAATGAATGAATAAGAAAATGAATAGCAAAGGGACAGTTATTCCTTTTTCTATGTCATTCATTTCTTCTTGCATCTGTTCTGTGGCCGTTGGTGGCTATACAATATCTGAAGCTCTAGCTCAGTGGTTGCAACTGGGTTGCCATGTGTGACAGATATGTTTTACTCTCCTCTTTTCTTACAATGAAGAAACTCATTTGTCAGTCTAAGGGTTAGCGAGGCAATCATTCCATAGCTGGGCATAACCTGAGGACGCACTCTTTATATCCAATGGTCTTGCAGAGACAGAAGTTCTTGTGTGTATACAGGTAGATGACCCCATGATGTTAGTTGGAAGTGGAGCCCAAAAGGTGAGGCGGCTGGGTACGCAGTGCCAAGGGATAATGCAAAATTTGCGGTCACACAGGCAAAAGGTCAGGGCTGGCAACAAGGTTTGAAAGGATAAGACAAGTAGGGTCAAAATCCAGAAGATCATTGAGACTCAATTATGGTTACACACAATCAGGAACAAGATATTGCTACAACTGAGCAAAGAGGAAAGGGCAAGTAGCAATTCATAGAGGATGCCTTAATTAGCAGGGTTATGCGATTGGGCACGTGTGCACAGGGAACGAAGGAGTAGCTGTTGGATGCACAAGACACAAATGGTGTCTCACAGTGGCAGACCATGCACCATTAAGTGTGCTAGAACGCTGATGGCATGAGACATCCATAGCAGTTTGAAACAGGGAAGTGATGAGAACATTGCTCGCTTATCTCTGACATCAGCCCTTTAGGCGGGATCATTTATTTGCATTATCTGCTAACCTCGGTATATTTTTTAATACCATTGCATAAGTTATGGTGAGTAAAGGTGATGGGGAAAACCCTTCCACTTAAATTTAAGGAGTAGTAGAAGTATTATTAAACACTCATCTACAGACACCAGACAGGCCAGAAGGCTTGCTTTTCGCTCAGAAATCTCATGGTGCTGCCACAACCACAAGGGATTCTGGGTAGGTGTATGCAAATAAGGGCAATGATGATCACCTTTTGCCTCTATATCCACTTTATACATGGATCCTTTGAAAGTAATCCATGTATAAAGTGGATATAGAGGCAAAGGTGATCATTGTTGACCTAATTTGCATGCGCCTACCCAGAATCCCTTGTGGTTGTGGCAGCACCAGGAGATTTCTGAGGGGAAAACAAGCCTTCTGGCCTGTCTGGTGTCTGTAGATGAGTGTTTAATAATGCTTCTACTATATTTTTTTTAACATAGAAAAAGAAAACATCAAATGAAGAAACCCCTGAGGGCCCAAAAGTGTTCATGATTCTACATTGTTTCTATGTTTGACCATTAAAAGGTATCACCAGCCAGACTCCATTCTCTCTCGGACCAATACGGCTACATCTGTTTTCCTGACAAATAGAAAAGATGGAAAATGGCCATAAAATAAACACTCATATTTGGTTATATACCTAATTTTGTTGGATTACACCTCAACAAATGAGTTACTGATGAGCGTTTTGTTCGGCCAGTAAATACAATTATGGATCTTGGCGGGTTTTTTTTCACAATTGCAAAGTTCACTTTTGAAAATAAATGATAACAGTGGAAATATTTCTGCTTTGCAAGCAACAAAAATAGGAATTGTCAAAAATCCACTTATAGAAGCACTTGTTCTAAAGAAGGTTTCATCCTGTTTACACCGGTAAGAAAAAAAAAAGACCATTCAGGAAAAAGGTTTTGAATGCTTGTATAAATAAATCATTTCCAGATTGATATTTCCAAAATAAATGATTCTTAGATACAATCTGACAAGTTCTCACCATTCGGGTCTACAGGGAAAGGAAGAGAAGAGTCAAGGAGTATCTTTTTTTTTGACGTACAGGATATTGTAACTGTGGCCATACTTGATAACTTCAACTTGAACCTGTATAAACTTTATAAATCTGATTTATAGAGCTAAAAAAAGATTTGTCATTTTCTAAAAATCCACACCTTCCATTCTACTTGAAGGAAAATAATATATATATATAAAAAAAAATCATAAAACTAATTTTTGAGGTTAATTTTCTAGTAATTTTTAAGATTTAATAATATTTATTAAATTAATACTAAATTCAGATAGAATTGGATATTTCAGTAAAACAGAAGGGATTTTTTTTTAACCAAAGTTTTAATTTACCTGCTCTGAATATAATATGGAACCCCAACGATGGTCGCATTTCCCATTCGTCATAGGTATGATAACATCTATTTAATAACGATCGTGCTTAATTATGATGTAATCGTTGCATACATAAATGCCACAGTTATGAAGAACATTCTAGTTTAATCCAAAACCAAGAAGTTTTAAAGAGGAACTTCAGGCAGGTTTTCCAACACACTGCTTCACTTAAACACCCAACAATAGGGACCCTACTGACTTCACAGCTATATCGCCAACAAAGACAAGAGTAAGTACCTCTTCAGATGGCGCCTTCTCTTAGTAGAGGTAAAAAAGGTCAGATTAGGGAAGAGAGACAATCGGAGAGTTAGAAGTGCCGTATACACCGTCAAGATGCCCAGGGCTGGCCTTAGGGGTGTGCGACCTGTGTGGCACAGGGCACCATGGCAACAGGGGCGCCTGCCCGGGACTTAAATTAAAGCATCGTTTTTTTGTTTTGTTTTTTTTTTAACTTTATTTAACATCCTCCATATTAAATAAAGTTAAAACAAATAAAAAAATGATGTTTCAATTTAAGTCCCCAGTAGGGGCGCCGAGTGGTCGCTCGTGAAGTTTTCAGCAACTGCTCGGCGCCCCTCACTCTCCGTGACTCAGTCGCGGTGCCGGCGTTTCATGCTGAGCGTCGGAATTATTCCGGCGCTCAGCTGTGAAGCGCACACCGCGGCAGATTGGGGAGACTGACGCCTCCCGCTCCCACCTCAGGACTCCAGCAACGGGGTAAGTAAGGATTGGGAGAAGGGGCAGAGGAGGGGGCAGTGAGAAGGGGGGGCAGTGAAAAGGGGCAGAGGACGGGGGGCAGTGAGAAGGGGCGGGCAGTAAGAATGGGCAGAGTGGGGGGGGCAGTGAGAAGGAGATGGGGGGGTGCCAAACGAGTAGTCCGCACAGGGCGCCAGAACACTTAAGGCCGGCTCTGAAGATGCCCTTTATAATAAATAAATAAATACATACATAAATAAGGGAAAAAATAATTTATTTTTTAACCTTTTTACCTTTTAAAAGTACATATATATATATATATATATATATATATATTGTTGGCAAATAATTATAGGGGTTTTATTCAGATTAAAAAAAATCTGATCTATATTAAGTAGATGCTTCCAAATTCTTAAAAGTTAAGGACTGTTATTGCCGGTAACTATTTGTTAAAGGCATGTAGGGATTTAATAAAAAAAAAATTACAAAAAAATACTGCATGTTTATGAATTTTAAATGAATTGTTAAAGCATTTCCCGTCATGTCTGACTTGCTTTTAATGAATTTATTAAAAAGTGAATTAAATGTCAAAGGTCTCTCCCTCTAACAGAGCTTAATTTCCTGTCTCTGTGCCATTCTGTGTCCATAAACCCCTCAGGGAGCGAGACAATGAAGTTATACGAAAGCCATTACTTCCAAAATTGCGCTGCCATTGTTTTCAATACAAAGGCAGAGGATTTGCAATGACAAAAAAAAGTAAAAATGCAGTTAAATTGAGTACTTTAGACTCTAGCATCATTTGCGTTATCCATAGACGTACATTTCAACCCAAAAGACATCATATTTTCAGCATGAACTGGATATACATAATGCGGCTTACAGCAGCCAATCAGCGGCAAGAATCGTTTGAACTCCGATGAGGAGGGCAGCTGCAGCAGCAGGGCTGCAGCTTTTACGTCAGTTAAATATTTTATTTATTTTTTTCTTTCATTTTGGAAAAATGCATTTCATAGCATTTGAGGGCTGCAGCTTCTATGTTATTTTCCCAGTTTCTACATTACCATATATTTCCGTTAAAATTAGAAACCAGATATTTTTTTTACCCAAAATTTTATTAAGAAAGAAGAAGTTATTATTTCTGCCTCCAATAGTTCACGAGATCTTATTAAGCACAAAAAAAAAAAAAGTGAAGATATATTGCAGGCTTGCATAACAGCTAGCAAAACTAAGGCAAAGGACAGGAAATAACAGGAAAGATTTCTACTGTAAAAAATGTTTTAACTATATATTATGTTTTATATATTATTAAAGAAACGGGCACTTTTACATCAATTATCGGCAGTCCAACGGTTCTTTCTGCAGGAGGACTTCACTGAGGTTGACCATCGTAGTCAGAAAGTTGAAATAGTAACCCACATTCAAACTTTTTTTTATCCAATGTTTTAGTGGATAAATCTCCATGTCCCAAAATAACCCAACAGTGATGATAATTTTTGCGTAACATCTTATGACTGATCACTTTGTTTACTAAGGGAATTAAAACATGCGCGGGATAGAAAAACGGCTCCTGAATCTAAGACAAAACCAACTACTGATTAAGGCAGGGGCGTCCAACCTGCGGCCCTTCAGCTGCTGCAGGACTACATCTCCCATACTACTCAGCCAGCCCCTTAGCTAAAAGAGCATTATGGGAGATGTAGTCCTGCCGCAGCTGGAGGGCCGCAGGTTGGATACCCCTGGATTAAGGTTTGATTCGTTACAGTTAACTATAATAAATTGTAGGGTTGGTTGGACCCCTGCTAATATAATCATAACCACGATATGACCTCAGATAGATCCACTCTTTTTAATAACAGGGTGCAAAAAGATCAAGCTAATTTCTTCTGCAATCATCCATGTTTCAAAACCTTTATATATATTGTATGTTTGATAATAATCTCGACCAATAAGAAGGCACGTAAAAATCATATGATGGGAGAAATGCCATTAGGAGCCCAGAGGCTCCACTCTTTTGCTGGAGTGCTCTGGTTCACAGAGATGTAGACGAAGAAAGAAGACGTGGAGTTGCGGGAAAGGTGGCAGGGACACAGAAACTGTTGGTGGAGAAGGTAGGGAGACATTGAGAGAGTGAGTGAGAGTGTGGGTTTTTTTTAACCCTTTAAGGACAATGGGTGGTCCCTAAACCCATTGAAAACAATGCATTTTGAGCCCGTACATGTACGGGCTTTGTCATTACGGGGTTAAATTTTAAAGTGTCTAGCATAGGATCCGCCCCGGGTGCCATATACTCTACGTACGCCCTGACTAGATGGGCAAAATGGTTCTTATACGTCATGAAATTCTATGGTTTTCATTAAACACATTATAGTACAATGGGTGGAAACTAGGCAATAGTCTAATTTGTCTTTATTGCACTTGCGGCTCTTTGCTAATTCATTGTTTATTATTAAAAAAAAAGACAAAAATTTAACATTTCTGTTACTTCCCTTCTAGTGACTTCTGTGTATGATACCGGGTAATAATGAAGGGAAATCCCAATCATAATACGGAAACATTTAAGGGATTTCTATGGTTGCATGGGCATTAATCCAGCCTTAACAGTACAATAGCTACGAGGAAGAGTGGCATCATCCATTTTCTGGAAGAGTGGCATCATCACTTCTGGAAGCTGAAGGTCTGCACCACCTTCAGCTTCCAGAAGTGATGATGCCATGGCCATTGATGGCGTTGCTGCCGGGCCACTCAAGCACACGTCTCACCTGGCCTGGGGCAGCTTCCCTTCTTACCCCAGAGAACTTATAACCTTGATTCGAAAACAAAGGACCAGGTATGCAGAACGTGTTCTGGGATCTCAGAAACCATGGCTCCCTCCATTCACGCATGACACACCATTTATCGAACATAACAAAAATATTTTAGAGGTTTTTGCCAGTGTTTGAGAATTCCAGGCCAGCGCGTGTCTGTTACAGCTGACATTGAGGTCTAAACACTTTAGTCCGGAATTCACGTTACATTAATGCATGCGCAACGTATCGCCTCAAACATAAACATTGTGCTCAGAGGTTAAGACGCAGGATTTAAGTAGTCTGTAAACCACCTTGCTTTATTCTGGGATTACAGTTTGGCTGTTAAAGTGACGGAATCGGTGTGTCGGTAGCATAAGACCTTTCATCCGAAGCGATTGTCAGACCTCAGACATACTAGATGTTACAATTCGCAGAAGAAAAAACAGTAGTCCTCCCAAAAATAAGTAATACAAGTCGTCCATCTTTCATGCAAGAGTCTTCTCAAAGGGCTTTACCCAAGTCGCTTGAAGACTGTCTAAGTAAACTCTCTGGACCGTTCTATTTGAACCTCAAATAACATGGAAGAGACAGATGTTTCCTATCATTTGGCTCTTAGTGAAACAAACAAGAACTGATATAACCTTCACTTTTTTTAGCTATTTTGTTACTGATTGCTGAACTGCGAAAAATAAATGTGTGTACATAGTAAATCTTTGATCTGTTTTCCAGGGAAAATCATACCTGAGTTTGGAGAGAGACCGGCTCGTTCTTTTGTAGAAAGTAACCAATATGATGCACTCTTTGCTGATGATTTCCCTTTTAGATTTTTTTAGGATAGCTTTAAATACATCGAAGTCTTTTCCGGGTCTCTACTACCCTCTCTGTGACTTTGAATCGTGCCCTTTAGTTCTTGCACTTGATTCTCTTGGGTTCTATTTAATTTGACATATTTGTTTTTTTTTGTCTCCAATCATTCTTCACACCAAGTTTTTCCTGGCATGATATAGTAGTTATTATTATTATTATTATTTATTATTATCTTTTATTTATATAGCACCAACAATTTACGCAGCGCTTAATACAATACATATATTCAAGGGGTCTGACAAGACGAGAAATGACAGACTGAGACGAACCGATACATTAGGGGGAGAGAGCCCGGCTCGCAAGCTTACAATCTAGAGGGAATGGGGTGACAAACCATAACGCACAGAGAAAGGGTGAGAGGTAGTGTGGGGGGTATAAGGCACAGAGAAAGGGTGAGAGGTAGTGTGGGGGGTATAAGGCACAGAGAAAGGGTGAGAGGTAGTGTGGGGGTATAAGGCACAGAGAAAGGGTGAGTGGTAGTGTGGGGGTATAAGGCACAGAGACAAGGTGAGAGGTAGTGTGGGGGGTATCAGTGATGGGTGAGAGGTAGTGTGGGGGGTATAAGGCACAGAGAAAGGGTGAGATGTAGTGTGGGGGGTATCAGTGATGGGTGAGAGGTAGTGTGGGGGGTATAAGGCATAGAGACAACGTGAGAGGTAGTGTGGGGGGTATCAGTGATGGGTGAGAGGTAGTGTGGGGGGTATAAGGCATAGAGACAGGGTGAGAGGTAGTGTGGGGGGTATCGATGACAAGGAAGTTCTAGCAGCTAAGATGGTGCGGCTTCTCTGAAGAAGTGGAGTTTTGAGAAGTTACTTGAATGTCGGGAGGGAGGGTGAATGCTGAAGGTTCCTTGGGAGTAGATTCCAGAGATATGAGGGCAGCTCGAGTGAAATCTTTTAGCAAAGTATGCAGGTTTCCTTGGGCTTCCGTTGATTGTGGGGAACATGAAGGTGGGTATTGCAGGCTGTGAGGGCTTGGTAGTAGTTAGACCAAACCCCATTTTAGAGGCCCTATTGTAAATTGTTTGTCTTTCTACACCTTGGACTCGACCGCTGGACACTGAATTCATCCATAAGTCCCACCGGTGATCAATAAAATAACATTAATACGACTTTTTACCAGGGCCATACCTACCTATGAACTTCCCAGGGTAGGCTACCTGAAACTCTCTCTCTCTCAGCGGGGTCTGGTGAGAACATAATTATGTCTCATTTTGGTCTTCAAAATCTGTCCCCTTGAAAAAACCACCACGGTTGAAGCATTGCCTCTTTGCACATGCTACCACAACAAAAGGACATGGTTCTCAGTGAGACCATACTCGTACGAAGCTGATTTCTATCTGTATGTGCTTATTGGTGTTGGTTTCATTGTGGTACAGTGACACCGAGATGGTATCTCATTGTGGTCTGCAAACATAGTAACGCATATTGTCTTTGATCTACAGAGGTCGTCATGGTTCCTTAGTGTGGTCTCGCGAAATAGATGTAGTTCCCTTATTGTGGTTTATGGACATTGTTTAATGAATACGTTCAGATCATGTCACACATTTAACACTTAGGGATAAAGCAAAAAATATATACTTTCAAGGAGTTGGACCTCTTTCAGCATCTGTCACTATTCTGCAATCCTACGAAATGGTGTTCAGCAATTAAAATATGCAATAAGTAATATTAAAATCCATCTAATGGGTATTCTTATGGGCAAAAGGTATATTCATGTACAATGTACATGGTTATTTCTCCCCTGTAGGCTATGTCTTCTCTACCAAGTTGCTGATTGTTCTTGATAGGTTTGTGTAGTATTAAATGAGAAAGAAATTTAATATAGAAAATTGTTACGATGTATTTTTATTATTATTATTATTATTTAATATTTATTATTTATTATCTTTTATTTATATAGCGCCAACAATTTCTTTGTTAGTGGGGCTAAACTGTGGAAGGTATGATAAAAAAACCTAAAAAATAAAAATAAAATGCCGACGTGTATCAAAAAAAAAAATACTGTGAGAAAATACCTAGTGAAGGGCTAAGAGTTGTCCAATATCAACCATACCATGGTTCTTTTTTTAGGGAAAGAAAAAAAACTGGGGGTTATTTTATATTATATTATTTTTTTTATCTTATATTTATATTATATTATTTTATTTTTTTTGGTGAAAATGTAGACGTCTGATATAAAATTGTGGGTAACCTGTTCTTTCCGTGCAGTTTAATCCAGACTTTGTTTATCCTCCTGACCTGTTGAGAGGTGAAACCTCTCGCCCGTTTTTTTTTTGGTTGACCTGTAAATGTCTTCGCCCGCTGTCGTCAGGCTCATCCGAACGCATGTCTCTTAACAATACACACCTCTTCCTACTGTCACAAAGCAATAAATCACGGTAACCCAGTATAATAATCTGTAAGGATATTACGCAAGAGGTTGGAGACGGCAGCCAGAAGCATGCAGGCGATCTCACCGGAAAACACCGATTGCGCGATAAGGTGACACATTCATTAAAATAAGAAAATAAGATTTAAAAAAAAAAGTTATTTAATTATCCATTTCATCTAAACATGTAAATATTAAACATAGCATTACGTGAATATTGCATATATTCTAATAAATACTATCTAGTATCTATAGCAACATATATATATATATATATATATATATATATATATATATACACATATTTTCTTGGTATGCATACCTGAAAAGTGTTCTGTTTTTCTTGGGGCAGTCCTGATTTTTCAGGCACTCTCCCACTGTCTCCCGTAGTCGCACCCACTGGCGGGGAGAGGAATTAAGAGGGGAGTGGGTTAAATATGTTTATACATTAAATTATTTTAATAAAATACATTAATTTTCTTCTAAATGTATCATTCATTTATATCAATGGCTATCAATATGCCACAATATTATTTGTTAAAAACGTGCCTTATGTGTGTCTGCTATAGGCACAGTATGTAACATAGCAAAAAATGATATATCTCTTGTGATGATATATAATATTTTTAGATGACCTCTCAGCATTTTTCGTGAACTTTGACGCCTTTTAGGCTGTTAATCATTTCTGTTTTTCCTGATTCAAAACAAAGAACTGAATGTTCTGTCTCTCGCTCAACATCCAGATTCTGAGTTTTGTCTTTCCGCATTGGAGAAGCCGATTTAATAGTCTGCTGAGATAAATGATCCAAAAATGTCTTAGGTAAGCTAAATTTATTTGCAAAAAAGTTTTAAAATTTCATATCTGCTCTGCCGATGTTATCTTCAGGGCATCCTGACTACTCAAAATATCACGGACGTTAAATTTAAAGGAAACTGTGACCTTTTAATAATATAGGTAATCCAAAACAACAATGAAACGGCTAAACTTTGAATTAATATTAAAAATAAAATATTAAAATAAAATATAAAAAATCCTACATACTATACCCTTGCATTAAAATAATTAGCTTTATTATTATTTATTATTAATAAATAATAATAAATGAATTATTTCTTCTCTATCTTGTTATCTCTCCCTTATTGCTAAGTTCCTTATTCCGGCTGATTGGTTCAGGCAGTCTTTGTAAGGGGCAGGGCTTCAGGGCAGGACTTTGGATAATGCTGGCTCTGCCACAGGTTGCCACTGATCTCAGCTGTCCTATGATAACCATTTAAACTAATTATAGCCGCGACTATGAAATTTGGCCTATGTACGAGTGAAAATAAAGCCTGTCTGTCCTTCAGTGATAATACCGATAATAAATAAAAATGAGACTTTGGGCCATAAATCCAAATAATAATTTTAATATATTTTGGCTCAGATCTACGAATACAGTGTTCCCTATAAAACAACTAAAAAAACTATTTCTTGAGACTCTAGCATTAGGGATTTTTTTTTTTAGAAACATGAGTTTCCTTTATAAAGCTTTTATCGCAAATATTATTAGGCAAAGTGATATGGTATCGTTCCATGTTAATATATCAGAATCTTTCTCTATTTGCCTTGCTGGATGGGAATTGAACTAGTTCACGTCCGTGCATGCGCAGAAAGCTCTCCCCTTGATTCATTGATGAGATTATTGATGGAAGTAGACAGTCCTGGTAGGTTAAAATAATAATAATAATAAAAAAACATGACTCCTGAAATATAAGAGTGTAAGAAATTGGTAAAGATTGGTAAAAATCTAGAACAAGGAAAATAGATGGAAAGAAAAAAACAATGGCCTCTATAGTTCCTTGGTATATACGGCAGAAACGTTGGGTGGCAACAGAACGGAGGTGCTGTCCATTAAACTGTCTAGACTTTCGCGTGGGCTTTTTTTTGGGGCCCTAAATCAAGATCCAGGAAGAAAAACTTTCCTACAACCACCAGAACGCCGTTTTTTTCCCGATGTCCCACTTGTGACAAGAAACAGTTCATTGGATAAGGTACAAAACTGCCTTATAATGAAGCCATTGAAGAGTAAAAAAAAAATGTCATGTACTAACTTGTTTGCTTTTATACAGCAGAAATAGTTTTGTCCCAACCCGGGGATAAGTAGCTTTTCTGGGCGGTTTGGCATATAAATAATAAATCCGTCAAATAGTAACGTTGATTTCTTGTATGTGTATTTTGTGCCTTACGATCGGGTCGCAGGCTTAATAATGATTTCTTTGCTTACAATATTCTCCGTATTACCACAAATTCCCTTTGTGGTCAGCATGCCCTGAGCCAAATGGCAAATTTACAACCAAATATTTGTCATAGACTTGGATCGAAACCAGGTGTGACGATATAAATAGTGCAATATTATACGGGGAGATGTGAAATGTGAAAAACACAATATTTTAAGGAAAAGCGCGGCACTGAGAAACAATTTTCTTGCGCATATCATCTTACCGCAATTTTTTTTTTTGAGATTTGCACTTTTTTATAAAAACAATGACAGGGATAAAATAAGTGTTATGTAGTAAAAATCCACTTTGTGTGTGTAACGTGGGAGCCGTCATCTTAATGTCCTGTTCTCCAGATCAACACGATTATTCTTCCTCTTTAAGTCCCTCTTTTTCTTGGGTTTCTGCTTCCCTTTGGTGTTTGGACAATGAATACAGAACGTTCGTGTTCGTTTTCGCGTTCTCCCCAATACGAACGCACAAGTCCAATTATAACCCCCTTTTTTCTTAGGTTCCCTGAAGTTGGCAAAAGAAGCGTATAGAGAACCATCATAATTCTTTTAACCCCTTCAGTCCCAGGGGTTTTTTGGTATCTCAAGTCCCGGAAGGGGTTAAACCAATTTGGTTGCTCACACCCCCCCCCCCATGACATTTCGGGTACCCACAGTGGGACACGTTTCTTGGTGGATGGTGTTAGAGGCAGATCCACCTATTTTAAGACAATGGGCGGTCCCTAAACCCATTGAAAACAATGCATTTTGAGCCTGTACATGTACGGGCTTTGGCATTAATGGGTTAACCATCCAGCTATGTATTGAGGCAGAACGCTGGTATATGGCATCCCATTGCTTGGGAGCATCGACTAGGGTCATTGCTGCAGTCTGTTGGATATAAACAGCCCGATGGAATGTGTGGCCCAGTTTGTCCAGCTGATGACCGAACACTAAAAGACGGACTATAACCACCATTGGGCGCCAGCTCACGTGGCATTCGCCCAGTTTGCCCGATGGTCAGTCTGGGAATGGCCATCAACACCAGAAGATTCCATGGGCAGTACATGACTCACTCTTGAGATCTTCAGAGGGTAGGCTATCTGGAGTTCTCCTTCTTTTGTAAGAGTTGCTTTGTGGAGGAGTAGAGCTAGCTGCACATAGGGGCAGACCTATCCACCCAGGCAGCCTTTAGTAGGTGTGGAGTGGGAGGGAAGTGGGCGGGGAATAGACGGGGAGGGGCGTGGCCAAACACCGTTCTCCTGCCAAGAAAAAGAAGAAACTGGATCGTGGAACAGAGCTTCACCCGAAGAGTTCCCTGACATGACCATGCATGAATTTGCACCATTTTCCCTTCAACAATGCTAAGGTCGACAATGGACAAATTAAGAAAGATTTCTTTAAAAGATTTCTGGATTTATCGCTGTCACGCGCGCCGGCGCGGCACGCACCTCAGGGGATCGCGGCGGCGCGCACGTCACTGCCGCCGGCGCCGTAAGTCCTGCCTCCACACCCACGTCCTCGGCGTGCAGGCACATCTCCTCCTCAGACCGCCGCGACCGCGGGTCGGATGTCTGCCGCAGCCGCGATGACGTCACGCGGCGCACGCCACGCACGCCACGCCGCGGCCTAACTGTGAGTACCTTCTCCTATTTAAACGCCATTTGTTTTCCTTTTCTTTACCCGTTCAATTTGTTTTGCTTTTTGGGTGTGCTGTTCCTTGATATATCTCTATTGCCTTGTGTACCGACCTTTGCCTGTTTTTTTGACTACGACTCTGCGCTGCCTGCCTACGACCCGGACCTGTTTATACCGTTTATGCTTCTAATCTGCCTGCCTCGACCTCGGATAAGTTTTTGACCTCGCTGTTTGCCGTTGCCCTTTGATCGGACTGTTTGCTGGACTGCGCTATGTCCATATATCTGCATAGTTGGATCCTCCTTCGCTACCTGACCCCGTGACAATCGCAGGTTGTTGCAATTTCACAAGTATTTTCGAAAAAAAACAAATCTGAAACCCCAAGACTTTCTACCGTACTAATGAATAACTTTTAAAATAGCTTGTATTTAGAAATTTTCTTATTTCAAACAAATACTTTTTTATTATCATTATTCCGCAAAAGGATGTATATTTTGGTACTGGACAGAATCCCCCTTTTGACCAGAATTGGTTGTGTGTTCGCTTGTTAGTTTGTACGAGGCATCAATGAACAAGAATTCGTGTTTTTGGCTGCGTTTTTAACTTATTTATTTGAAATAGTTGCAGTCCAGCATGTACATCTTCCTAATAACAACAAGCAAAATTCCCAGCATCTGTAGTACATTTGAGTATTAAGCACTAAAAATAGTCCTTAGGAATTAAAACATTTGCATTTTTGTTGTAGTTTTATATAGAGTCCCATTTAGTTACTATATACAAATTTGATTTGATTTATATATATATATATATAAAAAATTTTCAGCTGATGTATTTTAAAAGACCAAACACCAGCTAAATGCTTTAATTTGTCTTACAATAAAATAAGAAAATAGTACTTTGGGATCTCATTTGACATATTTGTATCTTGCTTGTTCTATTACATATTACATGGTTTTGATACAATTTGTGGCATATTAAGGGTTGTTCCTCTGTTTTTTGGTTAAGATTAAACGAGCACATGTGAGAGGGGGAAAGCTTGATCCTCTGGCTCAAAATGAAGCCCGACGTGTCTTTTTGGAGTCCACAGGTTAGGTCCACCTGGGAGTGCACCACCATTTTACATATAACATACCATATTTATTAACACAATCTTCTAAGAAACTCGGCATTGATGTTTCTTTCAGCATTTTTTTTATTTGATCGGAATGGATCTATTTCTGTTGGAGCTGAAGTTGGGGAATTCATTGGTGATATTGAACTACTGTGATATGACTACAATCTTCGAGGATTATGTGGGTGGATAGAAAGAGCACAGTCAACATCGTTTCGTTGTGACAATAATATACTATTGTATGTTTATTTTGTGTTTTATGTTGCTGAATCTCCATATACAATAGGCATCTCTTAGGAGAAATTTAACCCCTTAAGGACAATGGGCGGTTCCTAAACCCATTGAAAAGAATGCATTTTGAGCCCGTACATGTACAGGCTTTGTCATTAAGGGGTTAAAGAAGTAAATCTATCTTTTTATATGTTTTAGAGTTCTTGGACCCACAAATCTGTTGAGAGATCAGATGTTGGAAGTTGGAAGTGCACATTTGGAACTATTTGTGGGTGACCGCTATACCCTTCCACTGAGAACAGAATCTGTCTTAAAACATAAAAAAAAATTTCTTAATACTTATTGCTAGTAAATATATTTGCAGCTGTCCTTCCAAGTTCTAGAGTTCATTATTTGCGGCAAGAATAACATATAATGCATGATGGAGATGGAGGTTTGTAAACTTTTTGGTATTCTACATGAGAACCGCCATGTCTACCTTCTATGGACTCCCTTCTGAGTTTTTGCCTTGGTGGCCGTGGTCAGGGGTCATCTCCCCTACCCCTTTTCACTGCTATTCTACTAGCTAACAACATTTCATCTTTTTGATGGTTGAGTATGAAATTCCATCTGGTGTGCTGTCTGCCCATGGTGGTTCTAAATCAATCTTGTAATAATATACTTTGTAACATTAGGCACAATATCTGACAGCTTCGCTTGTCATATTAGGATATACAGCAGCAAAGAGCCATTTCCCAGCGGTTATGACACAAATCACTTTTCATATTTATATTTGCGCCCTCATATAACACGCGCTACAAACTCACACAGCTCGCAAGTGTCACTCAAGCTATACACAGCGCTGAGTGGGCATTTAGAAAATCTACTGTATATTTTCATTGACAAATTAACTTATAGACCTATTTTATGGTTGTAGAACGCTATGGTACGCAGCAAACATTCTGGGCTCCTAAATAAAGAGGGATATCAGGAGAAAAGAGATTTGGACCCCAAAAAGGGACTGGTCAAGTGAAACAGGGGCACTTGTGATGGCTAGTTTCATGATATTTAATTATGTTGTTCTTAAAACAGCTTTCAAGCATTTAAACTTAGGGAAACAAAATATTCTCAAGGTGGAGAGAACCCTTAATTCCCATCAAAGTATATTGAGCGATGGTCAGCTCTGGTGTCAAGGGAGCGAGAGTGTAAAAAAAAATATATATATAAATAATTAAAGGAATGTTATGTGTTCCTTCTTAAAAACATAAATTGTGCTCTATGGCATTTGGGTATTATTTATAGTAAAATTTGTATTTTAGGGCTTTTTGTTTCTTTTGTTTAAGCATAAATGAATCATAATATTTTAACTAAGAATAATTATTTCCTATTGTACGATATACATTAAGAAGTATTACTAATACTCTCCATACATGCCAGTTGCCAGTATACCCTTTATTACAAATTAATGTGACTATAAATAGATATATTTATTGGGTAATAATTTAATTACTTAATTTGTATACAGAGGAATCCCTATTAGAATCAATTCAACTATTTATTCTAATGCTAATATTATTTTTCTGTTAATATTTAATTTATTTTACTAATGGCTTCCATATTCTTTTAGATTCATTTTCTCGTTACATTTAACCAGAAATCTAAAATTAATTTAAATCTAATCTGGCAATTTTTCCAGTTCATAATTTAATCACATGTGCTACAGTTTCCAGAGATTTAACATTTTGCATTATTTTATGAAGATTACATAAAAAAAATATTAGATTTTTTAAATCTACCGGTAATTGGCAGCCTCATTTCACATAATATGTTCCTTGAGTTATATTTGTTAATAATTGAGGTTCAATGGATTAATCTGAATATTTTTGTCATTTTTAGAGGCATTTTTTTTAATCTAAATCAATGCAATTAGAAATATGGTTTATTAGCACATATTTAATTGCTGTCCATGCTATCCCTGTTCCGTGTCTTCCTCCATTAAAATGATCAATCTATAAAAAATGATGATTAATAATAACTAATAGCTAATAATAATAATTATAATAATAATAATAGAACAAAAAGATTATGTAATTACAAACAAAAAAATAGTGTTTGCTGTTTCAGGAAACTGGTATTCTAGTTCCAGGAGAGTATGATATAGGAGCTCTAGTCCGCTTTGATGTTTTTTTTGTGGTTTTTTTTTTGGTAAGAAACCACCATGACGTGAAAACACGCTTACTGCATATCTGTATGTAAATCTTAAGGCCAGCTTTAGGTAAACATGTCAGTCAATTTAAGTGTTTCTCTTTGAAGCCGAAGAAGCGTAAATAATACTCTTGTGGGTAATATTTGGATAATGTGCATTTTTTGACAGTCATATCAAAGGAAAGTCCACTCACTGGTAGCAAAAAGTGTAATGAGGAGGGCGAGGGCGGCTGATGTCCGCACCATGAGTTTGGTGAGGGGAAAAAAAAGCTTCTTTTGATAATATATATAATTAAGTGGCCACCAGTCTTAAAGGCCTGTCCCATTAACCCCAGTCCGGCCCTTATTCAAGGTGTCCACTTCTATGCCAAGAAAAAAACGGGCGAGCGGGGGGAAGGAGCTTAAAGTTGCCTATACAACTTTTTGTATTTAAAGGGAAAAGAGAGAGGAACTCTTGAAGAGGTGACCTGAAGTCCCTATAGACCCTTAATTATGTGGTCAAAAAGTTCTTCCAACAGCATTTACAAGGCGGCAGCTGCAGCAGAGTATTATAGGGCAAACTTCCATATCTAGATCGCTAATCATTTTGTAATTATCTCAACCCAACTCCTATTGGGATAAAGGAGAAAGGGAACGTTATAAGAGGAACCAAATTTCAATACAACTACGTATTTTTATTTAAAGAAAGATTTTTTTAATGTATTTAGTTATTTGAAGAACGTTTTTTTTTTATGTATTTAGTTATGGTAAATGCACAGAATTTTTTTTTTATTTTTTTTTTGCTGTTTCTAGGTAATTCTCTTTTGTTTTTTCGGAAAACCACATTATCATGGAATATATTATGTATGCATGGAAACAATGATATTAGTGTATTTAAAGCATGTGATGTCATCAGGGGATGTGGATATGCATCGGTTTACTAACTTATTTTGCACTAAAACATTAAGATGCTCTTTAAGGCCTTAGTCATTACTAACCAAACCAGACTTAGACGGGTTTTAAGTAAAACGAGATTCTGGTTTTGCAGTTCAAAGCCGTTCTTTTACCGTCTACAGAGAATGTTGGGGTTTTTTTTGCCCTGAAGTACTCTGACCGTTAGATAAATACACCGGGCTGAGATGAACTGTTTCCATTTTTTCATTTATCAAATTCAGTTTGATGCAGGACCTTGAAGGCATCTGTTGTAATCATCTTCTGTTGTACTCTGACACAGACAGATTATTTAAGGAAAACCACATTCAAGTAAAGGAGCATTTAATGGACACTCATTAACTCCCCAAAGTCTGTCCCTTTTCCAGCTCGTCTGAGAAAAAAACCATAAGATTTAGGAAGGCTTGGGATGTGAAACTTGACTCAAAATAACTGTTTTTGTTAGCAGCCTGAAAACGACTTCAAGTTAAGAATGGCAACATAAGATCCAGGGTAAAAAAGAGCCACGGGGCACAAGTGGGCAGTAAAAGGTGCTAAAGTGGGACTGCATGCGAGCTGGGGGGAAAAATGTGGGTCATTAATGCAACTATTGCATTGGAGGGTTAATAAAACAGCCCTCAGTGGTATGGTGCCCGACCATCACCCCCAATGCCTGGTCAGTTGGATAAAGGGTTAAAATTACTTTATAGGAGGCAAGGATGAGAACCCTAATAATGATTAAACTAAAATATGGAGAGAAAAAAGGATGTAAAAACCCTGGTAAAATATAACATTTATTTCATATATACATTTAGGACTTTAGATCTAAAATCTTATGTTATCGAATGTTACTCAAAGATTGATATGTGGGGCAGTCACCATGGGAACCAGCAGTGTATGCCGGCTGTTTTGGACAGGTTAGTCAATGTGTAGAGCTTGACAAAAAGTCAATTAGTTTTATGACTTGGTAACAATGGGCATTTATGCGATGTATTGCCTCATATATCGTCACCAGGCCTGGCCGTCGGGCACACTATGCGAATGTCTGGTGGCCCTATGCCCAACGGCGCTTCCTACCTACCTAAATGTGATTTGTCGGCCGACGGCCTTAAAGTGCCATCCCAGCCGGTGCAGATCTACATATACTATGCCTGAATACCCTATTTATATAAGAACGCACACGTCTTGCATAAAACATTATATTTTAAGTTATTTCCCCCCTAAGGAACAAGGGGGAAGATTGACTTTCAACCAATTTGTCAGCCATATCGGGTTTTCATCTTCTTCTTCTTCTGGAATCTTAGCTGAGCCGTTGACGACCCCGGCAGTGTGAAAGCTCTCATCATGCTGATCCATCAAACTTTTATTGACATATTTACGACTTCCTAACCTCCATGGCTTGGGCTTATATTACAAAAGGGCTCGTAAATTCAGCCGAACCCACTTTCCAGTCAATTCACTGTTCTGTAAGTATGGCCATTTTGCATCGTCTTATGGCAAAACGATTCCATCAGTTCCTTATGTAGATTGTCAGCCTTTGGGACGCGTGGTCGGTGTGGTTACAATGGTTGCCTTCTTAGAGCACATGCAGGTCATCTCTATTTATACTTTCAGAAGCAATTTAATTTCTGCTGAATAATGATTTATCTGTTATGAAAAATGCTACATTTTGTAACTACTCGGACTTAGGAATACGTCATGATTTTTTTTTGCAAATGTTGCGGCCCAAGTAAGTAGCGATGAAACGTTAAATATCTGCTTGTTGACCTCACGCATTATTTTCCACAAACTTTCCCGCAGTCTGGAAGATGGCAATTTCCACCGTTTCTATTACATAAGCAAATTATTTCACTTCTGTCTCATATTTCATTAAGAAATTATTATAATTGTCATTTATTGATATAGCACCAACAATGTACGCAGCGCTTCTTACAGTCCGTACGCGCAAAAGATCTGACAAGACTAAGACATACATTAGGTAAAGATGG
Organism: Spea hammondii; assembly: GCA_029215755.1. Lineage (NCBI taxonomy): Eukaryota > Metazoa > Chordata > Amphibia > Anura > Pelobatidae > Spea > Spea hammondii. The sequence goes on from JARDYJ010000007.1 coordinate 50,296,999, forward strand.
GTTGGCTCACAAGAGCTTACAATCTAGAGTAAAATAAATAAAATTGAACTTAGTCCTTCCTTTGCCTTAAATAAGAGGAATGCTTCCTTTTGTTTCTATAAACCAAGGAGAAGAAAATGGCAAATTCGGCCATGATAAAGCGTAAACAAAACAGCAAGTAACATGTTAACACTTGGTTCACTAACACATGTGAGTTTGCCAAAACGCTATTTAAAGAGACACTCCAGCCAATCAGCAACAAGAATTGTTGGATCATGGGGGAGAAGGGGAGCTGCAGCTTCTCCCTAAGCTAAGCGGTTTGTCCTGCCCTCACAGCCCTGCTTTATGAATTATATGGCTACGTCTTCCAACAACAGTCTACGCGGCTACTGTTAACAATGTCGGATTATCCTAAGACTCCAAAATATAAACTTAACGTTCCAAGAAATCCATGTAAAAATCCCTGATTCTGATTTCCACGGCACATTTTAAATCTATGTTTTGACAATTTCAAATCAAAACAAGAACTGTATTTATATTTTAAAAAATTACGCTGTCGGCTTGCAATTATTGTATCACCGGAATCAGTAAATATAGTTATTTTGCTCTCAATTGTGTATATTTTAGATGACAAGTCATCAAAGGACTGTTGAAACATCGATAAAAGTTGGATCCCTCGAGACGTCCTCTTTGAAACCCTACCTGTAGCAGCTCAGCATGTTGTACATTTTCTTTCGTTTCCCAATTAATGCTGTTTTTGAATGAAACGTTAACAGTGTTAAAAATTCCCAACTCTTTCTTTGTACATACAGCGTAGCTTTTCCCACCTCTGCAAAGCAAGACATTTATTCCGCCTATCTCCAAATCTTTCTCTATTGTTAAAAAGAAAAAAAGACCTAAGAGGGGCCCGGTAAATCCGGATAAAAGGAATTGCCGTTTCGCAATTTAAGTAGATTCACCACTTCAACTGGGATTTTTTTTTCTAAAGAAATTCCAAACATACCAGTGTAGAATTCTATGTTTTCTTGAGCCAAACTAATAATGAGCACACCTGCCGAGGAGACAGTGGACCCTCAGTATATGCCCCCGAAAAACCTTTTTTTTTTATCATCTGAAATGATAAACTTTACTGTTATATTTGTCCCGGGCCATAAAAAAATAACTGGCTATTGAAAGTTCGTGTCAAATTGGCCAAGGGGATCATTTCCAATCAATCAAAGAAACATAAACTTTGAGGGCAGATAAGAACAATTGAGCCCTTCTAGTCGGCACTATTTTTTCTGCTGAATCCATTAAGGATTTTTCAAGTTTATTAACTTCTGCTGCTGCTACTGGGAGGCTGTTCCACATATCTACAACCACCCTCTGTTAGACAAAGACCACAACTTCAGGCCTGGGCCATGGTGGTGAGAATGCTGAATCCTCACCACTAGACCACCAGGGATGTCAAGACCATTAAGCACTTTTACTGTCCAATGTTCTCGGTGTCATGTTTACATGAATGTAGTTCTTGGCATTTTTTTTTACAAATACCTTCAGATACTAAAGTACTTATATTTGTGAAGAAAATATCAATATCGTATTAAATAAAAAAAAAAACTAGTATACAATGAGATGATTTAAGGCCATTTTGCTGGATGAAAAAAAAAAAGAGCTAGAAGAAATCATAAAGATGCATCGTGCAGCAGCGGCACTAATAATATATAAGAAAAAGTATTTTTTTAAGGATTTTATTAATTTATGCATAAATTATGGTAATTTAAAATAAGGAATTTCAGGTCGGTTTGAATAATTTCTGTTCAGGGGAAAGTATGCTCTTTTAGGTGTCTTCAAAGGTCAAAAGTGTCTTGGGATGTAATAGATTTTTTATCAGCATCGGGTTGTCCAATCAAAACATCGTCTGTTGAACAAGAAAGTCTTTCTCAGTCTGTGATTCTCCACCAAAAAATTCTACAAAAAGTCCTCGCACCAACATCAATAAGACACTACCATTTATAGGAAAATAAATAAATAAATAAATAAATAATTTAAATAAATTAATATTAAATTTAATTTAAATTAAATAAATAAATAAATAAAATTAAATAAAATTATATAAAAATAGATAAATAGATAATAAAAATTTTTTTTTTTCAAAAATGAACATCCAGATTTTACAAAGTCAGAAAAGTCTGCAGGAGATGCATTTGAATTAATTCATCTGTTGCTTCCCAATGCACAAGCGTGAGGAACTCACCACCAGCAAGCTCCAGCATTGACCTCTGGAAGGTAGGAAGGCAAGTAGGTATTTTTATCGATGGCAAAATGCTCATTAAGGTATTTTCATAATATTTAATACTTACTAGGTATTTTAATATGCATTCATGCAGTGAACTGGTCCTTTACACAGGAAGGGGCGCCATGTTATTTGTCATCTAATAATGTTGACAATGTCTACCCAACACTTTTATTTTATCTACATTCTGATTTTGTTACATTTTTGTCCTCAGCAACTAAGCTCAGCAGAACCTCATGCGTCTCGTGGCTCTGTAACAAAAACACCTATCTTTGACTGAACTATGTAGAGCGTGTTGGAACTTGCAAAATACCACTTAAAAAAAATAATCAAAAATACTTTTTCACTCTCACGTCAGACCGTGGTGTATTTTTGTGAAGAACATGAAGGTTTTTCATTACATTTGATGATTAAAAGAATCACGGGCAACCCTAGAGAGAGAGAGAGAGAGAGATGGTTTCCAGAAGCCATCGCAGTGGGTTTCACAGAAACCTCGAGATGATAACCAGATGTGTTATGTTGTCCTTATTACCCAAGTGAGGAAATGGGACTTCATGTTCTGCATGGATGTGACTTCTTTTCCATACATTTCTATGTTTGCTCACTTACCAGAGTATTTCTGTATCCATTTCTGGTGACCAACCTGTCTTGAGTCTGAACTGAACAATAGAAAGCTTATTTTTTGGGCGCTTCATATCATGACACTTTTTTGGGGGAGGTGGGGGGCCAGTGATGCTACTGAAATTTAGACAATAAAAAGGCCAAAAGTCTCAATAAATAAGACATTTTCTGGGGCATACGCCAGGTGATCAGGACTGTTGGCAGCTATGCTCATGGCATCTGCATCCGGTATCTCTCAGTATCTTCTCTGCTTCACTGGCCAGTATTCAGACATAAGACTGGGGTATGGGTTATAGGACATCAAAGATGCCCAGAAGGTTGGGTAACCTCTCGTTACCCACTATGAATGTTTCCGTTGCTTGGAATAAGTAAATTTTCTGGTTTATACACAGCGTTCCTTTTAACTTTTACCATTTGGTGCACAGCACAAGAATGGGACATGAAGACACCTGAATTTGTACCACTGAGACAATGTAACTTGTAGAAGGTTTGTGTTCCTGGTTACTGTAACACTCGATGTCGGAGAGGAAATGAGTGCTGTGTTATATGCATGCTGAGGAAAGCAGAATGATAAGGGCACCATCTGTGAACCCGGCTTGTTTGTTTTTGTAGGACAGATAATGGAGTCTGTATAAACACGTTTCATCCCACTGAGGGGCGAGAAAAACATTTTCTGCAAGCTTCTACGTTACAAACACGTGTAGACATTTGTACATCAGGTAACGATGCATGACGTTGCATGATGTCCGACCAAGCGAAAAACAAAAATACCACTATTGCTTCCTTTCACTGTTTTCTGCTTAAAATATGCCTTTTTCTTTAACCCATTCATTTTCCGTATCCTCAACAGGTGTGACTTAGAAATTCAAAAGCATGGTCAACTCATTTTCATCAGCCTCGTCGGCCAAGGCCAGAGTCCATTCCTGTTTGGAAGCCGAATCCATTTGTAACTCCTCGGTTGTCCTTCTTTTCTGGGAGACGGTGGTTGGTGGATTTAAGTATTTCAGAGGGCTCCGAAGCCACAATTACTTCTATATAAATACCAGAAAACGCGTTTATTAATGGCCTTCCGTATTCCGAGTGCTAACATATGACGTCACATGCCGGCCCTCGGCCCTAAGGAACCCGCCACAGAGGTGGAAGTAAACTTCCCTTTGGTGTTAATGGGCGATGGAGCCACATGGAGCCTGATCTCCTGGTTATGGAAGGGTTTCTGCCACCCTCGGCCACTATAGCCTCTAACCACACGCACTAACCGGCCAATTTGGAATGCTGGGAGATAGTGTTTCAGCGACTAATACATTGTGTCTGTCTACTGTATTCCAGAAAACACTGAAACTGAAATAATTATATTATTTAAAGCCATTGGTTGTACTCAATTACACAGAGAGAAAAAAAGCTGTTCCTAATCAGGGCCAGATTATTCATCGGGCGATTGATTGCAGGCAGAGTTTCTGCTCTGCAATCACAGTCCTGGCATCATTTTCCATATTCAGCCCCTCCCAACCTTTTTTTTTTTTTTACCCATTATTTGAATATAATCTGTATTTAATAAAATAGCATTAACGAAACCTGATAATATTAAAGGAACAAAAAAGACCATATATATATATATATATATGGTCTTTTTTGTTTCCTTAATATCAGGTTATATATATATATATATATATGCAAATATGGCCTTTTAAATAATGCACACAAATATATATATATAATATATATGTTGGAATTACTTGCTGATCCCTCCTCTTCTCCTGGGGCAGGACATATACTATATATATATATATATATATATATATATATATATATATATATATATATAGTATATATCTATATATACCGGTATATATATATATATATATATATATATATATATATAGATATAGATATATACTATATATATATATATATATATATATACCGGTATATATATATATATATATATATATATATACACATATACTGATTTATATATATATATATATATATATGTCATTATGTAAACCAGTCTAGTTTCAAGACAAATAGTAAACACTGCCGTTAACATTTGTTTTTGTAGTTCCGGACCGTGTGATTTCTAAACTGTTAATGTAATATTTCAGTGTAATAAAAATCCATTTCAAAACACTACCATTATTTACAATTAGGGCGCTATGGGTGAGGTGCGCCATAAATCCATCGCTGCTAAATATATAAAGCTAAAAAAACCACTAAAAGGGTTATGTGTGTTATATAGTTATATATTATCTATTTACTGCAGCCCCCTTAGTTGAATGTGTGTTTTTTAATGGCTCTCTGACCATATTAGAGACACGTCATATATTCATATTGGGTGTTTACAGAATGGATCTGAACTGTAGGACACCTCACAGCTCATTAAAATAAAAACACAAGCACACACACAGTCGGTGTTCATATCCCCTTTTTTCAACAAAAACAAGACCCTCCGCACATCACTCTGATAATGATGTCAAAGAATTAATTTCATAAACCTTAGCTTTCTGTGCTGTGTCGGCTCGTAAATTATTATTTTCATGAAGGAAACGGATCAGCGATTTTGATTCTTTTTGGGTTTGGACCCTGAACTCTAGATATTATGACACTAAACAGGACCGTACTGGGAATTTAAGTCTACCTTGGTATTTTAAGGCGAGTGGTCATGGAATGATGTTTGTGTGTCGTTGGCCACAAGCCCATCAGCCATTTCCATGGTTGGCTAGATGGCCAGTCTGGGCCTTGGCACTAAATCAAGGCAGGACTTTTAGAATAGCATTAAAAATTTGTCTTTCTCTACTATTGAAGGGTTTAATGTCCAACCCCAAAACCTCAATTTTTAACTCCCAAACCATGCATTTTTGGATATTGAATGTAAATGCGCATCCCTGCTTAATTTCTTGTAAATATTAATCCCAGTCTTTCAGTGAACATGAAACCCGCAACCGTGTGGCTCCATGGACAATGAAATATCATTAAAATTATCTTGTATTAAAATGTAATGCGGTTAAACAAAAATATGTCATATAAGCATAGACAGCTTGTATTAAGGGCCTTGATCATTAAAGCTTTTAATCTAAAAGAAAGAGAATAGTTGATTTCTGCTGTTCATTTTCAACACATTGGCTTCTTGGGCGTGTAAGTATCATGTAGTCTTTAACATAGGCAAAAACAAGGTTATGCATTTTTTGCATACAAAGCAAAAAATATATATATATATTTGTACTATTGTAGCTAACATACTTGTATGTTGGGAGATTTTATGTTTTTTATCATTATTGTTGATTGTTGTATACTTTCATAATGTTAGCTCATATATAAACCAAATTAAAATGCAGAATAGGACACAGGAATGAAGGCTTTGCTAGACAAACATACAACACGTCGTCGCACAGTCCATTTTCACTGCGTGTTTCTTGAAAGGGCTGCCATCTTGTCATATGTCACCCAAATGGACCATTGAGCTGAAAGAGGCTCCCTGCAGAGCGTTTCACATATAAACACTCAGTATCAAAGTGGGAGGTAAGGGGGCTCCGCAAGGTGTACTGCAAAGCGAGGAACCTTTTCAAAATAATCCCTTTTAGGTAAATTAATCAATAATAACATACAAGCAGACATGGAACAGAAAACACTTTACAGAGCCTCAATCTGCCACTAAAGAATGTTTTGTGTTTATTTAGAGGTTCCTGGCCGTTCTATGAGTGAAAGGAGAAAAGTGACAAGGTTGATGGAAAGGACTACCCTCTAAGACAAACAAATGGAGGGATTGTAAACTTCTAGAAGGGTAAACCTAGAGACCCATGTTATCAATAGGGCTTGGTCATCAGTCAGTTACTTCTCTCCGCACGTTGGGTGGCCTTCTCCTCTAGACCAAATAGATATTAGTCACATCAGCGTTAAGAAAATACTTCCACTAATTAGCAAAGGGGATGTGTATCTGCCAAACCATTGCTTGTTTGTTTATCAACTGTTTATGTGGATATCAACAGCTTGATGTGAGGTATCCATCACGACCACTTCCTCGGAGTCCATCAGACATGCTGATGTCCTGGTCTGAGTTAACCAAACATGGCCTTGCTGGACACCACAGCAGAAGCCTAACCATCTGAGATACAGATGCTTCGGGACTGAGGGTAATAGAGCATGTCTTCATTTTAACCCCTTACATGTACGGGCTGAAAATGCATTGTTTTCAATGGATTTTGGTACCGCCCATTGTCCTTAAGGGGTTAATGGAAGATTCATAAAAAAGTTGGTGGGGACAATCCAGTGTGGATCTGTTTTTACATTTTTTTTAATGTTTTTGGATATTTTAGCCAAAAATCATTCGCGAATTGCTTGTTATGCACCCTGCTGAGCTTGCTTATAATTAACGTTGGTTCTCTTGGAAATCCGATGGTATCCGAAGGTATTAAAACTGGGGGAAATGGTAACATTTTTTTAATAATAATAATAATTAATTGTATGATCTGTTCATGTTCATCTAGAGACCGTAAAATCCACCATATAATACTATTTTTCCATTATATTAGATCACATACTAATTGAGGGGGATATATAATGCACAATTTCAAGTTAAAATGGTATGTGGTATTATGTGGAACATCGAATTAAATACCATCTACACAATATTCTTTTTTTAAGAAATCAAGTAAAAAAAATCAATAGATCAATACTGGTCGACCATTCCAGATATTTAGTGCATCTATTCACTATGTAGTATATACAGCATTATATAATTGCATTATACCAAAAAATGATCATACGCGTGGTAATATAAAATGCTTATAGTTTCATTAAATAAAGCACATATTTTCTAGACATTTTACAGATGGACATGAACATTTTTCAAAATATGCATTTTGCAGTGATATTTGGGTTATTACATGATATATGGGACATATAGGACAGGAAAGCCGACACAGTCCTATTAAATAGTCCTCTAAATAGCCGTATTGAATGACTTTAGTAAATTGTGGGTTGCACAGGAAAGTTAGACTAATCAGTACATCTAATTCCAATTTTTTCATTATGGCTAAACTAATATTTTGACATTTAGCATATAATGAATTAAAACAGCATATGATATTTTGGTCTTTGGAATAAGGTAAGGCATTCCTCCATTAATCGCTGTATGACATAGAATAGAAAGAGCAAGAAACACATTGGTCTGTCAATGTGTGTGTATATATATATATATATATATATATATATATATACATATATGTATATATGTATATATATACACACATATATATATATATATATATATATATATATATATATATATATATGCACAGACACACACATACTGTATGCCATATACAAAACTTTAGATGGTCTATGAAGAATACAGAATACAGTATTTTTGGTCATGTTTATCTATGTTTTTCCCCGCTAAACTCAAAAAATCAAGCCCAGCACCTATTTGCCAAAGTAACATTTACACTTTTTTATTAAATGGGAAGTGTCATGGATAAAATCATTTTCTCCTTGAGCATAAAGCCAAGAACCGTATGTAGTAATGTCAGCGTTGTCAAAACCATTTTTTTTTTAATTTCATTTTGTTCCAATAAACTCAGTTTGTCTGGTCATGTGATATTTTGATTGACTTTCCGGACTCAAACACCACACTGAGCTGACACTTTATGGCAATGCTGATGAAGTCCGTTCCTCCATAGACTTTCATTAATTAGAGTGTCTGGTTGAGTGATTTTGATGAAATCATTCTGTTGTTTCTCACAAGCAACGTGTTGAGGAATCAGCGTGTGTGCCTCGTAGTTTGGGCTTATGTAGAAACATAGAAAGTGATGGCAGATAAGAACCAGTAGGCCCATCCAGTCTGCCCAACCTCTGAGTACTTTGCTTTAGTACCTGCCCTTATCCTATATCTAGCTTGGCCTTATGCCTATCCCATGCTTGCTTAAATGTCTTTACTGTATTAAGATCTACCACTTCAGCTGGAAGGCTATTCCATGCTTCCACTACTCTTTCCGTAAAGTAATACGGGCTTAGAGCTAGAAGACATACAACAGGCTGATCTGCAGCTGTCTAAAAACATTATATTATGCATTAACTAGAACTTTTATAAAAACACAACACAATATATTTGAAGGCTTATTTTTTTTTTATACTAATAATTAAAAATGGTGAAAGTTCCCCATTACCAAGGCAACAGCAGATAAGAACCACCTGACCCATCCAGTATGGATTCCCATCTTTAAAACCTTTAAAAACCAGACTTAATTAGCAGACTTGCCTAACATGATGGACGTGTCCATCCACATTCTTCATACTGGTCCATGCTGTTGTATATCCTGGACCTTATTAAGGTTTGTCTATGCAATTATGAGATTATAGGAACTCTGTGCCCAAGGATGTGACTTTTTTTTTTAATGACTTTACCTCTTTTGAAAACTACTGGTCCATTATGACCTTGGGTAGAGTTTGGGGACGCCTTGATTTTATCTCTTTAATTAGAGTAAGCCATACTTTAAAAAAAAGTTAAAAAGCTTACTTGTTTCTAAAATGACAATAACAATTTAGTTTTGTTATTGGCTGTTCTAGGTCTACAAACCTTACCTAATTACTGTTGCATAAATAAATGTATCATGATTAACCCCTTAATGACGGACTCAGAATGCATTGTTTTTCAATGGGTTTAGGGACCGCCCATTGTCCTTAAGGGGTTAAAAAGTCAGTTATAGATCTCTTCTTTCCTGTTCCCTGTAAGTCAGATCATGGCTACGACTCGGGGTACCCAGGTATGACATTGCAATTGGCAGTGCCAGTAGGCAGACTCAAACTAGTGGAGAACAGATAGAGTGGACAAGAAGAAAAATCACCCGTCTCTGAAAATTACTGCAAGGTTGTATGTTTATAATGTCTTAAGGGAAAATGATTCCCTACTCCAAGTACAATTTAACAATGCCCTAATGTTATATACATGCAATGGCCTTATAGTCAGTAAATCATGAGAACAATTATGAAAGGGCTGAGAGTTCAAATAGTTTTCATAATGTATAATTTATTAGATCTAATATTCAATAAATAAGTAAAATATATAAAAAAAACAATGTATGGAAAAAACAAATACTTGGGAAAAATATCAGTTATGTACCAATACCAGTAAATCACTCTCATACAGACTTTAAATAACATAATTATCCCATCACTAATATAAAAATGCAGAATTCAAATAGTTTAAATTATGTATAGTTTATTAGATCTAATATGCAATAAATAAGTAAAAATATAAAATCCATTTGATCACATTGGGATTTTGCTGTCTGCCCATGTAGGACGTTGTAACCCTCTTCCCAGAATCGCTCTCTTGGACAATCAGTGCGTATATGTGGAAAGTCCTCCCGTTGGTTTCAATGGAAGCCCTTTCCTGCCATTGATTGACAGCTTCAAGCACCCAATCAGTGGCAAGAGCAGCCAGGTCATGGAGGAGCTGCTGTGGAAGGACTGTGTTAGGAAGAATACATATTTAAGTATTCTCTCTTTAAAAAATGTCTCTTAAAAAAAAAAACTTGTATATTCCACTTGTTACCTAGAAACATTGTATAAAAAAATAACAACTGTGAAAATATCATACCATCGACACCATATGCTGTCATCGAACACAAATATTACTGACACAAATTAAAACTGAATTCCAGAAATGTGATTCTGCTATTTGCTATTGCTGATTTTAGAAGAAAATATATAAATATGCACACATTGGTAAGAAAAACATGCCAGCTCCGCTTCTAGTGAATGCAGACAAGAAGGGCGATGTGCATGCTGTGCTTTGCTCCCATAATGAGCCTTTAAGAACACATGGAAATAATTTGACATCTTCATTTTGACATGCAACGTTCCTGGTGGGTAATTAAATGTATTTTACATCAACGATTTATTCAGGCTGGGAAGTATGGGCTCAATCATCCTCTACATGGAAGTGATACTTTTTGAATTCAGATGCCTTGAAACGTCTTTGCTCCCTCTGGATTGTTGACCTGACCTGTCACATAAATGTTCTGGAAGCCATCGCCTGGTTCTACACGAGGCAGCCACAGCGATAAGAAGCTTGTCCTTAACAGGTTACAAACATATTGTTATGCTTCGTCTATAGAAATACGGACATTTTCACCTTTTTGAAGGATAAAGCCTAATTTGTGTTTTCGTCGAAGTTGACTTTATGCATAAAAAATTGACATCTTAATTTATATCATAAATTGTCTCTTCTTCAGATGGAATAAAGATGAGAACCCAGAGATCCTGAAAATATAAGAAACTTTAAGTCTTTTTCTGTGTTGGCCCTCGGAAAAGCATCGGCTTCAACTGAAGACCCCATTTTTTTCTAGGGCTAATAATTCTATATTTCTTAACCCCTTAATGACAAAGCCCATACATGTACGGGCTCAAAATGCTTTGTTTTCCATGGGTTTAGCGACCGCCCATTGTCCTTAAGGGGTTAAATATATTAATTCACAGCTTGAAATCTAATGGGTTACTTTACATTAATACAAAAAAATCAACAGCATAATCAACATTCTTCCATGAAAAAATAAAAACTCTTTTTTAAAGGAAGGGATTCATTAACCCTTTCATCTGTCTATCCTTCAAATAATGAATGAGGCACTGAGCCTAAAAACAATTAGTTATATTAGTGACTTTAGATTGCTTTTTATCTTATGGCTTCCATGTTTCAGGGGTTGGGAATTTGTAGCATCCTAAAATTATTTTTTTAGTCTTTTTTTTTTTTTTTTTTAATCGGTTCCACCTATCTATACAACTTTGTTGCGTTTAAGTTAACATTTCAGGCCTGGAATTCTTCATATTATTCACCATTTACATACGGAGGTAGTATTTCGTTTCGTTCACACGTTAATGCCTTCCAGGAACTTTTCAAACACTATATTCTTAATGCCCCTTATATTTAGTTTTCCGTTGCTATGGTTACATAATGGTCGATGGCAGATAAGCCCCACCTGGCCCACCTACCATGCTTATTTTCCTTAATTATTTTAATACTACTTCATCATTGACCTGCTCGGTTTTCTTGTCCCTTGTGTATTTTCTCCTCCCTCCTCTTTCCAGTTAATAAAAAATATTTGCTGTTGTTACTTTTCATTCTAAAATCTATAATTCCCTGACTTGCGGAACCTACAGGTTTTCCCTTTTTTCCGTACCTTACTACAACCTGTTAATTCACATTTTCACGTAGGTGCCCTGATGTAGGGTAGTATCATGAAAATAATAGATATGTACACACACCGAAAAACATAAAGTTTATTTTTTTAATAGAAATAGTACATTTGTCGAGAAAAAAAGTATTTATGTTTCGAGACCTCTTTATGTAGAATATTAATTTATGTAAAATACTGAATTTTAACTTTAGACTGCACAATAATTACAATGATATCTCCTCAACAAGATTCTATACTCATAAGTAGGGAACCTGATCGATCGTCTCACCGCTGTGGAGGCCAATAGAAAAATCAATTTCTTCACAATATTTGACTTATTCTGCACCAGCTAAATTTTCCCGAGGTAATTGCGGAGATTTGAAACAGTGTTTACTGGTCATTCAACTCAGCCGACTGTGTGACGGATAAACAAGTTGCCGAAACTCAAGAATGGACGTTTTTCAACTAAACGCATACATCCACTCAACTGCATGTGGTCCCTGAGACCGTAAAATACATTATTTTGTGTGATTTAAGAAAGCCGCAATGTTACGTTCAGTCGGGGCATAGAAATATAGTCCAGGTTGCCAAGTAGCCAACGTGGAATTTGGGATTCCTCAAGCTGCCTTTCAAGGGTCGACCTACATATAAATCCTAATTATGGCTTTTGTGTGTGTGTGGCACCGATAGATAACCCTCTACGACCCAAAGAGACGATATTTTGAGCAAGCCACCTTTGTGCACACTTATCTTAAAAAATAGTGAAAATTAAAAACACCGACATAGCTTCTGGCCTGTATTAATTTAGAATTTTAAAATTTATTCGGCTCTCTGCGTTTTTAAGTTTTGTTATTATTTACAGGGTCGATAATGTTTAACCTGTTGGTTTTAAGTCATTTCTTTGTAATATGTGGTCTTTTATATTTTCTTATGGTCTTTAGGATGTTGTCATAAACATACTTCCCACACTACATACAGAGATAAACAAGCCAAAGAAATCTAAGCCAAAAAAAAATGAAATTTAGGCTATAATGGAAATTGGGCTAGAGCAGTGTATTGAGCAAACTTATTGAGCCTTATCTCTAACACCTGACAGTGACATTATTTTAATGACACTAAATAATAAAACATTTTTAAAAAGAAGCAACAAAAATAAAAACAATAAAAAATAATAATAAAAAATAAATAAATATATATATATATATATATGTTAAATACCCTCATATAAGGCGTATAGCTACTTCATGCGATAATCCGCAGAGGGATGTTGCATATCTATAAAATAAACAGGCACAGTTATCTAGCTGTATAAATGTCTAATCTCGTTTATCATTGAATACAGAATTAGCCGCTATAACTTGTAGTTTTGTGCGTTTAAAGAGCTGTCGGTTTGGAAGAATTTGAGATTTTTATCTCTCCAGACTCCTTGAGTCGCTACCTCTAGAGATTTATGGACTGCGCTGTTTCAATTTACTTCACTTACTGGAAATGTATTCGACATACGAGCAACGGGGGGGGGGGGAATATTATTCTACGTAATCTCTCAGCAACATCGAGTATCCAGATCTACGTTTATAAGCACTGGGATTGTTTAAAAAGAAAAAAAAAACAGGAAATGGTGACTGTATAGATGACACAATACTACGGAAAATATCACGCCATACAATAATATAGTAATAGTTAATAGTAATTTTAATGAAATTTACCAGTTTCATCAATTTGGACGAATCTCACAAAATGTGGAGGGACCCCACCGAACAAACGGAAACGAAGCAAACAACTCTAAATGTTTGTTTGAATTTTAATAAATAGCTTTACACGGGTGCTGGACTTTGTCACTAAAATGATGTAAGGAGCGTCCTGGTAGTGGGCTGCTTGGGTTACTATTAGGAATCAACTCAAATGTCACTGGGGATCATGGGAAATTATTTATTTTTCCATGTAATTCTTTTCAAGTAGTATGAATAACAATAATATTTTTTAAAAAAAAGCAACCTTCCTTTAGAACAGGGTTGTTAATATGAATAAAATTATTAGATTATTGGTGATATGGTACTTTTTTCATTTTTTCTAATAGTTGTGACATCATGGCCTATAAACAGTTATATATTGCCTGCAGGACATGGACCTTCCATTATTCACACGCTTCAGCTCATTTCATTCATACGCTTCACACTGATGATACATAGACTGTGGCGCATTGGAATAAACTAAATTGGATACTCAATAGAATTAAACTATCCGAACATAACGTATAAGTGGGAGAGCTGTGTGATGATCATCAGTATTGTTTCCAAATATCTATTAATCTTAACAGAGAAGATGTGCAGTCATATCAGGATAATGTCCCCAAAACCTACCCAGTGACATCACAAAATAAAAAAATGGCTGTTCCGTGTGGATATGACATCATATCTCTATTCCTATCTGCACTGTGTAGCACCATATGAAAACATCTGTGGTTGCAGGAGTATTTTGGGTAAGATCATGGTCTGTATCTCCTTGTTAAGATTTTAAAGTAATGGTACGATTACATTAAACTAAATATTCCCAGGGTGGCCCCTACATATCAGCCAAGTCGCTGACCTTGAAGTGCCAGGTCTGGTTTTAATCCCCAGTCTGGCCTTCATTAGAGAGACTAAAAGAGAATAACGTATCTCTGACCAACCGTGGAAATTAGAGGTTCAAGATCAATGTTCCCCAATTTTAGAAGCTGGTCTATATGCTTCGGGGAAAATAAAAATGTCTTGTATCTTTTTTCCTCCATCGGCCCTATTGTGACAGATTTCCATGGATGGCTGGCATCAGACTTGTCAGGAAAACACAGAACATGTGCGGGGAGCTCCTAATGTAGCTCCATAATGATGGCCAAGAATGCAGCCTTCTCCAGAACACAAGGACAGACTCTCCAGAGAACTTTACGAGGGGAAAAATGGTTCCCCAAAGATTAACGTATTTACATGTGGTTCCTGTCATTTACTAGCGTTTCTCTATTAAACTTAAATTCCAGGTTTAATAACCCCATAACATCCATCACGAAAATTTATTCAATGATTTTTTTTACATTTTTTACTCGTATATATATTGTGTTTTTATTTTTATTTTCAGCTGCATTTTTGTATTCAACAAAACTCACGGATCTGCATGATAATTAAGAAATGTGTTGGGATTTCGCATTGAGCCTGAGATTCAAACCACATGCCCACCACTTGTTTTGTAGAAAATGTCTTTCTACAAACCTTCCTCTGTTTCTTACAAAAACAACAATAAAACACTCATCCCCTTTTATCCACATCTGGCTGCTGGAATAACAGTGACCCATGAAACCTGACATTTTATACCTCGCTGCTAAAGCCTGAAAACCCAGAGGTTCCTCTAGGTATGTTTACTGAAGATCGGGTCCCATTGGGGCAGGATGTATCATGAAGTGATTATTGGAAAAACACACAAGAGTTACGACAAAAAAAATTATATAAATCTGCCAGTGACCACAGGATGGGAGGAGATGGAATGAAAGAAAATGGGCTACAAAGTAAAAAGCTAAAGAATGAAATAAAATGTGGATACTGTCATCATCTGAAAAATGATAGGATTTAGCTAATCCTTATTTTTTAAACTGTATTCTCTTTTCCTTTTCCTTTTTGTTCCAGAAAGCATGAGATTATTAGGAACTATGTACTAGAATTGATTAAAATGGTAGCTGTCCTACAGAATCATTACAGAATCAACACATTTGGTCAATGGGCGCTGATCAAGTAACTTTGTTCTTCTCCTGAAATAATACACCACAAAATAAGATAATTTTTATAGGTGGTGGGAAATGTTCAACCATATCTCCAAAGTGGTGGGACATGCCACATTTCACCTCTTCAAGCAACAAGACTTGCATCTGCCTAGAGGTCCTTCGCCAGTTATGATCAAAGTGATGATGCAAACAATGATTCTGGAAGTAAATAGAATCGTGTGAAGTGACATCACATGACTCCACAAGGTGGATAATCAAGTTTTCTGCTCTAATTCCTCAGGTTTCAACGTTCCTGCAAGACGCTTTGCAAAAAATGAAAAGTCACAAGGAATTTGTAAATACTTTGTTGGAAAGTAAATTATAATTTTCGTTTCACTATGCTCAAAACTTCCAGGCTACCTCGCTTTTGTCCTCAGCTCCTTACAGATTCCGATCTGCAATTGGAAGAACCAGATAAGACTCTTTAGACCCCACCTTCAATTCCATCACAATAGCGTATCAAGGAAACTAACTAGAGATGGTGGTTATGGATTTTAGTAAAACCTTAATTTATTTTTTCCCCAAGGTAATTATTTAAACCCAGCTAGAGTACATTTCTGCTTTTGTTTATCTAATTTTGATTTTATCACAAAAAAAAAATTCAAAAAAATAACTTGGATCCTACAAGGCTTCTGTGATGTCACAATATCAAATCTAAACATGTTTATGAAACATAGATAATACTTTAAACCAATCTAGTGAACAGTTTATCTTCACATAAAGCTTTATTATATATAATAATATAACAAAAAATAGGAAGGAATACCTTGGATCCTGAGGTTTCTGTGATGTCACTATGTATATATATATATATATATATATATATATATATAAGACTAACCATTTCTTCTTGCATTTACATTGTTAAAGGCTAGATACAAAGTATTAACTGCTAGTTCTTTAAATGATAATTACAAAAATGCATTTAAAAACCACATGAGGCTACTTTTTTGGCGATAATAGCAGCACTTATTTGCAAACGCTATGGCAATTTTTAAACACTGATTGTTAGTCATCTGGCGTAATCACGGTGTATTTAAAAAATCCAGTTGAATTCATATAGGGATTAAACTAATTGACCAGTCTCCTGCTTAAAAAGCATTACAAAAGTTACCTTACTTGAGATACAAATGTATTTTTGCCTCCTTACTAAGAATAATATTTGTTTCTTGATTAAAAAAAACTATTTATTAATATATACGTTATTTATGTTTTTTTTAAGAAATAGAAATGAAACATTAAATATGATCCATGGTAAAACCGTCTCATTGAGAGCTGTTTTGGTTTTAAAATGAATTTATGTATTTGTAAAAATTACTATAATCCCATCGGCCTATAAAATCCAAGATCGAATATTATAGCAACCAAGCAAAAAATAATCAGATTTTTATAAAAAAAGATTTTATCAAATAATTTTTAGTTTGCTTCGGAGATTTTTTTCGATAGGATCATGGAATGTTATTTTGAAATTTGGTATTGCGCTCCTAACAACTTCTATACATTGAGGAAAAAGAGGCAATCAAGTTTATAAACTTGGATATTTTGGTCTCTCCAATTTATTGGGTATAGAAAATGGAAAAATCCAGATTCTATGGAATGTCTTGGATTCCATCTCTGCTCCATCTTTAACAGATTAATCATTTGATTGTTCAAATATAAGCAAGGGTGGTTCTTGCCCTCTGGGCTGCTCAGATTTAGGGCCCCTACTTGATGGTTTATTGTACATTTTAATTGCAGTTCCACATACAGCCACCAGGGTGACCAGACCTGAATGTATCAATTTGATGCTCTTTTGTATAGTTTCTATGCATTCTCTCTCTCTCTGTAAATGTGTTTTCATCGAGACTATAGTACTCATTAGACATGCCGGCCTGCAAATGCTTCTTAATCACTGGACCATTGGGCTGAAACTGCCCACAACTCTGTGTCCAATTTATTGATATAATTATTATGCTTTACCTAACCAAGCTACTTTAGGACCAGCAGAAAATTATTATTTTGAATTCAGCACAGATCAGAACATTTGCTGCAACAGTTCTAAAAGTTTACAAAAGAATGGAAAAAATCATGGATTTTGGCGTTTGTAAATCTAATTGATAAAGTCTTTCTTTAAATCTAACTTTTAGCTAATAAACTTTTACACGAATGCTAATTTTAACTTATGGCAAGAGGACATAAGACAGTTAAGCTGAAAGTGACAGGTGCGCTGCTCATATATTAGAGTTAGAATTCGGCACATTAAATCAGTGTATATGTTACTTAAAATTATTCCTGCCGATGGTTAAAATAACTTAATTTCAGTGTTTTTCGCTATTAAAAAGCATCATTGGAAAATTAGTTCTGAATCACTTATAGGAAATGACATCAGAAATCTAAACATTGTCTGTGATGATTCTGAATATTTAAACCTGTAGGTTGGTTTTCTCTAAGTTGGATAAACAGTTATCCCCTTAAGGTGATTAGTCGATGATGTCACGGATCCTTAAAGCATTCCTGTTTTTCTTAATGGATGCCTTGATTAGCAGTGAATTAATGTCACGCAGCTGGATGAGAGAGAATGCTGAACATATTAGGGGCGCTCCGACATCAGTCTGAAAATTAATGTGGTGTTAAAGGGACACTAAACACCGTTCATGGTCAGGAAGAAAGTGTTGCCTAGACCGGGCAACATATATTTTCCCATCTATAGGGTTGTTCTATTATAGACTCTAAATCCCATATAGTTCATTCGCAAATGTACTCATTAGACACCATATCTACAAAGTCTTTAAATGTAAGACTTTATAGTGATTAATGGAGCACTCTTGCCCTTTTTTCACATTAAATTCATAATGGAGTTTGATTGGTGTGGACAAGGGGTAGCAACTGGCTGCTGCTGCAACTTCCCTCACCTTGGCTTCATTGATGCTTTTTTGCCAGTTTCTCAGTACTTGCGAATGAATGAAACATTAGGTATGACCACTGCTACCTCACTCATTCCTTTAAATGTATTTAGAATTTGCTATTCTCTAGAAAAAATGTTAATATCTATATCTTTGTGGTTTCCAAATAAAGTCTATATTTAGAACGTTCATATAAGGTAATCAAACACGCGCTATTTATAACCTATTCCATGTAAAAAGGGATTTAAATATCATGTGTATGTTTATCCATGGACGTATGGGCTGTCAGGTCATTGTTGGGAAGGAGGTTTCCACTGGAACGCTCTCATCTTTAATACATAATCCTTCTTCATCTGTCAGCTGTTCCTCTCCAAAGTATTAACGTTTCCAACCTCAGATTTTTGCGGGTTTGTTTCTCGTTATGGATCAGCAGACAAAGTGGAACTTGTGTCAGTTAACGATAGTTTCAATTGAGAATTTAGCCATTAAAAACTATTTAAGGACCCTAAAACAGATTGGGAGCTTAACACCGTTCTAAGAATGCAGATCTTCATGTGACACAGAATATGAATCCCATTCTAAAAATATTCCAGCATTCTTTGGTTTCAATGCATATGCCGTCTATTCTGCTCACTCGGGAGATTGGCATTCGGTTTATTAAATGTTCGATAATTTAAGGACGTCAAAAAGTCAAGACCAAGGACTATTAAACAGCTTTCTAATTGTTTCATCATTATTTGTTTTAGAATATTATAAAGGTGTATAATCAATCAAATCTAGTCTTCGCCATTGGCTTCTTGCGAAGAGTTGGAGTCTGGCTGCTTCAAGCTTGAAAGTCAGGTCAGCGAATGAGCCGGTGTGCAGTAGATCTGGAGTTAAAGCATTTTAGGAAGTACTTTCCCCCCCCAGAAATATTCTGGAGACCCTGCGTTCTGGCTTTGGCCAGTTAGTCCTAGCATTCTTCATTGGCGGAGCTGCGTGAGATATTATCCTGTCTGAGGTAAAAAAGTTGCTATAGCCTAACAAATATGTAATATACTAATAGTTAAACACATTATATAGCAGTTTTTTTTAAAAGATATTTTAATGGATTTGCACCTGTATTACATGCTCAGAATATGAAATACCCCAACAGCCCTCACTATATAAATACATAATATATTTATATATATAAATAAATAATATATTCATATATATATAAATAATATAATAATAATAATAATATTAATATAATATATACTGTGTGTATATATATATATATATATATATAATATATATATATATATATATATATATATATATATAATTTTGGTTTTCTATTTCACTGTTCTTTTTCCAGTTCAGGGCTTTTATACTGTTACAATTACCCCTGGCAGAATGCTATTCCATACATCCACAACTTTTCTAATGTTAACCTTATATAAGCAACTTAAATACAATAAAAATTTAATTTACGTAACTAGAAAAAGAACATCCTGCCTTTTTTTAAGTACCACAAATCCTATTTTATAAAATAGCCAATGTTTTCATCTTTTGATCCGTCCGCCTCTCGCTTGATCCTTATAAATTACCGCTACTGTCACTGGGAGGTAAAAACAACCGTTGAGGTAAGTCCTGCGGATTTTATTTGGGACTTGCGGGTTTGAATGATGTGACGGCTCCCAATTTGCCACCCTGGACTGGCCACGAGCCAGGATTTCATTAAATCCCCCCCTCCCCTACAAAACACACAGGACTGAGTTCTCTTTCGGAGACACATCTGGTGTTGGAAACCAGCTGTGATCTGAACGTTTCTGCTTCAACAAAAAGACAGATTGAGAAACACTATTTTCTCAACGTTTCACTGTAAAAAGTTGCAATAACTTCTGCAGGCCCTTTAATGACATAATTGACGGTGGCTTAAAGTGCGGTGCCGGAGCCAACATTTCTACATGGTCAGCGCGGGGTTCTAAGAAAGCGTACTTAAATATAATGATGTAATTGATCTTTTCCTAGCAAGTTGGGAAACACAAGACCCATTCTAGGTGTTATATGTCACAGGTACGCGGCGATATGGATTTCTGCTTGACCCTGGCCCCGGTCTAGGATTTCATAGCTAAAACAGAGAAAAAAAAATGAATGGGAGAGGCCAAGACCAAATCCTTCTCTGAATCTGCTAAAAGGATAGCACTACTGATGAATTAAAGGGACAGTTTACGGCATCGCCAGAGTTAAAGTACTTTGTAACGACATACGTTGTTTCAAAGTAAAAAAAATAAAAGACCTTTGGTAGAAGCTGCAGAATCACACCCCCCCCATGAATTTGCAAAGGGGCACCACATACATTTAAAGAGACCTCTTAAAAAATGGAAACATTATATACTTTTACCTTATATACACTACCCCGGAGCCTTCCCTAGTGGGACGTGGCCTGGACTGCCCACTGACGTCAGTAGGCGGTCCCATGATGCCGGTGGGCGGACCTGTGCCATTGGAGGGCTGTCCTGCTGACATCAGTGGATATTCGGGA
Source organism: Spea hammondii (assembly GCA_029215755.1). Taxonomy (NCBI): domain Eukaryota; kingdom Metazoa; phylum Chordata; class Amphibia; order Anura; family Pelobatidae; genus Spea; species Spea hammondii. The sequence continues at coordinate 50,318,219 of JARDYJ010000007.1, forward strand.
TGACATCAGGGGCCTTCCCGATGCTGTCAGTGGGCGTGCCCACTGATATCAGTGGGCGTTCCCACTAGCAGGGGAAACACCCCTATTTAAAGGGGAAATTGGCAGGGGGCGGGGCGTGTCATGAGCCTGTGACCTGGAGAACCGGTGCCTAAAAGGGACATCAACGTCAAGGCTTGGACAAGCGATACAACAAAAAACAGAATTATTTTTTATAGACAGAAAATACAAATCTAATTTAATAATATTTTCTTATGACGTCGCATTTTCAGGAAAAAAAAATAGATCTATTAGTGTGGTTTTGGAGCAAATTGGATATTTTTTGCTATTCGGATAGCAAAAAACTATTATTATTAATAACATAATTTTTGTATAAAAAGATAAAACTATTATGTATTATTAATAATAGAGGTTACTGCAAACTGTAAAGTTATTAACTTTTATTTTCTTTTTTTTCGTCCTCCACCTCCGGGGTGGAGGAAAAATAATCCGTAGAGGTTGTCGGTCCTTCGGATGGTTTGATTGAAATTCCAGAGAAGGGGTTATAGCACGTGTGAAATCCCAAATACGGAAGTGGGAAGAGGTTCTTATCTCCAAAACCTGTAATTTTACAGATAGAAATTACGGTAAACCACTTCATTACCTGTCGCCTAATCAGTTTAGCATTCTATAACAGTTGACATTATTATTTATTGAATTACATAGCACCATCATATTCCGCAGCGCTGTACAACATACAGCCTATCTACAAAAAAAGAATAAATAGACATTAAAAAATAATAGAAATATTCGCAAACGTTGGCAAAAAAAAAACCTCTTCCTCGAGCCACTTAATTAAACCTGTCATATTCTCCAACAAAATACAAAATGACAAAAAAAATAGAACCTTGAAAAATGTGTAATTTTACCGACAGTTTTGTTGACGGCCCATTCCTTGATTAAATATAAATAAATGTCCATGTTTCCTGGTTAATTGCATCGGATGGGGATCTGAATATTCCCCCACCTGACTTTTTTTTGTACGTTTTAGAAGGTGACCACGTCCAATTGAAATCTCTTGACTATATCTATCACCTTAAAAGCCAAAAGAAAATAAATGTTTCCGTTAGATCGCCGCAGGGCAACTTATTACGCAGTTCTTCAACCGCCCCATGTTAAGTCCCAACGCCCGCATCTTAACAGAAACCCAGTAAATTCCTTTTAAACGTCTCCGTGGGATTTCTCAACAGAAATCAAAAGGCGAGTTTCTGTTATAAAAACATTCCCACTTTTAAAAGATCCTGCCCTAGAGTTTTTTTTTTGTTTTTTTTTATGGAGATGGAGGATAAAAATGGTACTTTGCTTTATAAAGAGGCATTCGATACCTTTTGGGGAGTAAATAGGAAAAATACTTTAAAGAAAGAAAAAGGCACTGAAGAAATATGCATAAAGTGCATTTTAATGTCTTTGGAGAAGTAGATGGATCATTAAAGTACCAAAGCGACTTAAGAAAGTCATAGATTTTATATTTAAAGCCCTTTTTAACACTGAAATGCACCAGTTTATTACTCGATTGGAGCACTTGTATTAGTATAAGTGGTTTATTTTATATATATATATATATATATATATATATAGGGACAGGTATTGACATTTAGTATAACAGGATAAAGTACTTTTCCATAAAACAGGATATAAAGTTTTTTTTTAATCTGTACACATTGTAATGATCTAAATATTTGTTTTCCGGAGGTTCGCCAGCTATAAATGAATGAGCGGTAACCACAGGAAGAAAGAAAACCGCGTTCGGATCCTAATTACCCAGCAGAGCCCCCCCAACCGCCCCCCTTACCATTTACCTCCGTGGTTATCAGCCCATTTGCTGACATTGTATCCCGGCATGCTGTGTTCACCATGGGGGCTATGCTGGGTAGGCACAACGCTCCATATTATATATGGGCCAATCTATGACCCATCAAACCTTCCTAACCAGCCCATGGGACAATGGCATGCCTGATCGCCCAGTAGGACAAGTTGCAACTAAGAGGCTGCCGCTCCCCTTTGACTGCCACGCTTGGCTTGGTTTGGCATTGGCTAGAGTAGACACTGGTTTTCATAATGGAATATTTGGAGGATCATTTTTTTTAGCAAAATATTTTTTTTTGATCAGTTAGGATGAGAAAAGGATTATACATTGTAAAAAATGTAGGGGATGGTTGCCAAGGAAGATGGGGCAATTACCCTCCGGGCTTCTATGATTTAACAGTTGTGGGCCGGAATAATTTTCCTCTTTTTGCCCGATTTACTTGTGATTCCAGATCATCGGGTACATTAGGTGTATAGATGTTGGATGGTGATCTATTTGTCTTCAAGACTTTAAGCAGGGTCGATAGAAAGCCTATAGCGCTCTTGTTCCATACATACGTTCCCAAAAAACTGTGTCTTCAAACTCATAAACAAAACAATAGAACATTTATAGGGTTTTTTTTTACAACAATAAGGACAAATCAAGGAGAAAGGTGAGGTGTTGCGGTGCGACTTAATTGTTTTAAGCCCTATTTTTAAAGGCTTCGCGAGACCCCGTGTATCTGCTTGTTGGTATCCAGAGAAGACACGGAAAGAGCCCCAAAGGCACAACTTCAAAGTCCCAAAAAAATGTAGACAAACTAATCAAATAAATCTCCTGAAATCTGTCAGACAGAGCTAGTCAGATCCCTTGGAGAAGGGTACCGAACCAACTACGTTCACTTTTATCTTTTGTTCTGCAATTATAAAATTAGACCATTAGTGTTTGTGCATTCTAGGAAATTTTACAAGAAATACGCATGTCTCTACCCGCAAAACCTTTAAAAGGGGTAAGACACTAATCGTCGCCTTTGGATAATATGACGGCGGGAAGAACTTAACATTCTATAAGTAGCACATAAAATATTTCTATTGTGGATAACCTGATATATATTATATGTTTCATTAGAGACGTTTAATGTTTGTCTCCAGAGGATGGTGTCTATATATATAAAAACCCTTAAAGATATGTTTAAGAATAACCCACTCAAAATGAAGTTAGACACAGTATTTATGAAATTATACAGAAATGTCCTCAAACTATTCTTACACGTAAAAGGGCTGGGGGGGGCTGGTATTAGCTGACCTGGGAAGGGGGAGACCCCCGGCCAAGTGGCCCATTAGCACAGCAGATCGGAACATATTTTGGATACAATACAAAGCCATTAAAAAAGACTTATTTAAATAAGGGTCCCATGATAGGAGCATGGATAGGGTCCAGGCACGGTGTAAATGCTACTCAAAATCCTTGGCCATAAAAAGCCTTCTGGTAGTGGCCCAGAATGTTTAAATGCTGCCGTTAAAGAGGTCATCGGCTTGGTGTCACCCTTCTAAAACACGGGCAGTTGGGTAATTAACTATATATATGACCTCTCCTATGAGTCGTTGATTATGAGGATCTTTCTATTTATGGACAGTAAAATGGTTAGTGACCAGCCTTTTCCCCCTCATTATAGATAATCAAGCATTATTATTATTAGTGCATAATAATACTAATAATATTACTACTACTACTACTAATAAAAATAATATTACTACTACTACTACTACTACTAATAATAATACTAATAATAATAATGTTACTTCTACTACTAATAATAATAAAAATAATAATTATTATTAATTATTATTATTTTATTTTTTTTATCATTATTATTATTTTATTTTTTTATTATTATTATTTTATTATTATTATTATTATTATTATTATTATTATTATTATTATTATTAAATGTTCCTTTCTATATGAGGTGCTCACTTGCATGTACCAATTATTGTCAAAAATGTATTATAAAAAAATCACTATTGCAGTGAATACTGTCTTTTAATTACTGGGCAAAATAATGTTTCCTGAAAGCAAAGTTTGGTTACGCGGGTCACGCCTTAAGCAGGTACCTGTTCCCTGTCCGAACTTGACTTAAATTCATGTTATGTTTTCAAATTGTCTGGAATGTGACCTTTCACAATTGTTTTGCCCTCCCATTGAACCCATGGATCTTACGTTTCTGACGAGACTTGGCATGGGACAAATATTACCCAAAGTCATTTTGCAGAAATTGGTCAAAACTACCCTATGAGTATCCTATATCTCAAACTCCAAGATGAGGATAAAAATATAAAAAATACTGTATATATTTTTTCTGGACTTTTTTTTCTGGAATTTTTTCATCAACATTTCATTTTATTTTTAATTAGGAAAAAATACTGGTTTGTTTACCAGGATCTTTTACTTTTACCATTTCCTCATCGATTGACCCCGATGCATTGGCTCCTTGTCATGTATCCATTTTCATTATCAGAAAGAGCTGTTCAATAAAAAAACATCCAGACCCTATTCCCACACTTTATTTTAATGGATATTGCTCTTTCCAGTAGTATAAATCTGTTACCATCTGCTCATTTTATGTGTTTCAGAAAGGTTTGGATCGTCCGTGAGTTGGCCGGATGTCCACGCGTTTTTTACGTCTTTGTTGTGGCTTTTTCCATTTTCCACCGGCACATTTCCTTTGAGTGAGCAAAACTTTTAAATTCAACCAGAGAGCGTTCTATGGATATTACTTCGGCCAAGTATATATATGTAACATTCTTGTGGATGGCATTCGGGGTCTGTAAAAACAGTTAAAGAAAGTTAGAAACAGCTGTAAAGATGTACGTCATCATAGAGGGGTCTATTCACTAAACTGCAAGTGAGTTGGCCAAAAAAAACCTTGCATGACTATGAATAAAAACTAATAATTAAAGAAAAACAATAAAGACCCCCCCCTTTTAATCAAGAGGGGGACAATTGCCCGCTTCCCCCCACACCATACATATCGGGAAGGGGGTATTTAAATCAACCTGGGGGGGCATAGTCCTCCTCTCACCCCATCCCCCCGAAGAGAGGTATACTTGGGCCAGGTTGATTCAGATACCACCAACCCTGTGCAAGGTCGGACAGAGGGTAATTAAATAAACCTGGTGAGTAAAGGGCCTAAGTATATTTCCCTCACCCACATCATACGTGATTGGGTAAAAGATCTAAAATTGCCCTATGGGGTAATTTTACGAGACCCTAAGTATGTTCCCCCTCACCGCCTATACCATTCGTGGTGGTATTTGGGTGTTAAAATAGGGTAAATTACCCTTGGATGCCATCTTTGCTTCACAAAACACATTAAAAAAAAGCCCTAAGCACCCTTTCTACCCCTATGTCCTCCAAGTAGGATGGGATGAGGTTCACGTAGGAAAATGTAGGACGAAATGCTCTGACATCACTCCTGCAATAGACGCAGGAGTGATGTCAGATGATTGCTTTCTGTGCGGGACTCGTGAATGTTTATTTCTCTGATGTTCCGTATAACGTAGCAAAGAAATCCGATGAAATAAAATTGAAAATGGCGTCCATATTATGGAGTTGATGGTGTGCACTAATTACTGGCATTCGTGATTCACCCCAAATTCATTGATCAGGAGGCTAAAGAGTGGTTGTCCGACTGTAAAGATATTCCTTTTTTTCCTATAAATGAAGAATAATTGACACGCCGGTCCCGTGACTTTTTGCCAATTTGAATACAATGGCCGTCAGAGCCCGTCCGCCAGTTTGGAAGGAAATCCTATCAGCGATCTGTCTGTACACATGTGACTCATTGGAGGTACACAGCAGACATTTACGTCCGTATCAAGAAACACGAGCTATTTCTGTGTATATTATAGTCTGCAATGCTGTAAATTACAGGAATTCAGGAACATTTTATTTATGTCTCCCTCCGATTTGTTAAATAATCTCGTTCCAGCTATTAGCAAGCGAATGTATACATTCTAACCGCAAGAGAATGTTGTGTTACCAATATTGACTGGAAACTGTATACATTACTATAGCTACGCTATGTTTACTTGTAAATTCAACTTGACACGTTAATTATTTGTTATTATCTTATATTTTGTATGTTTGGTTCACTCCTTTGCACATACGTAAAAATTATGGAGCTTGAGTCATTTTTTTCTGTTTTATGGCAGACCACGGCTACCATTATTGTCTTCTGATGTATAGGCCACCCCCAGGCTGCCCTGAATCCGGGCCGGATATTCAACGCAGCCGCTTAGTTTGCGGCTGGATTGAATGCGGTCGTCGTGCCGGTAGCGTACCTGGCGGAGGGTGGCCCGTCCCGGCTGCCGCTCATCTGAGGGGTGCCGTCGCGGCAACTGTGGCTGTGCGTCAGGACTTGTGTGCCGGGATTTGAGAAAAACACTGAAGCCACGCCCACCGTCTTCCGCACCGGAAGGACAGGACACAGAAGAAGAGGAAGAACGAAGAGGATGAGGAAAAGTGGCAGTGACAGAAGAAAGGTAGGACAAGATTCAGGGAGAGTGGATAGTGTGTGAGAGTGATGGGTATTATGCTGAATGTTTGTGAATGAGGGTTTCAGATAGCATGGATGTGTAAGTGTTGGGGGATAGCATGGCATAGGGAGGCTGTAATCACATTCCTTTCATGCCCAGATTTCAGCATATACTGGCTGCCTAGGCATGATAGGAATGTGATTGCTGTTAATTATGTATAATATATATATATATATATATATATATATATATATATATATATATAAATTAATTAATATTGTTGATTTTTTTTAGTCTAATTTTGGTGAGTTACTTTTAATAAAGTATTTTAAAGTTTTTGGGGTTTTTTTTTTGGTTTTGGCCAAGTGAATGCTGAATTTTCAGTTTAGGTCCAGAATTTTCAATTTGGTGCATCTCCACTATATACTAAGCCAGTCACTGACGTGGTAGGCCTACACCACATCAATGTTTGGCTTAGTATATAGTGATAGGCAGGGCCGGCCCGACAATGGAGCCGAGTGGGGCAACCGCTCCAGGCGGCACTTTTGAAGGGGTGGCACTTTGCCGCCCCAAGCCCTTTTTTTTTTTTTTTTAAAAGCGAAAGAGAGAAAGGGGCGCCGAGTGGTTTTCGCTTACCAAGCTGTCAGTACCCGCTCGGCGCCCCTCTCTCTCTCCTCTGCGGCGAGTCTCCCTGTTCGGTCTCGGTGCCGGCTTGTAATGCTGAGCGCTCAGCATTACAAGCCGGCACCGAGACCGAACAGGGAGACTCGCCGCAGGACTGCTGAAAGGTAAGTACAAGGGGGGGGGGACAGGGGGAGAGGAAGGGTAGATAATGGGGGGGGGACAGGGACGGAGGGAGAGGAAGGGTAGATAAGGGGGGGGCGGCATTTTAAAATTCGACCCAGGCGGCATTTTGCCTTGGGCCGGCCCTGGTGATAGGGGTTGTAGTGCAGTATTGTCAGTGTCTGGCTCAATGTATAGTGATAGGCACGCATTGACGTCAATGTGTGCCTCAGTATATAATAGTTATGCTGTACCCCTGTCAGTGTTTGCCTAACCATAGAAACTAAGCAGTTTTAAAGTGTGTGTGGGGGGGGTGCTACATACAGTATATGCCACAGGTGCCAAATACTCTCGGTACGCCCCTGCATCATGCGGCAGTCAGACCCAATGGCTGTGCCTCAGCTCTTTGTCCCACGTCTTAAAAGGGGTGGGGTGAAGAGCTGAGGCACAGCCATTGGGCGGCGCGGTGCGTGCACGCCGGCCGCTTTAATTTCATTAGGCGCCGGTGGAGTGACTGCCACACGGCGGCCGCTTTCAATGTCGCTCGCAGCCGCTTTGGTGGCGCAATGGGCCAGTTGACTAGACTTGCCCCCCAGGCCTTGGGCTGCCAGCCCTCCCCTGGCCACCATTTTCTTAATTTATAGGATTCGTTTCTAGCATTCAAAAAAATGTAGATAACATGTAGTTACCTTTAGTCTTACTACATTGTAAGTGAAATTAGAACTTTTTTGTAGTTTTAAAACTAATCACTGGGTGCACAATAATATAAATATATATATATATATATCCAAGACTTTTGCATGACTCTGTTTTCTTCCATATATTTTTTTTGCATTATTATTTTGTAGATTATTTTAAGTAAGAAAAAATAAAGTTTTGTTTATCATCATTATATATTTTGTATTATAATCACATGAAAATAGTGATGTTCGTAATTATTATTATTATTATTATTATTATTATTATTATTATGTATTGCTTTATATAGAATGTTTATCCACCTTAAAAGCTCCCCAAAATTTAACATGAAATATGTTTGCTTTAAAATTACGGATACTTAATTATTTTATTATTATTTAATTATTTTATTTTTTAATACCTTGTGCTAAGAGCCTATATTTTGAAACCTAAATTATTTTTTACTATAAGAAGATTATAAACCATTTAATCTTTTTTATGATATCACTGTTTTAAAATTGCTTTTTAAACTGACATTTAATGCATAACAAATACTTAAATATTGTGTAATGTGCTATTACATCAGAGTATTAACCTGTCCTTAGTACATGGTGATTCAGCATGTGATAAAGAATTTGAATCTGTCATATAATGACAGCTGTGAAATTATTATTTTTATCTTTTACTTTTATAGCTCCAACAATTTGCGCGGCACCTCCGTACATTTAAAGGACATGACAAAAGTAGAACTGACAAACTAAGACAAGCCGTTACATTATTGAATGTTCTCGACTAGTTTCCTTGTGTAACCTAGAACATTTTTGTTTCTTCAGGGAATACGTTCAATTGTAACATAACCACGAGTACTTCTAGGGCTTAATCTGGATTCAAAGGCCATCATCTATACATGTGGGCACACCAGGAAAAATAGTAGATGAACCACAGTAGAACAGAGCCGGAACCCTATCATGGAACCATGATGGTCATGAGTCATAATGTCACACTGTGAAATACCAAAGGACCATTTTGTGGAAGACACTGGTTTTGACTTCTATCCTCCAAAAGTCTCCAAATCCTTTTTACATACGCAATAAATTAGTACAGTCTTATAGACAGTGCTCTTATCTCATTCTGCGCCTGCTTGACTTAATAGGTATTAATGCTATAGTAATTTCAATACTGGCATTTTTAATGTTAACTTTTACTCTCCCCTGTTGTAATAGTGCTACAGGATCAGCTGCCGCTCTATACATAAAATATAATCTAATGTACTTTTGTTTTGCTACAAAAAAAATGAATTAGAAAAAAAAGTCACTCCAGAGTATCCTCTAATTCCATCGTTTGCAATCCCATTATAATATCATCTCAACAATTACACTACTGATCGGCACCAACTCGCTACTAAAATGGGATTTTTTTTAATTAAAAAAATTACAAACATTTGTTAGAAGATGTCAGTAACGCTTAAATTCGGAAACACAAACAATTCACTTCCCATCATGAGTACTTCACGTACGGACAATGCTTGTATGGTTGACATATTATACAAACAATGCTTACTAAACCTAGTAACATTCCATTAAAAAAGGTACCAGCCCATTCTCAGAATTATATTTTTTACACGTCGTTACCTGTAATCTTGTAAAACTGCTGGATTACTTTTTTTTTTGTGAGTTTTTGGAATGCAAATTGTTGTATACTAATTATGTTGGATAAGGAAAACCTGAAACGAAGTCAATTTGTAACAGACTAAAACGCTATGAGAATTTATGGTGCAGACAATTGACAAAATACATGCAAATTGTACTCCTTCTCCCCCCCAGCAATCGTGTGTCATAAAAATAGGTTTCACATTTTTATAGAAGGCACAGATTTCACGAAAATAATAAAAAAAACCCAGTTAATTCTAAAGGATGACTGTTTTAACCCCATAATGACGAAGCCCATACATGTACGGGCTTAAAATTAATTGTTTTTAATGGGTTTACGGACTGCCCATTGTCCTTAAGGGGTTAAATCCTTACGGGGTTAAGGACAACTGGCTAATGGATCTTGGACTGTGATGCTTAGACCTCCAATGGTTCTTCGAATAACACAAGGAGGATGAAGGAAGAAGATTCAGGGGATGGTTTGCAACCTTCAGTCCTGCTCTGCAATGACCAAAAGGGATGACACAAGGAGCATATAAAGAATCCAGTTAGAATGCAAATGTTGCCTGGAGATTTTTACACTTTGGAACCCCTAGTGGCTATATGTGACATTGCAACTAACGTTTGATTGTAATGGCGGTGCCACCAGAGGCAGGTGTTTGTAGCCAATTTCATATGCTTGGTTTAGTGTTAGCTAGGAACTTCTGATGCCTACCTCCTTCCCATTATTACCTCTACCCCTAGGTAGTGGGAGATAACATCTGGGGTATTTGTTTCTAGGGAAATCTGGGACGATATCGAAACCCACATGCCCTTAAGGCGAATCAAGGTATTCCATCTATTCGGTATGTTCCTCAAGATATTAGAAAAAAAATAATGGAATTTCTATAGTCGCATTTGTAAGAAGAGCAGCCTGAAGCCCACGGGGCTCAAAATGGGCCCCGAGTGGGCCGTTGACTGGATGCCGAGCAGGGATAGGCTCTGGCGGCATTTTTTAAATGTTTGTCCCACCCTTCCTCCCTTCTTTTGGTTTTGAGTTTTACCTGGTATTTGTTTGTCACAGTCGAGCGTATGCTTACCAGGTATCTAGGGGGTTAATGCTGATGGGAGAGCATTGGTGGTGGGAGGTTTCCTGGCAGGTGGAGCTGGGAACCTCAGGTTTTGGGTTGGGCATCTCGGTATGTCTTTCCCTGTATGGTTCCTTGATAACCTGGTAAGCTTGGGGTTGTTTTACATTAAATGGTTAATGTTTAATCATGTTCATTTATGTTATTTATTGTTCCAGTGTGTTGGTCATTGTCCTGTTAACGCACCTATTTTGGTTTTAGGTCTGCGTGGCAATGTCCTGCATTTAAATAAAAAATCGGCTGTGGCCTTTTACACCCAAAATTCATGGTTGTTGTGTTTTTATTGGGATGGGGTTATGGGTTTTTAAGAATGCCTAGCACGGTAGTCGAGGCTACTTCAGTCATGTATTCCATGTGGTCTTAACGCAAACTTCAAGACCCGCTCTTTCTAACAGAATAAACACAGATCTGTCAGCACACAGTATATGTTTCAAGAAAAATAAAAGTCTACCACATCAACAAAAAGTGGGGTCTACGAGCGAAAAAGATTGTTTTTACTTTCTTTTCCTTTTGTGCCCTTCAAAATACCATAGGGTATACGAGGTATGGGGTGCTGATAACATATTAAATCCAGACAAACGTTTGATGACGCCGAATAAAAATATATCTGGAAAGCGCTCTGTGAAGAATCTTTTGTAACATTTTTACAGTTGCGTTTCTGCCAATTGTTCTGCGAATGTTTTAATGACCTATTTTATTCTCCCTAAAATAAATATCGTTTTTCGGGGAAGTGAAGGAATGTTAATTCCGCCAATGTTTTATTTAATTTCTGTACACATCAATGGCTTTCTTAGAATAGATCCTGTTTCCTGCTTGAGAAGGAAACAGCATTTTCCTTCAGTTGTATAAATATTACTTCCTCGCCTTGTAAATGTTCTTAAGTAAAAAAAAAAAGATCTTCGACCCTCCTCAACGAAATATTACATTAACAAATATAGTATTTATTTACATATTACACATCGGCACTTTATGGAATACCTTCAGGTTTACCCTAAAGATAGCAACTGTACTTTAAACCACTTGGACAAAACAGAAACAGCCAAGGGCCATAATGCTTGACTCTTTCGGGCAACATAATTTTGTACTTTTTCCAGGCATTATATAAATGGCTTAAGCCAGGGGTCGACAAATTTGGTTTGGATCTAGGAGCCCACTTTTTTTTCCGGCCCCAATCATGTTTTTATTTCCATATACTTCCTCGTGGTCTGCAGTTAAAAGATGTTTATTGGGGCAATAAAAACACACCTTTCTTTAGTGCTGCACCACTTTGTATGGTACTGCCCTTCGTGAAAAGGGGTATTTTACACCATAAAGATTCAAGCTTCTATGCTTTCAACCATTATTCTTACATTTACACACACTAACACCATACAATAACACACACATGCTAACGTCTGATGCTCACAAACACTAACACCTTATAGCAGCACACATGCTAACATTCTACACTAATACACACACTATATGCTGACATACACACTCAGGCTAATGTAACATACACAACACCATACACACTAACGCTACACTCTTATACACATGCACACACTATCCAATAATATACACACACTTGCTAACACTATACACATATAAAAACACACACTCTAACACTATGTACACATACACACTGAATCTGGCACTGGTATACAGTAGACACATTGACTCTAGCACTATACACATACACACTTCTACTGCAATACGCACTCAAACACTGACTCTAGCACTATACATACACACACATGCACACTGACACTACAATACGCACTCAAGCACTGACTCTAGCACTGTACATACACACACATGCACACTGATACTACAATACGCACTCAAACACTGACTCTAGCACTGTACATACACACACATGCACACTGACTCTGGCATAACAGTATGAACACACACTCACAGACTGACTCCACCACTATACATACAGTATACACACTGACTGACACTACGTTATACAGTATACAGTAAATCACACGCAGTGCCCTGGGATATGACGGTGGTTCAATGGACGACGGCCATGGAGGTAAGTGGTAGGGAGTGGTTGGGCTGCTGCCCTGCAACAGGCATAGGGCAGCGTTCAGCCCAGACACAGGTCTAGTTTGGACCATATAATTACCCTGGACATTAGCTTAGGTTCTAACCTGTAGATATGATGTTTCCTATAGAAGCCTCAGTATTATAGTACTTTAACTGTCCTGTCCATAGGATTTTTTTTTTCAGGGGGGCAAAATATCCTTTTCCACCTTTCCCGTCTCCCACTTCAGTTTCCCCTTCTCTCCTCCCCATTGCCTACTTTTGTCATCAAAACGCCATCCAATTAACCCATCAGCTCTTAGGCAAACCTCTTAAACATTGTTTCTCAATGCGTCACCGCTACTCTTTGCCAGTAAAAAAAAAAAAAAAAAAACATTAAAAGGCAGTTGAAACACTTATTTGCTCTGAAACTATACCGATTCCTTTGGGTTACGGGGAGTTTGTGGCCTATGTGGTTGTTTAAATTCATTTGTATATCATTTCCACTTTGGCCCATTAAAAGGAATGAAAATTTGAAAAGTACACCGAAAAAGGAATATTTCAGTAAAGAAACCTGGAATTTGGCAAACCTCAATGCAGGGCTGATTCAGAAGCCTGCAAAAAAAAAAAGGAAACACACAGCTGTTTCTACGGACGTTGGATTTGTTTTGTAATTTGGAGAGAATTAGTAACTTTATTTATAATGTGACTATATATATATATATATATATATATATATATATATAATCATTAAAGGCAATGTTCCACCAGGTGCTGGCTTTATATTCATTCTTTTAACAGTTAAATAAAAATGACACAGAAACAAGCTTTTTCAGTTTCTATGGAGAAACCTTTAAATCTTAGGTTAGCTGAGATTGCGCAACGATGACCCAATTTTTTGGCCCAATTTAACATAATTTATAACAAAATCCCAGATGTTGGGATAAGTTTGTTGACTTTTCACACCAGGGACATACAAGTACGTGGACAGAATATTGCATTAATGGCCCCGTACTGATGGCATCAACAAAGGAAAAAAACAGGAACCATTATTTATGATGGCAAACAATGCCGGTAGGAAGACGGAAGGCAAGTAGCTTGATTCATTATTCAGGTACAGGCAGCGGTAGGGTAGAAAATTTTAAGATTATAGAAAATAAAAGGCATGTTCTCCTGGCTAACTAAGAATATTGAAATTTATAATAATTATTGAAAATTATGCCAAGCTGCTCCTTTTTGAGATACCCTTGAAAAGATTACTGTTGAAGGACATCAATATCTGACTCTGCCACCTAGGGAATGAAACTAAGCTAAAAACACAGTATTTGGGCCACAATGGGGATTAACACCAGAAAGAGCCTTATTGCATATAAACCTACCTAAATCTTCAATTCAGAACTTACAATTTTTATTACATTTCCTGAAGGCAATTAAGATAATTTTAGCCAGAAATTGGAGAACCCTAGATCCAATTTTGTGGGTAAAGATTAAATCCCAAATACTACACCAATGCCATATGGAGAAATTGATTTCGACCCATGATAGATGGAATAAAAAAAGTTATGAAGCCTGGGAAAACTGGATAAAAATCCTTCTAGAGGGTAAACTGGATTGGTAATACTTAGCAATCTTTATAAGAATTATTTTTTTTGGGAATCATTCTTGTTGAATGGAATATTAGGAAAATCGATACCCCATAAGAGCCAACCACACACTAACATAGAGTGTATTTTTCATTTTTTTTTCTTGGCAATGCACTGGTTAATGGTTGTCTTGTCTGTAATTTTTTCATGTTCTGTATGTAATTATGTCCATGTTTTTTGTATTTTTGTAGAAAATATAAAAAAGTGAATTTTTTTTTTTTAAAAACACAGAGTTTGAGTTCTTAAAACTATAAAACATGTTATCGGGCTGTGTGGTCATTATTTGCTATTGAATGGACCATACAGTTAAAACTAAAGAAATCTTTGAGTTTGAAGTAAGAAGTGATCACCCGATAAACCAACAAAATAAACCTGTTCCCTGCTGCAAATTTACTGATTCTCCCCCGATTTTCTTTAATAAATATGTCCCTATGAATTCATGTTGTATTATACAAAGTGGCCGGGCCAGTTCTTGAATGGTTTGCTTCCCCGAGTTATGTGATGACATCATAACATGGCATTCCTCAATGTGTAGCCATTGAAGGGGGGGGGTCCAAGGGTGTAGGAGAAGCACAATCTCTGAATGACCACCAAGGAGTAGAAAAAGTGGACTCAAAATGAGAAATAAGCTCTGAAGCTGACATGGTGTATGACCATCCAAGGTCCTATCGGCTGGAATTCCAGAAAATGTCCATCTCTTCTCTGCAACTACAGGACATTTACCAATAAACCACGTCGAAGCTCTCATAAAATGTGCTGTTTGAGCCCAAGAACTTTCTGCAAAACTTTTTTTTTTTTTTTAAAGTGTGAGTGATGTTTTTCCTGGAACCAGTTTCTGGAATAAAATCGAAAAGCTGATTAAAAATGAAGTGGCCCAAAATAAAAGTGTCTAGTTATATAATGTCCCATGGAGTGTGAGCCAAGATATCCCCGTTATTGCTGCAACTCAAGCGGAGAGTTTGTTTGCCAAGCCACGTTTGAGAAACCACGTGTTCATTTATTTCTAATAAGGAAGTAAATACATAAATCGGGGGGGGGGGATATTAATTGTTTTCTAAAGACTATAACAAGCAGAGATTTCTACTATTTGGAAGTTTGCTTTTGCCTCAAGACTTTCAATAAAAAAAGAATCTGTATAATAAAATTCCAGTAAGAATATTACATTATTATTATTATTATTGTTTATTATTTATTAAGGGCATTTGGCTATATGTTGCATTATGTACTTTATGTTTTTGTTTTTTTTTAAAGAATACTACAGAATATAAAAGCACCAAGCTACATATTTTTACCTATTTTTATTTTATTACTTAGTATTTTATTATTATATTATGTTTGGTCCAGCCTTATATTTCTGCCAATTATCCTGATATCAACAGGACAGTCTTGACCAAAGCCACAACAGACTGGTACTTCATTTGGGTTCACATGGCGCCTATGAAACAGGCTTTAGATTAGATTGGACATCATTTAAGGCCAATGCTTAACATGAACAGGGTGTGACATCATAATGAAGTCATAGAGAAATTAGCAAAAGCCTTTAACTGTTTTTTGTTTAATGTTACATTACCTGTGTTGACCTAGAAAAAAGCACTCCTGGGCCCCTACCCTTCAATCTGGCCTTGAAACTATCACAGAGTTTATAGTCAATAACAATAACATATTTCCTTAAAATAGCTGTTTTTGTTAAAGAAAAATCATTATCATTTCCGGGGGTTCCAAAGTAGATATCCTTGATGCCTCCGCTTTATCTAAGCAACAACCCCGAACTTCCCATGTAAAATAAACTGCTTTTTTTTTTTTCTTGCTTTCAAAATAAACTAATAATCTTGGCACAAGAATCAGGAATACAGAACAGCAAATGATTTTTTTATTTTTTTGTGTAGACGTTTGCTTCGCGTCAGATAAAAATTGAGCCAGAAATGTTGGCTCGGGTTCCAGACAGAACAGACAGACTTGTGCGTAATCCTACTTCAGATATTCAGGTTAAGGAGCAACAAGGCAATGCTTTTTGTGATGTTAAGCAAAGTATCTTCCCAAATCTTTAAAGTGGTTGTGGTGTTGCATTGAAGAGTATTTGGTCACATTGTAACTCTATGCATTTTTTTTTATTCTCATTTTGTTTTATTATAATTTAATTAAAGAAACATGATCTTCCAACCCAGAACAAGTATTATGCGTTAACCCCTTCTATATGGTTATATAAAAAAGTTGGTTGAGTCTTGGAAGCCGATACCATTTATTGGGTGAACGTTGAAAACCAATGTATGGTTATAAAGGCTTTCAGTATCTCATTGGTCTCTTCTTCCATCTTCTTTTGGGATTAATCCAGCTATATCAATTTTTCTTATCTTACTCCAATTTTGAAGAAGTTTTCAAAGGAGTCACATGCTTTCTTATATAACGTGGGGTAAACTGTTCTACCACCTACCCAATGGCAGGCAGGGGTAATTATACCCTGATGTGCTTGGATTATCCCACACCAGGTCCCCTTAAACTTAATTTCCTAATCTTCCAAACATACTCAATTCCATATGGGCTGCCCTTGGGTTCCCATAACCTAACCCTTTAATTTGGGGGTATATATTCCATGACTAAAATGGGTAAAATACAACCTAGCGGTTATGATGGGAAAAAACACAATTTCACCAATCTTAGAGTCTCAGCTTTATTGCTTTTTTATTGCGTAGACACCCCCCCAAAAATCTGTAAAGTTCCAGCTTTTCGACATTTTCCATTTTTCACTGTTTGAACCGAAAGAGTCGCCCATCCCTAACAGGTACGAGTGTTTGCAAACACCAGCTTTAAGATCCCGTCGCCGATCACGTCCGTCTCCCGACACGTCTAGCTGTGATGTGACGTTGAGCTAATATTATAATTTGGGATTTTCACAAAACATGTCAATCCTCACGTGAGATTTGTAACAATAAAGCTTCTATGTGAGCTCATGCCAAAACAGTGTCACCAATAAATATGTGAAGAAAGTTGAATAGCAGGAACTCCGTTCCCATGATGATGCAAATGGAAATGTGGGTGGGAAGCTGTACATACATGTTCCCAAATTACACATGGTTCTTATACGCCACATACCAACGGGATATGTCTCACATGTCATTTTACCCCATACTCAGGGTAAACCTCTTCGCAACCAATCAAAGGTTCTTTAAACACCTTCACCAACATCTCCAAAATGAGGTGTGTCTGATGGTCTATCACCACATTTATGTCGTTGTGACATGTGTCAGTCGCAACAAGGGCTTTGCCCTCGGGAAATAAAACTATCACAAAGAAACCCATTTTTTACAATTCACGCCTCGAAATGTAAGTAAATGACACGTGGTCTAGTGTTACAGCCAATCAGATTACGGTAGAGTTTTCTTGTTTCTAAATATTCTGTGGGATGGGAATGCTGCATGTTAGGACATATATTAATCGTGGAAAAGATGTATTTGTTTGACTACATGCATGTCTTGACCAAAGGCAAAGGTGCCAAAGAGCTTCACAGCCCAACGACTAAAGAGGACAGATAACAAGAGGCAATGAGGTCACATGGTTCCCATCCAAATATTCCAGAAGATACTCAAGCTAAGGTCTGATGTTCTACCAAACACCCTGAAGCAATAACTCTGGTGGACCAAGTGCTCAAAAGATGGTCTACCACAGATGGGTTGGTACCTCCACCCGAATATACCCATTCCCTCCAGCCTTGTTCCTTTTTTAGGTAATTTTCATATTTTTTTAAATTATGTCCACTTTTTTGTCTGAAACTCTCTACTACGATGGTTTTCTCTAGTTTTATGATGTGTGTTTTGGGTTTTCTAACCATTCAGACACTCGGTTTATATTTCCTTCCTTCGTGTCTTGTTTTCCTTGCTTTTGTGTAGATCCACCACTCATGACAATAGTAGACATTCCATCTTATGTGTGATAAATGTACTTTTTTTTTTTTTTTAAACAATACTTAAATCTATACCACCAAAGAAGGTTTTGTTTTAAATACCCATCACAACACCAAACGCTCTGAGGTTTTGCAGACCTGTACGAAACATAAAAAAACATTTATATATAAAAGAACAGTATAATGAAACGTAATGTCTTTAACGATGCACCCTGAGTATATAAATAAATACTAATTGCCTATAATAAAATAGTGTCCGGACTTGTACAGCAATGTACACTAACATTTAGAACCAAGGCATTTTGCAGGATTTGGCATAAATGGGCAGACGGGCCATTATTGGGACTTAATAAAGCTAAGCAGGCCTCTCCCCATCTGGTTGATTATAGAATGTGGTGATTGGGTATACGAGCCTCCAATACACCAGTGGCAATAAAATTCTACCCTGCCACTAGACTTGGGCGCCGACCAACTCTTCGGTGGGGGGAAAAAATCCGTACGAGCAACTCTATTGGTCGCCAGCAGGGGCCTCCTCTGCCATCAACCAATGAAGTACACCTACGTTATCTACCCAGTGGTCTCTGCCGGCCAAGTTAACCCCTGACGGCGAACCTGCGGATTTCCGCTTCCGTTAACCCCTGCTAAGCCCCTGACCCTCTAGTGTTATATTATGGCCTCTTGTTCTAACATTTCTCCTCCTTTGAAATAAACTTCCCTCCGGAACCCTTTCTCTCACCTCTCCTCCAAGCCATCCATATGATCTCCTAGTCTTTCTTCATACGATCCTTCAGCCTTCCCTGATGTCCCTAAGTTCCTGAGCTTTTATCCTGCAAACCATTCACTATTCTGGTTGCCCTCTTCTCGAAGAATGTCCATACCATTATGGAGATGGGGTCTACAAAACTCTCCATAATACAATAAGTCCTCCTAATTATCTTACGGACCTCTCTACATCTAACAAGGTACTCATAAGGACTCACACATAGGTCTTTGTGCTAGATTTACCCTGTGCAGGGAATAATATTTTATATATATATGAAAAAACTAAGTCTTGTTAACAAGAGAGAAGTCAAACGAAGCATTGCACATGCAACT
The DNA here is from genome assembly GCA_029215755.1 of Spea hammondii. Lineage (NCBI taxonomy): Eukaryota > Metazoa > Chordata > Amphibia > Anura > Pelobatidae > Spea > Spea hammondii. The sequence goes on from JARDYJ010000007.1 coordinate 50,337,465, forward strand.
TATATAGGGTGACGTATGGCGAAAAAAAAATAATTAGGTGTTAGAAGTTATACCTTAAAGGTGAAAAACATAGCAGAAGCCGGTGATACAAAGCGAATACACATCACAAGAACGTGCGCGATAGCTTGAAGTCTTTACCCAAAAATAACAAACAGTTGCTAACTTTTTTTTCGTGGTTTCGCTTTGTGTGTTTAGTCCTAGGACAAGGAAAGTGAGGATGTAGTGAAAATAAGTAAAACATCATTTTACCTTCAGAAATTCCAGACAAATAATGGCCGCGTCCCGCAAGGGGGACATTGGACAGTGGCGCTACAGGAAGTCGGCCTAGGCCAGAATATACCGCTGTTTGTAAGGGCGACGTGAGGAGAGAGCTTCAAGAAAGGCAATTAATTAGATAATACTAAAATTTTTCGCACTTTATGCCACATATTTGAGGTAAAATAGTCCCTTACTTTTAAAATAAATGTCTTCAAACATTGGTTTGAAAATCAACGAAGCTGTGAAAGCAACACTTCCCTTTTAAACAGTTTTATATGTTTATTTTACACGTGAATGCGTATTTTTAATCAGGGAACAGCATTGGGGGTTCAGGAGTCCCCGGCCAACGACTTCCTTTTTGTCTTCCCCGGGGGGGGGGTGATGGAATGTAATATTTCAGTGGAGTTTGGACCACCCTATAAAGTAATGAAGGAATGAGGAGCCAGAGTAAATTAAACTTATATCAGAGAAAAAATGTAACAAAAAAGGCAGGTATTTCCTATTAAAATATTTAGATTTCCTCTCGCTATGAAATATTTGGTTGACTTTGAATAACATATATATTTATATTTAAATATTATAATAATGATAGTAACATATATAGTTATATTTAAATATTTTTATAATGATAATATCATATATCTTTAGATTTAAATATTTTTATAATTATAATATCGTAAATCTTTATATTTAAATATTTTTATAATGATAATATATATCTTTGTATTTAAATATTTGGTTAACTTTGAATAACATGTCTATACTTTTACATTTGCTAAGGCTTGTTAGATGTTAGATTCCTCCAAATTGTCTGTATGTCGTATGACATCGTAGTTGATGCTTTATAGGTAAATAACGCACGTTTCCACACATCCAGTCATTATTTTCTATTACTAAATATAGCTACCAGGAGCCCCCCTTGCGGGATCCAGGTTGAAAGTCCCTATGATGTCAGCGGGTGGTCCTGCTGATGCTGAGGAGCGGTCCTGCTGATGTCTGATACGCCATTGTTGGAAGGGGATGGATTTCCATGCGGTGAGATGAAAGGCTTCGATTTGTCATATCTCATTTTCAATTCATTATTTAGTGAACAAACCCCTAAAACCCAATGTATTTTATGAAACCAAATCTGACACAATTAACTAAAGCTACAATGTATGGGAAACCAAACGCCACTTGTTACGGCTCACATAGAGCTGGGGTAAAGCAGACACAAACATTTCCTCCTATTTAATATGATGGAGGGTAAAAGTGGGACTTCCACTATTTTTTTATTACTATTATCAGATTTAGTATCAAGTAAAAATGTATAAAAAAAAATGTATATTTGTGTGCTGCTTGAAAAGAAGGGGCAGTTGAGAACTGACAACTTTTGCTTATTACTGGTATCAAATTAAAAATAAGTTTTCCAAAATATGGTATTTTCTTCAGTTCTAGTTTCTGCCCGATAATATAATGTTTTCACTTTTCAGGCAGTTGGTGTGTGTTTTATATCTGTTATCTGAGTCCAATCTACCAGACAAAATACCTGACTCCTTATCATATTGCCCAACAATAGAATGGCTCAGTCTTAATCACCCAGTCAGACCCTAATGAGAATCTATGGAGTAATGGACTTCATTAGCATTGCCATAAAGCATCAGCTCACTGTGATGATTGAGCACTGTATACAGTACTGGGGGGTTATATTACTGTATACAGTGCTGGGGGGTTATATTACTGTATACAGCGCTGGTGGTTATATTACTGTATATAGCACTGGGGGGTTATATTACTGTATATAGCACTGGGGGGTTATATTACTGTATACAGCGCTGGGGGGTTATATTACTGTATACAGCACTGGGGACTATTATTGTATACAGCGCTGGGGGGTTATTACTGTATACAGCGCTGGGGGTTATACTACTGTATACAGCACTGGGGGGGTTATATTACTGTATACATCGCTGGGGGTTGTTACTGTATACAGTGCTGGGGGTTATATTACTGTATACAGCACTGGGGGTTATATTACTGTATACATCGCTGGGGGTTGTTACTGTATACAGCGCTGGGGGTTATATTACTGTATACAGCGCTGGGGGTTATATTACTGTATACAGCGCTGGGGGTTATATTACTGTATACAGCGCTGGGGGATTATATTACTGTATACAGCGCTGGGGGTTATTACTGTATACAGAGCTGGGAGGTTATTGCTGTATACAGCGCTGGGGGGAGTTATATTACTGTATACAGCGCTGGGGGGTTATATTACTGTATACAGCGCTGGGGGTTATATTACTGTATACAGCACTGGGGGTTATTTTACTGTATACAGCGCTGGGGGGTTTATTACTGTATACAGCGCTGGGGGGTTTATTACTGTATACAGTGCTGGGGGGTTATATTACTGTATACAGCGCTGGGGGTTATTACTGTATACAGTGCTGGGGGGTTATATTACTGTATACAGCGCTGGGGGGTTTATTACTGTATACAGCGCTGGGGGGTTATATTACTGTATACAGTGCTGGGGGGTTTATTACTGTATACAGCGCTGGGGGGTTATATTACTGTATACAGCGCTGGGGGGTTTATTACTGTATACAGCGCTGAGGGGGTTATATTACTGTATACAGCGCTGGGGGGTTATATTACTGTATACAGCGCTGGGGGGTTTATTACTGTATACAGCGCTGGGGGGTTATATTACTGTATACAGCGCTGGGGGGTTATATTACTGTATACAGCGCTGGGGGGTTTATTACTGTATACAGCGCTGGGGGGTTATATTACTGTATACAGCGCTGGGGGGTTTATTACTGTATACAGCGCAGAGGGTGGGTCATGTACAGCGCTGGGTTGACCCTGCTCAATGTGCCATAGTTACTTTCTTAACTCCCGTATCATCACACACAGCACCACACAGAACACAGTTTGATAGAATCAATAAACGTTATCAGCTTTTATTCAAAAAAAGCATCTTTGTACAGCAATTTCTGCAAAAACAAATTTTATATTTGTATTCTACAAAAGTATTTGAATAATATTCTTTTTTATTTTTTTTTTACAAAATGAAACATTACAAAAATACAGACAATTTAATTCATTTTTATACAATTGTCTCTAGCTGTAGTTATTAATAGTGAAATTACTACCACAGTTCTACAATATTTTAGTTGACTATACAAAAAAAAAAAAAATTAAAAAAATTAAAACCGGTGCTTTTTTTTAAGCAGCAATATTACACAGGTCAGGACAAGTTTATAATCGTAGTGGATATATCTAAAGTTGTTTGGAGAAATAATATTTTACATAGTTATTTTTTAATGTTTTGTACATTATTTATATAATATATATATATATTTATATAAAAATCATAGCTTGCTATAGTTGAAATGATAGGACGGATTTTTTTTTTATTTATTTTTTTATATAGAAGGATGTGCAAATGGTATTTATTTATGAATAAATGTAAAATTTATTCCAGGGTTTAATCAATCGATAGCTTTCCTGCTGTTAATGAACTACAACAATTCTTTAGTGGCTACTGGCTCAATGGTGGCTATAAGGACTTCAGATAAAAAAAAAAATAAAACAGCCAGAAAGCTACCTATCGACTATGCCTAGTTAATAAGGTTCACATAGATTAAGCCCTTTTTTTAAAAAAAATTTTTAATTAAAATCTTTAAAAAATTCCTTCACGTTTTTTTTTTTTTTTTTTGTAATTCATCAGAAATGTCATACGGTTTGTGTTTGGTATTTGAAATGCTATGGCTTGTTTGGAGAACCTCAACCGTTGTGAGATTGGACAAACTTTAACAGAATTTAAAGGATTTGGATGTCCCGTCCAGCGGTACAAAATCCAGAATAGTGAATTTATGGTAATTGGGTATCAACCCCAAGTTCGTAGTGCTATAAACCTCAAGACAGACCACTAAGACCATTAACGCATCCCATTAGGTCGGGGCAAAAAAAAAAATTAACATTTTTAAAAACCCGACAATGTTTTTCGCTTGTGAAAATCTTCCTTCTTTAATTTGATCAGCGTCCTATTGTTTATTAAGTGTCTCCTCGACAGGAACGTCTGACTTGAGTATAAAGATGATTTGGTGGATTTGATGCAAATAAAGAATATGTATTTTTACATTTTTTTTTAAAAAAGTCTTTGTTTGGATGAAATGCACAGAGAGAAACCTCCGATGTTGTCAACCAGTCCTGATTCACACTGACACACAACTTTGCAACGCAACCCGAAACAACATCATAAAAGAGGTGATTTCATGGGACAAGATCCCAAACCCTTTTCAGTGCTATTTCTTACAAAATACATAGTGCTATTGTTTCGATTTTTGAGCCTACAAGCCGCAAAATCTAGTTGACTCCCTTTTTTTTTCATGAAAAAGTATAGCTTTTATAAATATATGAGCAATGGATGTATTGTTCATTAGAACATGAACACATAGTAACCAATCACACATCCTGCCTTCCAACTCATTGTCTCTCATTGGCTTTCGGGTTTAGTTGATTACCACCCAGATCATGCAAAAAATGTAAATCGAAATGGTCTCATGGCAGACTTTTTTTCTTTTTTTTTTCATTTTTTTTTGTTGGGTAAACAGTTGTTCCCTACATTCTACTGTCTGATGAGATTTGAAAGCAGCAGGTAGTTGTATTCACGATCAGAAGTGAAGAAGAGTCTTCAGTTGGCTTGAGACTTCTTTTTTTTTTTATACAATGTTGATGTTTCTGTCTATGATATCCACAGGGGAGAGGTTATCTCTTCTTGCTGAAGGAGGTGTGCAGCTTTTCTTTGCCTTGAAGAGGTCAGATACATAAAAAACCTAAAAAAAATTAAAAAAAAAATCAGCATGGTTAAGAATGTAAAAAAAATTAAAAAAAAATATTTTGCTCACAAAGATGTCTAAACATTTACAATATTCGCAGTAAAAAAGAAATGTAAATTATAATAATATATTTATATATATTTTTTTACTACTCTTACAATAATATGAATATATTATTTAGAGTCTATCTACAGCAGGAAATAATTTTTTTTTTTTTCTGTTAATGTTTAGAAGAAAATTTAGAGCTAAATTTATGATTTAATATTCGTCACAGATAATAATTTCATGCCCTGCGTTTCATAAATGAAGCTTTCACATAATGGAAAGATGTTCTGAGATAAGACCAGTCGCATATCCGGCATTAGTCAATTGTTACCAGCAAATGTAATATTTAATAATGCGAAGCGTTAATCATGGTGACTTGTAAGTCCAGTGGAAGGAAAAGATAGCCGGCCGCCTTTTCCTGAATGCCCAATACCGGATGCAGTCTGCAGGATGTGAAAAAGGGCCGACGTTCAACTTATCAGGATAGAAATATAGCTAGAGAGGAACAAGGAGTGCGTGGAGGGAAGCATTTAACTACCGCCACCTAACTTCCTCCGTCTAAAGCCTCTCAGACCGGCTTTCGGATTCGACATTTTCTAACTTAGAATGTCAACCGAGGACATGGAACCCCGGACCAAATATGTGAAAGTGGAAACATTCTCGGGTTGTAAGGGCTACAAATTGTGAGCTTGCCGGAATCAAATATTTAATATATTACAAAGTATCAAGGATAGCCAGCAGCTGCCTCTGACCGGGCTCAGACTACGGATCATGAGAATTGCAGTCCCACAACAGCTGCTAACTTTCCTTAGTATTCAATCTAATTAAACAAGCATACAATATAGTCTCTCGAGACCAAGACCTTTGCCAGTATGTTTTAAAACCTCTCCAATTAATTGTATGGTTGTGACGGATCCCTGTGCAAAATTTAAATTTTTTTCTAAATAAAAATATAGTGTTTTTTTTAACAATCCGTGGATAATATTAAAAAATTCTTTATCCATTTCTTCTAACCCACTTCAAAGCCAACTGCGATACACGGTACTAATCTTTGCAAAAAAATTTGATTATATTGTAAGGTTTCCGTTATGGCCTCAAAGCAAGTGGAGGCCGAGAGTAGTAACCACGGGTCATGGCTGTTCCTACTTCCATGTAGCGAAAGCTTCCAAAAGCCAGACAAGTGGCACTATGTGAAGAAACACCCAACTCTTTGGAGTTCTCCTTTGAAAGTCTACCTGGAATTTCAGTTTGACAGCCTTGAAATTGTTAGGTTACTAATGGGCTGGCCTCTGCCTCTGTTCTACAGCTGTACTGCTTTTTGGTTAGTCTTGGGGTTATACAAACACGGGCAGTGAAAGTGAAATATAACCTCTTCGGGCTCCTCGAGTAGTGTGTAGGACTTGAACTAGGTCACACGAGACAGGGTAGGACACGGGGAGAAAAATGTTCCTACTTGGGTTTGTTTCGCTTCCTGCAGAAAGGGATCTCCACCCATAAAGTAAACTTGGTAGGTTTCCGATAGGAATGTGCATTCCTTCTTTACTGATTTGGGATCAGGCATTCCTAGCCTTTACTTTTGGATTTATTTTCTTTTTTTTTTTTTTAAAGAAGATATATGGTCTACGACACCAAACTATTCTGCGCCGGTGAAATATACATTATGTATTATATCACCATAGAAGGTACAGGTTGGTTAATTCTTAAAGGCTGAGGTGAACATAAAAAAAAAACAATTTATTGGTATTTCAGGTTCACTCAGATCTTTCTTTCTATACATCCATCAGTTTGTGTCAAAGGCACAAGGAAACTATTACCAAACATCTTCTAATTTCACATATTTTTTTTTTTTATTACCATGCCAATAGTAATAATCCTATAAAAAAAAACAACCTTGCAAAATTTTTTTATGTAGATTATTTTACGGTATAGCAGGAGGTGGCACTGTTATCGCTAAATTAATTAATAGCATTGCATGGATTTTCAAGGGTTTGGACCAGAGGAGGCGATTCCACTATAATAAATTACAATATAAAAAGAAGGGAAATGTATTTTCTGTACTAAATGGTGCTCATATTGATGTAAAATGTAACAAAACTGATTCCACTTTCCGTTTATAGTCCACGCTTTTCTTCTCGTTTCAGAAAAGTCCTTAATACGTTGGGAATTGTCTTTCACCTTCCAATTTGCTAAATGATTGTATAATTATAAGTCAGGGAGCTACTAATTACAGGACTTGACATCTGCTAAATTATCTTATCCCTTCCAAATACGCGGCTGGCTTAACAGAAATGGACAGGCAACGGTTGCAGTTTCAGTGGCCGTAGACCCCGATATCCGTTAACGTTGAGCCAGCCGCAGGCGTGTTACTCAATGCTACGGTCATTTGGCGGCCCGTAAATGATAATAATGCTAAGACGCAACTCGTAACCACAACAGACAGCTGGAAAGCAATACGATTGTAACCGTATCCTGTTCCTAAAGTGCTTTGTCACAATGGAAAGGCCGACTTTCCATAAATGCTTCGATACGTCCATGCGTTGTATCGTATAAACCATGATTATTAGGACAGACAAATTAATGAATGTTCCGGAAGAATTAGATCATGGGTTTTTTTTAAGTAAATGTGAACTTTAAAGCGATGCTATCTGACACGAAGCAGGCTTTTACAGCGTCTACGGAGGGGAGGCTGGCATTAAATACAACAATAATGCTGTGTTTCCTCTGATAAAGGTCATGTGCAATTATTAACCCTTTAAGTGCCAGAAGGGGCGAGCAGGATATAGTTTACAAAAAAAACCAAAACTATTTTTCTTTTTATTTACTTAATATTATATATTATTTTTTAAATATTTTTTAGACTTTTTTTCTCTCTTTTTTTTTTTTTTTTTTTTTAAATATTTAAATATTAATATTATTTTTAAGGCAACTTTCAGGAAAGAAAACAACAGAAGGTTTAGAACATGTGTGTACAGAAGGGCGTTCCTTGGTCTGGAAGGGGCACACAATGCAAAGTTTATTACTTTGTCAACCAGCTGTTTCCTATATTCATGCTCCGAGCCAGAGAAAAGGCAGCCTATAGAACGGCGCTTTGTTCCTCCCAAGTTATAGAAGCTTTTGACCATATGTGCAAAAGTTGCTCACACAGAGATCTATTAGGCTAATAGTTTGCCAGGAAACATCCAGACTTTTCTACTTAAACCGGCGGTTATGCATGACATATGTGTATGACTATTTACTTTTATCTTCATGTACACGATATATGTCATTTTTATGTATGGGGCAAGCATAGGCTATTTTGAAACAAGCTTCAAATTATTCAGGCTTTTATCCTTTTTTAATCGAGTAACAGAACAACCTGTTAAATGGACATCATTTCAATTATGAATTTACCCGTCATGGAATACAAGCGACACAAAGATTCCATCTCTTATTGGCTGTATTATTTTCAACAAGTGACACAATGTAACTTCTTTCAGTAGCTACACAACCATGATATCTTATAAAAAAGTAAGTTTAATGTTAAGGGGCTATAACTGCGTACTTACTATGCAATAGGCAACCACAGCTCCTTGGACGAACCCAGCCAAGACATCCGAAGGGTGGTGCTTGTGGTCAGACACACGAGACAGTCCCGTGTATAAGGCCATCATGAGAAGAGTGAATTGCAGAAGAGGACGCAAGAGACGGGCTCCTCTCCATGTGAATCTTGACTGCAGGTAGAACTGTTAAAGAAAAAAAAACCAAGAATCGTCAAAGATCAATTTTATTACACATTTTTGTTTCTCGTTTCTCCATATCGCTCAAGTAGGCTTTGGAGGTGACAGTTTAACCATTAATTAATGAATTCATTAATAATTTATGTATCTTATACAATTACAAAAAAAAAAAATAGCTCACAAAATCTCCCCAAACTTCTATTTCTTGGTACGGGACCCCCACTAATCAAAAGGACACCCGCTGAGTAGGTTTCTAGGTATCATAAAATTGGGGCAATGAACAAAGTTTTGATTTGTAGTGTTTACATTGTACATTACATTTATAACCGCTTCCAATAATTGGCCATGAAAACAGCACAAAATTACTGGAAAGAAAAACACAAGATTAACATCTGAAAGCCAGAGTCATGGCCAGGAGATTAGAAACGATGTTGGATATTAGCGGATTGTAAATTTAAAAGCCCGAGAAACTACTGGATAATGTAAGCCATTAGCTTTTACGGGGAGTATGAAGTTTCTCTGTCTGTTAATCAAACTTTGTATAAACCAGGAATAACAATTAAATTCAGTCTGGCGTATAATGTCATGGAAAAAAAGACCACATGGAGGAGTACCTTGTTGAGTTTTTTTTTTTTTCAAGGTTAATGTAATTAACTGCTGAAAGCCGAGATATGTTTCTCGCATTAAAAGAAAACATAATCCAGAAGAGAACCCAACTATATTTAGAAAAACACATACGGCCGATGGTTTATACTTATACTCAAGGTACAGAATGTTTGTCTACTGTAAGTTACCGAGCTGTAGTTTCTCTTTGAACTTTGACCCCCCCCCTTAGTTTGCTGAGATACGGTGGGAACCTAAAGGAGACAACGTTTTGTTTTTTTTTTAAATGCAGGAAAAACCAAAAAAAAAATGTTCTCCCAACAAATCAAAGCTGACTGTTGATGACCAAGAAGGGTTGAGCGAGGCAGGGAATGGCAGCACCCACTGAGCGATCACTCCCTTCCTGAACGCGAGGAAGGAAGTTAAAGGGTCCGTCTGTCTAAAAGTCAGACCTATATTTTTAAGTTATGGCGTATACGTCCGGAAACATTGTACAACATGCAGGAACTTCTGCGAAAAAAAATATTACTTTCCGGAACTGGGAAGTTCAAGCGTTATGTTATAAAATTGGCAGAGCATAAGATCCATAGGAAAAGTATACTATTGTTCCCACAATTAAACAAAATAGCATTTTTTTAAAGATGGCAAAGGAATTGGGCTGTGTTCTTTTAACTCTTTCAGTTGCACAAATCCATGCAAAAACTGCTCTACTCATCAGAGCTCAGAAAACTAGATATTTCTGCTGCCAAATTCTTTTGGAAATGTTTAAATCATAGTTCAAACAGAGGTTTTTCAGACAACTTTGTTGTCCAAACTGTGGCCCAAGGGCCATACGTAATTCTATAGTGTTTTTTTTTTTAATGACCTCCCTTAAAGATTTACTGGGAAAAAAATCCACTGAATTGACATAATAATAATAATAATAATAATAATAATAATCATCATCATCATCATCATCATCATCTCTGGATCAACAACTTATTCTGCATAAAACGTTACGAAAGTCCTCACAAAAAATCTAATGCGGTCTATGAGGCTGAGCCAGGGCAAAAAATTCTCATTTAAATGGTTAATGAAACTTTAATTAGAGCGTATTATTCCCCAGTAACTGGGAATGAAGTTTTACTTTACTGAGAGGGTGGTAGATAAGTGCAAAAGCTTTCCAGCAGAAGTGGTAGAGATTAATACAGTGTGGGGGGGGGGTTAAACATGCATGGGATAGTCATATGGCTCCTGAATCTAAAAAAAATGGATAGACTAGACAGTCGTAATGGTTCTTATCTGCTATCAGATACGTTGTTTCTATGCGCAATAGTGTGTCACCGGATGATCTTTTAAAAAATGGCATTCGTCATTCGCCTCCACCTCTAAGATCAATGACCCTCTTTTCCTACCATTATACAGATGACAGCTTCTATACTTTATTAAATATAATGACATCACTTTTCCCGTTTGTGCCCTCTGACCCCAAAAGTGATGTTACCATCACTAACTCAGGGCAGGTTGTTATTCTTTATGAAAGTCGGGGAAAAAAGCCCTTAAGTGACTCATGTGTTTAAGTAAAACTCAGCAAGTCCTCTTTGGCTGTTTCCTGAACATAAATTATATGATTGCGATGCAATGATTTGCTGAAAAAAATTAAAATAAAAAAATCTCGGAAACTAGCTGGGGGGAGGGGCAAATTCATATAGGGGGATTCTGCAGCGTCCCTTTAAATCTCTACGCATAATACTCCTAAGGATCTATATATTATATAATTATTATTTTTTTTTATTATTATTATTTATTTATTTATTTTTATTTTATTTTTTTCCAGTATAATGTTTTGATCACAAGTAGACTTTTTTGTTGCCTCATTAATTATTTAGAACTTTCTTCTAAGTGCGCTATTAATTTATTAAATGGAATTTTCACACTGCGACCTGCCGGAATATTAAGCGTTTTTAGAATCTGAAGAGCTGCAGATGATCCTGATCTGAGTTAATGCGTCATTTGAATTAGCTGCTTCTGTGGGTTAGGTTACTTTAAAAAAAAAAAATACATGGACAGACAGGATTTAGCATTTTGGTTCAAATTCCCCTAATACAATAGACTGTAAACCATCATATTCTGTCCAAGACAGTCTCGGTTTTCAAAGCATTTAAAAAGTGATAGAAGCCCCTGATAATATGATTGATGACAATAGCAAAGTTAAACATTTTTTACGATACTGGATCCTGGTGACCCCCTATCACACCTTAAACTGGGACGGTGTTTGATTTGACTATCACTGGTTCCACCGATACTGTATTATCAATCAGCGGTCCCATCAACCCCCCACAAGAAGACAATGAGTTGAGATAGCTATCATTGTGTATGTGTGGACAGTCCTAATCTGATCTACTTGGAGATTAACAGTATCAATTCAGATGTTCCCTATCATTGTTCCTAGATAGCGGTAAACTGCCTTTGAGGATTTATGAATCCAGGGAAATGGTCGCTGACCGGCTAAAAAAGAGTATATCGTTAAACAATGAAATCAATAGATTAAGGGCTAAGTGCCACTATTGTACACGAAAAGGTATCTGGCTACAAATCCCCTCGACATGTGGAGGGATAAGAAAACTCAGTAGACACCACATAAATCCCAGTGCAAAAATAATGAGCTGGGTAGATGGGATTCCACAGGAAAAAAAATAGATATGTTCTGACCTGTAGAAAGGGTGCGTAAAATAATTCTACCGGGAAGGAATCCGCATTCTTTGAATGGAATGTATGCATTTTTTGTGTTTTTGTTCATTTAAACGCACGATAGGGTTCAGTTTACCATTTTCTTCATTTTTTAGCCTTTTTTTTAACTTTAACTATACTGATTTTGTGATTAGAAGAATAATTCCATTCATTCTGGCCATGAAGACCGTTGATACCCTGAGGAGTATTGGATGAATTCTAAAAAAAAAGGCTGAATAAATAAAATAAAGTGGTGTTATATGGTATTAGTTAATAAATGTGTATCTCACCTCCCACCCCCCATGTATGCAAAGATAATTAGCCATAAAAAGGAGAATGGAGAGAATAAATCATAGTATGGTGGAAATGTGGATTTTCTACCAGCGATATGGTTGTTGTAGGAATAAAAAGGAAATGAAACACCTGAAAAGTGTCAGAGCAATATCCTCAGTGAGGGACTGACATGGGTCATTCATCTCGCAACTGCTTTAAGGAATAGATTTTCAGTGGATTTTGTTTGTTTAATAGACTGTTCTGTTAATTCTTCGATATTTTGAAAGGATCCAACAAAATGTTAAAGAATGAGTTTCGACTTCTCTGCCAAATGAATGAGACCGATGGACAAAGTCGGGCCAATACAAAGCAGGTTGGCCATTGGCGAGACCTCATTGGGGAGTGCGTCAACCGTCTAATCATTTTGGAAAAAGTATCTCAAAATGATCCTTACCATAAACAGCAGTCTAGACCTTCAGCGAGCTGCTGTATGTCTGTCTCTTATATCTTTTTTGATAGCATTATTATTTGGCTGCGGATCAAAGCTTCACAATAGCTTATTCTACGGGGATTAAGGATGCGGCACCAGAACCACCATTTTTTTGGTTTGGTTTTAAATTCACTAAAAACCTCGGAAATGCAATATAAAGAGGGGTCGACAGCAGGTCACAAAATTACGTAACAGTCTTGTTGCCCCATAGGCACTAACCACATCCCCTATAACAAAAGTGTACCTCGTTGGCCATATGGAACATATGGAATAGTGTGAGGTGTGTTGTTCACCTTTTCTGGAAGGAATGAGACCTACACAGTAATAAATCAGTTTATGTAGACAGTGATAAAGATGATAGATATATTGCATTCCTACTGGACAAGGTGGGGGGGGGGTGAGGCCATCTGAGCATTATATGTAGGTTAGGATGATGAATTCACTGTAAGGAATTTTATCTAGAAAACTCATGTTTGAACAAAATAGGGCGATTTTATCTTTTACATGTTAGAACCGAGAAGCACTATAAACAATATTATTTTTTTTACTGATAATTTAAAGTATTTTTTTAAATAAATAAATAATAATAATAAATAAAATAAAAAAGCCAGTAATGGTCTGTTTCTGCTTCCAACCATTCAATGTGTATATGGTATTACCCCTAGCACAGTAAAAAAAAAAAACACCACGACATGCCCCTCTTAGGTCGGAAGCGAAGGCTATAAATATCATATTTTCCATAGGCATATAACATTTTTAAGTATATCATTATTTCATTAACCAATCAGAAACATACAAAAAAAAAGATAATTTAATGAAAAGAAAAACTTACCACTAAATACAACATGCTATACATAGAGAATGACGCGTGACCCGAGAAAAATGATTTCCTGTAACGCAAGAAGAGCAACAATAAGAACTTTAAAACACGATAATCACATTTTGCAAACTCTGATTCACAAGATTATCACGTAATAAATCAATCAGTGAATTGAACCGTATACTTTAACTGTGCCATAAAAATGAAAGTCTGTGATTAGGACAAAAAGGAATGTGTTTCGATTTCTTTGTCGTAACAAAGTGTTCCGACATATTGAAACATTGTTTCTAAAAAAAATAAATTAAAAAAAAAACCCTTTGGATTATATAATATACAGGTGCAAACAAGTACATTGTATCTATAAAGGTTATTTGTATGTAAGGGATTAGCCAATCAGAAATGTTCTAAACAAAAGAGCTCGCTAAACTAAGTGTGAAAATATTGGTAAAAATCTCAATCGCCTTCAAAAAGTAAAGATTATTATTATTTTTATTATTATTATTCTCCATGGATTCACTTAATGTTGTTAGGCTTCACTTCTTTTTAGTAACAGCGCTACAGCACCTGTTGGCACTATATAATTAAAAATGTAATGCAAAGCTGTTTTTTGTTCTCTCCATTAATTTAGAACATTTAAAATTCAGTAACAAGGAAATACAAAGTATTCTTAATTATATGGAAGATACACGTACATTTCACCTATATTTATCAAGTAGTTACAATCGATATCTAGTTGAACTTTAACTGTTGCGAGGTATTTGCGGTTACCTGGGGCACCTTGTTAAGTCAACAGACTTACATGTTTACTCTCCTCATTGCAAATATATTTCCTTTTTGTACCCTACCTATGTTTTATCTTTAACTTCAAATGTATATGTGTCAGTGCGAAAGGTTGTAAAAAAAATGGATAATATTTCCACATACCTTGCTTCCCTGACTTCTCTCAGAGACCCCCTGCATTCATAATCCAAGACGTATCCTAAGGAGCAGTTGATTTTTGAAGGATCGGGATTGCAGGCAGCCAAGAAATGAGGACGCAGGCGACCGATGGACACCTTGGCGATATCGGTGAACGACTGGCTGATGGCGCAGCCGAATAAGAAGTACCCAGCTTGCTTGTACAGGGCTGAGAGGTACGGGTTCCTGATAAAGGAATGAGACCTTTCTTTTAAGTAATGGATTCGGAAAAATTCCCCCACGATTATCTGTGGGAAAAAAAAATAATGGAGAACTCGATTAGGCTACATTACAGTTTGGAGTAGGAGGCGTATGAATGAGCGTTAGAACCAAACCGAACAAGACCACATTTCTCTGATGTGCGGGGAAGAAATTTTACCTGGACGTAGAAACATGTCCGAGCTGAGCCCCTTTACCTAACATTTAGTACCATTTGTTACAGTGGTTAGTAAATCCATTGGCCCTTGGTCCGTAGGAAGGACAAGATGGAAGAATGTGCTCTGGTGTATTCTGATGTAATACAAATTATCCCGGAATGCTTTGCACTAGTGGACTTTTTTTAAGTTAATACCTACGTAACCATTTAACAAAGATTTTCCCATATATCTGCCACGAGGAACACTAAGAAGACTATGCAGTCGGGTATTTCATTGGCTTATTGAACCAATAAGTATATCAAATGATTTTGGGATGTCTTATTTCATTGGCCTTCCCTGCAGACCAATAAAAGGTTGACTTAGCCAATACAATTTTATAAAAATACCCTGTCCATATGAGGAATTTGTTTCCAAATTAGATAATTATAGGATTAGTTTTAGTCAACGACTAACATTCTGTTATATTAAAACAAAGACTCTGAGACTTCTCTAAAACGGAGGCCCGTTCTGGCTCTAGTGAATAGAGTAGCCGAAGTCACCCTAAATTACATTTCTTTTAAAAAAAAAAAAAAAAAAAAAAAAAGGCATTTTAACGGGCCAATTAATTTCCATGCCCTGTACGTTGTCTCTAGCCACACTAGAAATATATCTAAATATAAAATATTAAAAACTGACATGCAACTTGGACCCAGTTATCGCTTAGTCAACATATTCGGTCATCCATGAACAGACGTTCCATCCAACGTTTCCTCTACTGAATGGGAGAATACTGTAAACTTTCCCTGAGATATCAGCGCATGGAGCACGGAGGCAGAAATACAACTTTGATGAAAGTAATAGAGTGTGTGGTGGTTTAATCTCTTTGAAAGTCGTCCATCCACTAAGTCCTATTTACACATGAATGCGGTAAAGCTCGGTAAACCAGTCATCGGTCGCCTTTCCCACGAAGGCCTGTAATATGGCAGCGTGAGTTGCCTCAAACAACTTTTTTTTTTAACAGGGGGCATCATGAATGTAGCAGACACTACTGACGTTAGAAGTCTCGGCAATCACCATGGATACAATGGCGGAAATGACCTGTAATTATTAGGCCTAGAGGTTTGTTCTATGAGCAACAAAAGTATCCCTTAAAGGGTAACTGTTGCCTTCAAGGGTTTTAGAGCACATTTGTGTATTAAAATAACATATGATACATTTTGTTTTTTTTATTCATTATTTTTTTGAAATATTTAGTTTAGAAGTGACTATTTTACCTCGGGGAAGCTGAGGCCTGTGGCAAACTGTGGCAAAACTAGCATTATCTAATTAATATTCTGTCCTGAAGGCCTTTTTCATTCTTTAAGAATAAAAAAAGCTGCCTGAAACAATCAGCAACTTCACAACAGTGGAGAGATAACTTAACGGGGAGGAATAATTTTACCAAAAACGAGAAGTTAAGATGGCTTACCATATGATACATCCATCAAGTGTGTTTCTAATATAAAGAAAGAACCAGTCATATTTTTTTTATGCGACTTTTGTTTTGTATGCGTTTTTCAAGCAGTATAATAAAAAGGTAAAAATTATAATAATAGCGTATTTTTAACGTCAAGGGCTGCCTCCTGGCAAAACTATCTTTGTAGTGTCGCCAGGTGTTTTTCCAGAAACCCTCCTTAAAAAAAACCCCTGCTTTCTAAAGTGGTATTTCTTGTACAGATATTATAAAACTCAGGAAATTTAGTAAGTTATTTTTTTTATTTATTTTTTTGAAGACTAGATTTAGAGTTCTTTTATATAAGAGGCTAAACATTTACATAATTGCTCCCTTTAAACATACAACTATTATATATATATATATTTATAAATTCTCAACAGATGTTCTATAATAAGCCCTGTTATTTTTAAACTCCCTATTGTAGGACCCTTCGAAAGGTTAACCACAAATCGTCTTTATTAGGGATGTCTTCGCTACAAATGCTACAAAAGTCTTTTTTTATTTCACCATTTTGCCATAAACCAGAGTTATGACCTAAGAAAAAGGCGCAGTTATTTCATTCCGATCTTAAAAAGGGCACGGAACGAAGATCAGACTGTGAAACGAAGTCCAAATGATGATGATGATGATGATGAAACGGGTTGGGGTTAAGTCCATTTTATTTAAGCAGTTTATGGAAGAGGTTCTGCGAGTTTCCTGCTAGGTTAAATCTTATGAAAGATAAACTCGTTTTAGTTCAATTGGCCAGATCGTAGAGAAACCTTGCTATTCTTGAGGAAACTGTTATAATGTAACATGATTATAAAAATATATCTGTATTCTTATTTTTAAACTTTTTGCTTTGACTTTTTTGAAGTATCTAGATGCTTTCGTCTGCTTACCCAACAAGGAGAAATCTATGGTCTCCCCATCTTAGAAGGGGAAATCTAAAGCTAAATCTAAAATACTTATTTAGTTCCATTAAAAACAAATGGTTATATTTCAGCCAACCGTTTGCGGAAGCTGGAAGCCATCTCTAGAGGCCTTTGGTACCTCCATATTTATTTATTTAGTTATTTTGTATCTTTCTCAACCTATCTGCCCCGGTCTTCCTTGGTGGTCCTGATAATTGCACACGTCAGAAGATTTAAAAAAAAAAAAAGTCCCTACCAATTAACCCCGGTGGACTGTTTACTATTTTCATAGAAAAACAGATTCCCTATAACAGATCGGTGTTTTGGGATCTTGTTATTGAACAACAGAACTGGAAAAGACCTGATTGGTCCCAGATGTTTAAAAAAAGAGATACTTCGTAACGAAGTTTCTCGCAGCTGCGAACCCAGCTTTTAATGCAACGTATGTTATCAATACACTTGCCACCCCCCCCCCCCCCGATAAGGGGGATAAACGTCCATCACAAATCTAACAAATATTTAATTATTAACCCTTTAAAATCCACGTTGGTTTTTGGAAATCCAACATTAGCTACTAAATCATAGAAACCCCCTGTCTTAAAGTTACGGGAGTGCTCCTCCTCCTACCTGCATCGACTTAAATATCCATTCCGCTCATGCGCCAAAGCACTCCCCATGATATCAATGTTTGCTGAACTATGTAAGCTTGATCTGAGCGGCAGCCAGACGCACTTGCGACGACTGAACTCTCCGCTCTTCAAGTTATGGACGTGAACTAGTAAAACATTATAGGGAGTGCGACCGCATGAAACGTGGCCGTTTAAAGGTCAAGCGTTCCTAACGTTCATACAAGCACACAAGCTTATTTTAATCATTTCTCTCCTGTACGAATCCATTAGCTATCCACCTGGTTGAAAGAACTTGGTTGGCACATAATACATTGAACTATGCTGCATACATTTTACAAGCAATTTAGATCATTGAGATATCTAGCTGCAAAAACAGATTCATACATGTATATCTCTCTCTATATAGAAAGCAAAGCAAATTTGAACCCAACACCAATGCAAAAGCCCAGAATAAAGAAATAAAATCATAAAAATCATTACATTTATGAGAAATATATGTATGGTAAGCTGTAGCGGTAGACCAATATCTGAATAGCTAGTGTTTGGCTTTTTTGTGTGTAAGTGAATGTGGCCGAGAAGGTTATGTGTTCATGAAGGTACAGGTTTGTGATCAAATAACAGAAATTAAATTAATTGTTTATTCAATACAGAATTCTAGGGACTTTTGAGAAGATGATTATGAGAAGTCCTTGCGCAATAATCTTGAGAAGCAGGTGAAAGTACTTAATTCTTGGGGGGGGGGGTTAAGACATTTTTCGATGGAACTGGCCTATGTGTGTTTGCCATTTTTCTTTTTGTTTACTGGAAATAAGGAAATAAGTTTCAGTGTTTTTGAATCCGATTCGCTTTAAGAAATATAAGGTGTATTAATGTTGCGTGGCTTTTGTGGCTTTTTTGGTGATTTCCCCCACCAGGTATGTTTCTTTTTTTTGGTAAATGCCCCAGAAAAATCGCCAAATGTTTGAGAATATAAATCCAGACTTGCCTATAACAGGGTCATTTAGCCAAACCACTTAAAGAGAAGAAAGGAAAAACATGATTTTTATTTTGATTGTTAGATTGCACACTTACAGTAAAGATCGAAATTAAAATGCCGGCAGCAGAGAGTACTGTATCGCTAATGGTTTCTGCGTTTTTGTAGGGGTACATAATGCTCTCGTCCTCACAGTAAAATCCTCTCTTGAACGGCTCGATTCCATTAGTTTCAATTATCAGGAAAGGCAGGCCAGCTAGCGAAAGAGCAAAAGAGCAGGGGAAAGAGAGAAAAGAAACAAAAACATTGTAATTCCAGAACGTATTGTACATTTTATAAATAAATGCAACATCGCAGACCTTCTGGGACCATGCAAAACCCGTCGGAAGTAAGGACGTTTTTAATAACGTAGAATTTTGTCAACGAGTTTGGTATTCGAAGACATGCTTCCCATATGGGTGACTATTGGGCACTCAGGGAGACTGGTGGCCTTCAAGAAGCACTTTTTCGATTACGTGTTAGAATGTTGTGTCTTTGCGTGGCTCTAAAACCCAAACACCTATCACCCCCAGAGGTAGCATAGTCCCGTGGCTCCTTGACTATTGCAAACATTTCACTTACAGACAATAACGGCACCAACACGCATAACGCTAGAAGCACCGGTATTTTTACAGTGCTTTTCTTTAACTCATAGCTGATGCTTTGGTCATTGCAGAAAAAGCCCCGCTGGTAGGGCGTACCGGACGTATTCAGCACCACTGCTGGGAGAAAAACTGTGAGGACAAACGGTGAGACATCACAAACATGGCAATCTCGGGCTTTCTAGTTTGTCTTTATAGAGGATCTGTCACCTTTCGCTTTGTGCCTTGTTGGGTCTGGCATGGCGACATCTCCATGATGATTCAATTGGAAGCCCTACGCTCCCCTCTCTTTCTTTTATTTTTTTTTTCTAAAGCTTCCAGAACATACCAAATTTCATCAAATATACAGAATAAAGAATCAGGAATAACCATATATATATATATATTTAATGGAAATTGACTCCCCATCCCCCACCCCGAAGTTGAGATTTGGGGAAAGGTGACAGATCCACTATTAAAGTTAACATACAATAATTATTAACATAAGTAATGGTCTTATTAACTCACGGTACGGTATGAAATGAAAACACTTGAGGTTTATTAACAGATGCATTACTCCTCTGGTACACAGCAAGGACTGAATAACATCATTCTATTGCGGACAGACAAGCTTTCCAGAGCTCGGAAAATAAATCTATAAAAATTTACTCATCTCCATTTCACTACCTAAGCATTTATAAGTCAGGCCAACTTGGCTCAGCGAAGTCATTTCTGGGCCAACAGTACAAAAAAAATCCAAAGCGAATAGTTCTCTTGTGAAAAAAAACCCCCAAATAACTAATAATACGTAGTAATAATAATCCAACGTGTCTTTATCGACGTGGTTTCCAACAGGTTACCATCTTGGTGATACAGAAATCCAACTCTAATAAATATCGTCTAACGCCAAGCTACAACCGCCATGACGCTCAACTGGTTATGTCAACCAATATAGGTCTCTTGGTTAGAGAATGTAGAGGAATTAAGGTTGCCACATGGCTCCTCAACAAATGTTTTTCACATGACAGGTCTTTAAGACATATGTTAGGAGAGTGAAGCTCATTGGAATGTTAACCACTTAATCTCTGAGAGAGAGCGGTGTGACAGTCTACACATCCTCTGTTTTCTTAGCCAAAAGAGAATGATACTTTAATCTTTTCAGTACTACCAGAAGGATTGACGACTGACTGAGGCTTCTTTACTACTCACCTTAAGTATTTTCAGATGTTATTCCAAGGAGTAGCTGGAATAAGAAGTTTCGTAGAATTCATTCTCCAACAATCAGACGATACATGGGCTTCGTTATCTCAACCTTCAAACTGTTAGGTATAGACATCAAATGCCTACCGAGTATCCCCAATGATAAATGCATGGAGAAAATTTGAAAAACTGGAGAGGGACAGGATTCTGAATCTATACAGAACGGATTTTGGGAGCGAGCCTACTTGGGATCTCCATGTTAACTACTGAGTTGTCTACCGTGATAAAGCCAACAACCCCTAACTTACAAGAACCTAGAAGGTTGGTTAGACTTGTGGTCCAAAAGGATGTATTCAATTTGCAAGCAACTTTGATGAAGTAGCCTCAAACTTCTTTGGAAACATTTTTTTTGCTTTTGCATTCATGCCAGGCCAAGTAAGAAGAATCCTACATTTAGGAATGTTTTTTTTTTGAGGTTACACCTAGGATATAACCTGTGGTCTTCATGTGGAACCTCGCTTAATTTTATTTGCCCTTCACCTTATGGTCACCCCCCCCCTTTGTCGTCCTGTGGCATCAGTTTGCCCCAGACATGCTTTAATTGTGATATTACAGTCTACTTTCCTAGCACTGGTTAAGAGCCATTATGTTCTCTGTAATCTTATCACCGTGACAAAAGGTTTTTAGCGTAAGTGGCTATGACCCTGAGTGCAATAGACACTGTTACAAAGTAGCCTTTGCTTCCTCATTATGGACATCCCATGACATGCTTATTACAACGTCCCATCCGCTTGGTGGTACTTCAATTAAGGTGATTATCCCCTGCCAAGCACATGTTTTGCCATCAAACCAAGGAAATCCTTTACTGTCTTTGGTATCTTGAAATATAGCTTCATGAACGCTCCGGTACTTCTCGCACTCTCTAACAAATTGACTACTTGCCTGCTTTACTCTTTCATTTAAAGTTATTTTAGGTAACACTGTTTGCTTTCAGGCCAGGACACTATTGACCAAGGAAACAGTTAAATCTGTTCCAAATTGACTTTCCACTAATTTCACCGCTATAAAGTTAAGCAGGCGCACGGAGACTGGAAATTTCTCTTTAATATTTTGTAGTGGTTAATTTTGGGGATCAGGCCTAATCACTGGGCGGGGGGGGGGGGCGACAAAAAAAAGAGAGCGAGGGGAAAAAAAAAGACGCCAGATTCCGTAGAAATCGGCTGGCAAGCAATACCTGCCTCGGGACGCACATAGTAAATATTATGATTTCATGCATGTGACAAGGGTGCTATTTTAGGCCACTATAAGCTACTGGTCTTGGGGTATGTATAAACCTCGTTTAGTTTGTAATATATGCTCTGATTATTGAAACTGGCACGAAGCCTGAGTCGCTGGAACTGCTTGAATTTTTTTTGGTTCGCGTTAGATTCTTTGAAGGCAAACCATTTCTGAACACATTATATCTGTGAATACACCCACATAAAAGTCTATTTTGCAAGAATTCTTTCTGTTCCTTTACCACCCTGACTGTGTTATTGAACAATCGTACGCATATAAAATGTATGTGTTCATATATTTAGTCTGAACTGCACATATTACTCTAATCCATTAAAAAATAATGAATTTTAGATGTTTAACACCATTTCTTAATTTAAACAGCTAACCAGTGGCACGAAAACAGGGCTCTTGAGCTGCAGCTTCTCCTTAAAAAAAAAGCATTATTATTATTTTTTTTTATTATTATTATTTTTATTTTTTTTTATTATTTTTTTTTTACAGAAAGCCCATCTTTGTAAATATGTATTGCTAGCCTTCTAAATTTAAGACTCAGGATGGCGTAGGAAAGAACCAGGCATAAAGCTTAAGGTTACAACTAGCATTTTCTTCCCCAGTTTTGTCAGTGTTTTTATTGTATACAGAAAAAAAAGCCTTCTTCGGTACGAACAGTTGCCACCTGCATAAATACCATACTGTACCGTAATGGTATAGCCATGTAACAAAAACAAGAACTAGAAGCTTAAGGGTTTAATAAGAAAAAAATGGAATCCTACAAAAAACTACTTCACTAATCATTGAATAAAACGCCCCAAAAAAACAGACGTGTATTATATGAAAAAATAAACTTTATATGACAATTATTGCTTATAAATAGTAATTTAGATTAAAGTCATTTTAAAGTTAGTATAGGTATAGGCTATAGATATGTAAATAATAGGAAAATGGTTCTTAAGGATCCAGTATCTCCTCCCTGAGTTGCTGAATCTTAAAATAAGATGTTACCCGGCCAGAATAGTCACAAAGAGAGTCTGTATTATCGGCTAAGAAAATTTTAAAATCTCCATGAAAATCCTCTAGCGTCTTTTTTTTTTAACAGACAAAAGTTGATTGATGCTGACAGAATGGGACCCTCAATGCAAGCGCCCTCTAAAGGGGTCTATAATAGGGATGGTATTTTAAAGCTTTGTAATTATGCTCACATTTGCTCAGTCACCTGGTTCAATAGGAATTCTGCCATGCTAAATCCCAAGTCTTTGTCCCGTGGCACGCAGGTTTGTGTGGATCACAAGGGGATCCTTTCTTTTCCCACGGGAGGGATTTCACTACTGGTGGCTCTGAAGCTGACCTCCATTCACCGTATGCTAACTCCCAAAAAAGACAAAAGCATTGGCTGTGAAGGCCCCATTGTGTGTGTTCCAACATTTTAATGGCTGGTCATGTTTAAAGAAAAAAAATTGCTAGTATCGAACAGGTTAAACTCCAGCTACAAGGGGTACAGACGTCAGTCACTTTACATAGAGGACAATGCGTACAGTGTTTCATGGCAGAAGTAAAGATGGACAATTCCAAATGTCTGCTTTCAGAATTCTAGTTACAATGACCTGTCCCGCTGTCCTGCCGAAGCTAAATAGAATGTTGAGAAAATGGACTTCAACAAGCTCAAGGGGCAGGCGGTCTCTTTTGGATTCATTGTCGTCAAGTGCCAACAAAGACTTCTCTGTTCCCTCAATTAGAGTTGGATATGAATGCCAAGGAACATAATTTTAGCAGCCCATGGAAGAACATTGATTCCTTGCTCAATACGGAATTCTACATTGGGGAAAAAATGCTACAAAATGTAAACTACAATTTAAAGCAACATTATTTACCTTGAGCTTGGGCAGTTGAAGACCAAGCAAAAGCATGGCTACCTTGACCATGAAGAGGCGCCTGAGTTCCAGTGTTTTGTTGGATGTCCTAATGATGTAGGTCTTCTCAGATCCATGACACATTAAACAATTTTTAAAGGCCGAGACACTGGCGTGGTTTCTGTTCTCTACGTTAACGCGTATTATTGTGGCTGTCAAGCTGAAATGTAGCTGTGCCCATCAATCTTTACTTTGGAGCACAATGGGGGTACTTTACGCCCCTCCTTCTATACCCAATTTTTCCTACCCCCCACTAAACATAAAGATTCACAGTATGGGAAAATCATTCCTGCCTATGAAGATAGCAAGAGATGCAGAGAACCCTATCCCTTCAGAATAATCGAATCAATTGCATGCCTGGTTCACGCAGCCGCTGAAAGCTCTAATTAATCAGACAGTGAACTCTTTACCAACTCAAGATTTGCCTCTTTTCAATAAGTTTACAATACAATATCCTGAAAGACAAGAATGCTTCAGACACCTCGTGAAGAGAACTAGTTCCTGGCAGCCGCTTGGTACTTACGGGATTGTGTGGCTTGTAATTACATGCAGGTCTCATGCCAAAAAGCCTGTTGATAGAGGGAAAAATAAATCCCTGCTCGACAGGCTTGCTTGGGAAGGGATTTTAACACTAGAATAACCAGGATTCGCATCACACAGATTATTTAACAGAAATTAAAAAAAATAGCAAATGTTACAACCGAGTGTTAGCCTTATGGGTACCAGAGGGACGAGGAGCATATTGGAGACCATTTTGTGCCCATCAAACAGTTAAATCTGTTTGGAAAGGATAGACAAGGCTAAAGATGTTTATTGGAAAAATGAGGCATATGATTTGCTTCAGATTCCCTTCATTTCTATGTTCTATGAAAAGTTTCATGCTGTTGAAATGCTATATGTCGCCCCTTTTAACGTCACCGCCAAGTGAATTACTTTGATCAGCCACGAGAAAATCGTTCACCGTGTATCTGAAATTTTTTTAATGGCACACAAGTTTAGGAAGGTGCTTGACCAAAGAATGTAAGGTATTAGGTTCTAAGACACCTTTTAAATGGGAAGAAAAAGCAAAGACATGCAACAAAACTGGAAAATAAAGCTTTGGCAATGAACGGGTTAATATTTGTCTTGAGCCGGCACCATCTAATCACTTTTCACCAAGACCTCCAGGGATAAAAAAAGGCTGATATTTTCTTTTGTCAGCGCAGGCTCCAGATAAAAGTATGCTGACAGATTGCAGAGTTATTGTCTGCAGAGACAGTGGCAGTGGGAAAATCGCAACAATTTAACCATCTCAGTCATAATATTGCAGTGTTTGGCCATAATGATACAGCAGCAGTCAGACCAAGGCAGAGATGTGACGCAAGAGACCAATGCGAGACAGGAATAGTAAACAGCAATTCACATGAGAAGCTTGGCATGAAGTTAAAGCCTGTGATACAAACTCTGTATGGAATAAAGGCTTGTACACAGAGGTTATACTATAAGTATTGATGTTAAACTATAAAATAGTTTTCATTTAAATAAACCTTTTAATGCATGTTTAGTGGGGAAAGGAGAAAGCATGGAACTCTGCAGTGGAAATGAGTGTCGGAAGGCTCTGGGAGGAGTAAGTGTAAGGCTATGCAGGAAAGGAGGTTCTGAAGGGGAGGAGACATCACAAAGTTCCGCAGGGGAGGAGACAGCATAAGTTCTGCAGGGGAGGAGGCAGCACTAAGCACTACATGAGGGAATGAGCTGTAATAAGCACTACAGAGAGAATGGAAAGAACAAGGCTGTGCAGAGGAATGGTGGCATAAGGCTCTGTGGAAAGGATGAAGATGCAATAAGCAGATCCAGGTTCATAGAGCAACAAGGGTCCTAATGACCTGAATACACCTAGACGAATAGAAAATACTGGTACCTGCTCCGCTCTTAGCAGTGTTGTGCTGTTTAAACAGCTGCCGTGTTTACTTAGCGCTGCCTTTCAAATCATAACTTTTATCACAGGGAAATAATATGGGCAAAAAAAAAAACTGCGAAAATACCTGAGAAAATACACAGAAGCTTCAGGCAGGTTCAGCCTTCAGCCGAGCCATTAACATATCCCATATCCCATTGGGAGTAGTTTATCCAGTTACTATATTACCCATTAACTAATTCATTATCAGTTTACGAACACATGCTAACCGACAGATGCTTATATCGCAAACGGCTAAGGAAAACTCCCCTAACTCCGTGACATTTTCGGTTTTCTGAGAAATGGAACTTTAGCTAAAGCCTGCCTTTAAAATGAACGTAATTCCACCTTGCAACAAGTGATTGATGTGCATTACCAAGTATATTAACATGTTCACTGCTGCGTGACAATGTTAATTATCCTGGAAACTGCCAGGGTTGAATTTCCCATGAGACATTTCAGGCAAATGGCTTTATAAGGCACAGCAGCTAAAAAGAAAACGAAAAAAAAGAAAAACATGAAAACTCCCCAAAAAATAGGGTATTAAGCAAAAAGTGAAAAAATATGTGAAGTTTGTTCAGTAATTATCACACACACTGCCGCAGGTACGTTTGCTAAGAATCTAGGCTCTGAGTAATACAATGCAGTTAAATAAAGCCTTTGTATGTTTATCTAGCAGATTAAGATAAAACAGGAGCGTTGAACACAAAAAATTAATAAATTAGCGACATAAGTCACACTGCCACTACACAAGCTTTAAACAGATATTTGCGCAACATTGCTAAGCTCTTTCAGTGCCACCAGAAAGTCTAATAGCCCCGATAGGATGTCATCTTTAAAGATCTATAGAACTGGCATGACGACCTTGGCAAACGACCTTGGCGATCCAGTTCCCTGGAGTAAAATCAGATTCCCAGGGCCGAAACGCGATTGATTTAAGTACAAATCCTACAGAACCTCATTCCAAATTTTGCAAGCCAAGGCACAAAAGACTAAAAGAAATCCGCAATCTAGCCGCTGTTTTTTGATGGTCATAAAAAGTTCAGAGTACAATCATTAAAAAAAAAAAGACGTCAATGACCTTATAGAAATGATTGCCAAGTCGCTTTCAATAAAGGGGGGGGGAAAATGTAATCCAATTTGCTGAAATGTAACTGATATCCAAGCACAGGGTAGGCAGAACAAGGTAGAGATCTCCAGAAGCCGCTTTGGCCGACTCCATAATCCTTGAACCTACCTCTGATGGAAACATCAGAAGAAGTAGGTTTTTTTTTTCTTCTCAACATATTCTCCACCAAAGAAAAACAAACGACAATCATACCCCGGACAGGTTCAAATAAAATCTAGAATTTCTGAGCGGAGAAATCATACAAATAACTTTTGAACACCCATTTGTTTTTTACAGAGACCCAGTCTGATCTACCAAAGAAATATCTCAGCTTCCATGCCAAGTTTCTGCTGTTCCGTTGAAAGGAACCATTGTTTGTATCCTTGAGCTTTTACTTTTCTTAGAACCATGAGCTTTACTCTAACGTATCCTGAACTTGAACCCCGATGACTCCTTAAGGCGAAAATGCTTCAACAGCGTCGAGCGCTGCCAGCAGGTTTGCGGTCCATAACAGGCCTGGAAACCTTAGAACTCGGACACGTAATATTCCAAAAAACATCTTTCATGGAAAGGAAATAAAAAAAAGAATTTCAAAGCAAAAAACCCCCCCCCAGAAAATAAGGATTAGCAGAATTTAGTGGAATGAAAGAAAGTTCTTCAATCATTGTGTGTAATATCTTAGCTTAGTAGAGATGGTTACCAAAAAATAATGTATTTTACGCAAACATGGGGAAAAAATGGGCAAATTGTTCAAATGTATGCAAAGCTGAATTTTTGATAGCATTTAATAATACGCGGAGTAAATTATCACTTCCATCCCCTTATAAACGCATGGGGAACAACGCTCCTCCATGCTCACGCACCAAACGCACCCCCATTGATTTGTCCCCAAACATATCCTTTGCTATGAAAGCAACAGTTTCCATATAAAGTAATTGACCCCAAAAAACACAAAAATTCAAGCAAAAACTGGAAGAGCCTCTAAAAGATTGAGTTGTTATCTCCTAGGGGAAAATTGTTTATTTCTTAAATGCGACTTCACGCCATCTGGATGGTGGGTTCTGCATTCATGGATGGACTCTACTCATCTATCATGGGTGGACATATTCCACCGAGTATGTATTCGTCAACTCCTTGGCCAGACTTGTAAGCGCAGAAAGAAAACCATCAAAATAGCGCTTTATCTGGGAATAAGCATTCACATAACAGCACAAGAAAACCGACTTCCATACTAATCACTCTGCCATTCAACTTCACGGCCATGTGAATGGAGCGCTGACAATGGGCCAGATTCGCATTCAACGTTCCGCACAATGCTAAGCTCTTTCACTCCAAAAAAAAAAAATGCAGCTTTCACGGTCTCATTAGTAAACGTTTATAAAATAACACTGGAATTCAAGGACAAAAACAACAAAAAAAAATTCTCTTTCAACAAAACTATGTGCAAATACCCCCCCCAAAAAACCAAAATCCTTTAAGAATGTCTAAGGTATCCTCCCAGATGCAGAGATATCAAAGGTGGGATTTTTCACGAGCAGGATATCCAAAATTATATAATCTAAAGATTTATTTTACTAAAATTAAAAATATTTAGCTTTTACAATGTGCCAAAAGTTTTTTTTATCTGAAGGCTTCATAGTTTCATCCGAGGACAGATTTTGAGTATCTGTTGGAATGCAAGCGGTTTGGTTCACAATGACGGTAATGCAGACCACGGGCTTTCTTGGCCCGTTGCTACGGATACTGCGTGGAAACAATAACCATTGTGGACACCTTTGAAAAGGGGTTGGTGGGAAAAAATAACTGGCATTCGCTTCGGTTATTGGCTTCGGCGGAGGTATTTCAATGGCCAATAAAAACCGCACAGTACAACGTCCTATTCACTTTTCAAAGATACTAAATTAGATCAGGCGGTTGAAAGGGACATTGTTGTCGGGAGGTGGACGGGCTCCTTCTCGGTTCCCTCCTTTATTTCCTAATCAAACAGCCGAGCGACGATGTAAAAAATTATATATACATTTACAAGAGCGTACGATACATATTGGCAGTCAAAGGGTTAAAGTTTGCGGGCCAAAAGCGCTATAAACATAAACATGCCAGGGTCCAGTCTGTCCGTTTCTCCTGCTGTAAAAACTCAAACCTTAATCAGTCGTTGGTCTCGTCTTAGATTCAGGAGCCGTATGTCTGTCCCATGCATGTTTAAGTCCCCTCACTGTATTACCCTCTACCACTTCTGCTGGGAGGCTGTTCCACTTAGCCACCACCCTCTCAGTAAAGTGAAACTTCCTTATTTTACATCTAAACCATGTGTTGATGACACAAGCAGGATTTCGGGGTATTAGGGCTTTAAAAATAGCACAAGCCCAGTTTACCGATCCAGTTTCATGCAGGATGTTTGATACACTGCGCCGTCCAAGCAATCTACCCCCTTGTATCTGGGCTTCCAAGCGTATCATTTACAGAAGAACTTAACGGCACATTAATAACGCTTACGCTCCTGTTATAGATATGGCTGGAAGACGACCAATTTATTTGCATACCCTGCTCTAGATTTGGGGATTAAATAATTGTTGTTACCAGATCAGGTTATTCTAACTGTGAAATGCCAAGAGGTGCCGCAGCAGCTGTAGACCACCTGCTCTGGGTGCACTACCTTGATTCAGCTAACCCCAGCACAATAAATCACATAATAAAACATACAGAGTGTGTCCGTTCGCCAATGCGTGGGCTTAGCCGGTGACATTGTCATGGAGCCAAAAGTGAGCCTTTTGGCTTCTGATAAAATCAATGGCTTGTGGGTGGGAGAGAAAAAAAAAAAAAAGCTTGCGGCCACTATGTAATCTGGGCACAGGGTAAACCGAGTGGCACGTGGGGCCAAATCCTTTCAAAGCTTATGTACGGAGCAAGAAATGTGAGCACAAGTACTGAAATGCAACTGGGTGGCTATCACTAGCCCCATCATCCAAACCTGATTGTCTTCCGTCATTGTTGGAATACAACTCCCAATATCCTCGGCCACACAAAGAAAGCTAAAAGATATACAGGTAATAGGGAGTTGGGACAGCTAAACCACACTAGGTTTAATAAAATATAAAAAAATAAATAAAATAAAAATAAATATAATATACAATATATATCATATATTGATATACTGTATAATATAAAAAAATATAAAAAAATTGGCACAAAAACAGAATTTTATTGCAAAGTGCTATTCTTTACCGTCCTGGCACTGAACAGGTCAATCGCGAACCAGCCCTGTTTAGCTGCACAGGCCCGCAATAAGTGCTCTTTGTATTAGAGGATTAAAAGCGGAAAGATTTTTTTTCTCCTTTATTTGCTTAAAAAAAATGTCTCTTTGACACATCAATGCAGCGCTTTCCTGTCAGCTGTTACAACAAAAACTTTCAGATACTACGCGACTTAGGTAGAGTTGGAAGCCGGCCAGGACGCCCATTGAATAATTGGAAATAATTCTGTCATGTACCAAGCAGCGTACAGAAGGCAGGAAACAAAAACGGTATTAAATAAAGGGGGGGGGGACTTGTTTTAAGAGGATATAACCACAAATGTACTTTATGTGTACCATAAATGATGACAAAAGATTTCACTTTCTACCACGCCTGACAAATGAATTGTATATACTGGGTTTAGAGAAAGGGACACTCCAGCCATAATATGCATGACAGCTGAGTGGCCCCTTTAAATGTTTGTGTGGTCCCCGTTGCATATGCATGGGGGGGCTCTATACGATCCCCCCATATGCATTTGCCCCGTTCCCTGCCTCCCGCTCCTTGGCTAGCAGGAGATGTGTTCGGCCACCGCCTGCCTGGTTGTATACTCACCACTAGTCATCTCCACTGCTGGCCCTTCAAGGGTTCCCGCCGGAGGTCTAACAAGACCCTCTGTGCGCACCTGCAGAAAGCATCCATAGAAAACGCTTTACTTCCACTGAATCTGGTGTGGAAAACCGGACCATGGAGGGGAGCGTGGATCTGCAGCTCTGCAGCTGCAGCTTCTCCTTCATATGCATTCTTCTTTATTGGCGAGGCTTGCCTGGTTAGACTTGTCCCTTTAAACTCAACTGAATGCAGATTTGCTTGATTGCTCTCCACGCAAAGTCCGATGACAACACTTGCACTTGTTTTTTTCTCTCTGAGCCGAAGTGTAAGTATGTATTTTAGCTACTTTGTAACTAACCTCAAAAGCCAAAACAAGTCTTGTGGCCAATGTCCTGTTTACAGTTGACTTAGACGGTTCCAAGAGGAACTCATTATCAGCTTGCATCCCTACAACCTTAAGACAAATATTCCTGCCAACCCGAGAAATAATATTTACAAGAGTCCACGTAGCGTGAAAACCGGTCTATGTGTTGGGTTAGCCTTAGATCATTAGATATTAACGTTGAAAATGGTTTTCCACCAGACGTGATCTTCTGTTCCGTTGATCAATGTAGTGTTCTTGGTGATGTTCTACTGTGAATGTGGTAGTTGTGGTATCTTTGATGAAATCTTAATGGGGTTTTATACGCAGATTTAGAACCCCCCACAAGGTCTAAAGAAAGTAAGAATGATGCACGAAGATGGATTCAATGACATGTGGAGCACATCTTACTATCATTATTACATTCAGTTATGTGGAGTAGTATATTAGGAACAAGGCCACTTCAAGAATCAGAAATCATATTTCATTTTAAGAAGGATGAGTATCAGGTTTCCAAGTTCTAGTGAAGCCAGAGCGTCAGCTGGAGGACCTTGATGCTCCGAATTTCTTTTTTCCGAGCCAAGTTCTGACAAATGGTAGGTTTGAAAGTGCAAATAAAATATACATTGATTTCCAGATGAAGCAGAACATTCACCACCATGTTTTTGTTGAGAACGTCAGGAATTTCTCATGTTTTTTGAAGTGAACCCCCTTTTAAAACAAAAATTAGGAGGATGCTGCTTCCGTTTGAGAAAGAAAGCGAAAAAGGGTTGTTTTTATTTTAAGAAAAATGTATTTAAAAAGTAACTGGAATTTCAACCACAGAGAGAGTTTTGGAAAACCTGCCTCAATATCGACATTGAATGTAGAGACTGGATTTCCCGTTCTTCTCTAAAAAAACGCCAATTTGTATACTAAACAATGACCCAAGTCTAAGAATGACGCCTATTCCTTGAGATCAACCTTGGTTCCGACTCAACATGGCAGCTGTGGCACTTACGAGTCCAACAGCAATTCCATGAAGAGTAGCGCGCAAGCAGTTTGGCTGTAAAGACGCTCATCGCCGGCTGAAACTTGGCTAACTCTTCAAGAACTCGAAGGGTTGGCTTCTTCCCTCGCTTCACATCTCTAAACTAAAATCATTCCAGATGTTCCTCAGCAAATTCTCCACCGCTATAAAGTAGGAAAAAGAAACGTTTTTCTTTTTTGTAAATATTATTAAAAGGGTGGGCTTAAATTAGTCCAATATGCCTTTTAGCATCAGTCAAATACTTGAGATTTTCCGACTACTCTAGATTTCACGGTAACATCTCAAGAAAGGTTTTGTTTGAAGTATATTTGCCGTGGGGAGCAGAAGGGTGGCGTCAGTAATTTCAGATGCCTAGTCCTAAGAAGAACGTTGGCTGATCCAGAGATGGACAGTGGGAGTTGTAGTCCACCTCAGATTCATTGATACTCAAGTAGTGGCATACTTGGACCTCTGGTGCCGCTGGACCGTCTCTGCCAGCTCTTAAGATGACCAGTTAGACCTCCAGAAAAACAATATGGCGGCAAGGATAGGCAAATTACGTATGACTGTAGACATCAAAGATCTGGAATCGAATTAATGAAAGCTGAATTCTGGAGCCATTAGTACAAAACAAAAGGAAAGTATCAACCTGATATGAAGCAGAGGAGGCCAAAAATAAAGGTGCAGTTCCACTAAGCCAAAATATTAAATGCATTTTCAGCAATTAAACCTTGGCAGATATCTAAGTTTATACTTCTCCCTAAGGTTTGATCAATTAAAAAAGTGATGCTTTTCAGAGGTCTTTCAGTTTCTATGGCAACAAGCTATTAGTAGCTGCTTTTGTGTCACGTGACAATTAAACAATTCCCTGGAAACTAATGAATGAGGCAAAACTTAACAGCCCAAAAGGCCGAGCTGATATATATTTTTACAACCATGTAGGCCCTGCTGCGGTCGGTATGCACGGCCGGCTCCTCGCGAAGGCATCCGTGAAGACGCAAAGACAAGATAAAAAAAATAAGACACCTTCTGGTTCCGTCTGAGGAATTTGGCCGTAATGAAGGTCTGGCATCAGTAATTAAAACACTCGCCTCCCCCCTGGCAAAAGTCAACAATCCCTGGGTGACAGGTCTACCCTTATTGATTTACTGCTCAGTGGTCAGTTAGTTCCACATGAAGGAAACCACAGTAGTCCCTACTTGAGTTATTGCAACATTGTGGTGGTCATTAATGATTTAGTATTCTTTTTTTTTTTAAAAGGTAATTGTGTTTTAGAGAGGCAAGGAGCGACCAGCAGATAAAATAAAATAATCTGTTTATAGGTAAAATACCAAATGGTAATCTGACCTAGCCCTGCAACATGTATAAGCAAATTGGTAAGACGAATGTAAGACACGTCCCCATATAACCTATGATTAGGGGTCAGTTTAAGCTCTCTGGGATGACCCTTGTTAATACACAGTGACGTCCCATAGCGGAAATCTTCAATAACACTCTTTGTATAGTAAATTTAGCTAATAATTTAACCCTTTAAGGTGTAAAGCTTTTTTCACTGTATTATTGCAAAATGATTACGGGGCGAGTAACGGAGCACCTGCAGATGATGACAGCTACCTGCACAGCACACAGAGAAGGGTGCTGAGTGTGCTGGGAGTTGTGGTCCATCAGCAGCTGGACAGGTTCAGGGTGTCTTGCCAGTCAACGTCGTCAGCTCCATGCTATGAATATGAAAGAATTTGACAGCTTCTAGAAAACAAATCTGAAACGTATTATCCCTTCTTCAGGATTCCGACTGACTGTCAACAAACGCCTCTATTGTCTGCCGCCACCTGATATCAATTCCAGATACAATATTTGGGGATCCTGTTTCATGCCCATAGGCAATAACCACCAGTCAGCCATAGGCAGCGGTAGGGGAACTCGCATCTGTATAGTTCAAAAATAGCTGCCTGTGCCCTGCGCAAAGGAGTCTAATTTCAACAAGAAACAAAAAAAAAACATCTCGGATCTGAAAGTAAATGAGATAAGGAGCTCACAGGTAAAGGATAGAGATCAGCCGCTGAATAAGCCCTATACTTAAGAGGTTTACATAGACTTACCTTCTATCCCTTATTTCATGGAATTAAGAAAATGATGCTTTTATCTCTAAGACTTGCTTCTAACCTTCTGATCAACAATAAGTTGTTTTACTAAGGTGTTCCCCAAGCCTTTCTCATTCAGAAGTTTAATCAGGATCTCCCTGCCCTGTTCTGATGTAAGACATTGTACAGTGCCGCGGAATATGATGGCGCTGTATAATCAATAACTAATAATAAGGAATCAATATCTTGAGTTTTAATATTATCAGAGTAACATAACAATAATGCTAATACTAAGTGGGATGGTTTGGTTATTGGGACCATTCTTGTACGACACCATCTGAGTGCCTGGGGATGCTGAGACTTGTAGTTGCTTCCTGTAGATTTTGTTATTTTGCAGCAAAATAATTCAAAATTCCATAAAGTTTACTACCACTTCAAGTGATTCATCATGCTTAAAGACGAAGTCAAGGACTGATTTAGACCTGATTCCTACATCATGGGCACATTAGATGGCCAAAAGGTTCTTATCCGCCATCAAATTCTACATTTCAATGTTTAAAGAACATTTAAAACGTACTCATTAGTATACCTTCTCAAACACCACTTTTATTTTTATTTATATATTTATTTTTTTAATATTCCCCAACAGTAAAGGCAGCAATTTCCACAATTAATGGAACCCAGCCAAGAAAGCTTGTATATCAAGGGGACACTTACTAAAAAAAAACCTAAATCCTTCCAAGTTTCACCATTCTCAATTACATCACACAATGCAAACCAGATGTCATTAATGCAATGATTTATGAAAACACCTCCGTCTTAGAAAACTCAGAATGTAATCTAAGAAAACCCCCCCAAAAAGTTCAAAGGGTATTATCATTAATTACCAAAAATATTAATTTTGAAGTTCAGTAGGACTTTAGAGTATTCCTTCTGCTTTATGCTGTATCCATGTTACTACTAAAAAAAAACATAGTATTGGGAAGAATCAGAGTGCAATATGTGCTGTCAACTCTTTTTTGGTGGCAATTACTACTGTATCTGCACAAAGTGGTGTCCCAAAAAATATTTCTCATAGACAACAATAGCTAATAGCGCCCCCATAAAACAGAAAGTTTATGATAGGTACTGCACCCAGAATAAATATTATTATTATTTTATTATTATTGTACTTTTTATACCTTTTCTAAGGGCTTATGATACCTCTTTTTTCAGCAAGACCAAAGTTCCCAAATGCATGTCCTAAAACAATACTGAATGTTTTTTTCCCCTCTGACATGAACTTTGAAACACTGTCAGACACTTTTATTACTTTGAAACAACACATTAACTGACACTGCCATTATGATGAACCAATGATTTATGGAAATGCGGAAAACACATGCACAGCAGCTCTATGCATATTTATTTGTAGGTAGGGGCAAAAAAAAACATCTAACCTATATTTACTTAAACAAAAAAATCTCAGTGACAATGAATGTAGATGCAACAGGAGAAGAGAGACTTGGTGTCTCTACCTCCTTACTTATCAGATCATAGTCATCAATAAACCAACAACTTTAAAGTACAAATGGAGGAGGGAGAAAGAGATGTGGGTTAGAGAAAACAAAAATATTTTAGACATGTTCTGCTGTATGGTGTACTGAAAATGCAGAAATTATAAATCAGTTCTAGAAGACAGGATTCAGTCTGGAGTAGTCAGTTCCCAAAAACAATTTGGAAGTTTTGCTTTGAAGATGCCTTGAGTATGTAAACCTAATCAGATAAGCCTGTCTTCTGCAGCAAGAACTAAATAACTCCTTCTAAAGAGGTCACCTTTAACCATGTCAAGCCCCTTTATGTTGTTGTCATTTTTGTTTTCTGTTTTATTCTTGTATATGGATATTTGTTCACATAAAAATTAAAGCCAAGCCTGCTTACACGTGGAAATGTATATATATATTAATTTGCACTAAAGCTGTATATGTTTCCTTAAAGGCATCTCTTGTGTTAATATGAAGACCACACAGCTGCAGTGTATATGAGTTTCTTGCACTTAGTTTACATGTGGAAATCCTGAACTGATTCACCAAATACACACATGCAATTTTCAGAATGGCTGTAGGGGTGTTTATATCCTGAATGTTTTTATATACATTAAAAAGCAATCAGTAAAACAGATTATTTTTTTTAAACTCTGGTCATAAGGAACGGTAAATAGAGAGTTTGATACACTGTTTATAAAATAGAATTCTGTAAACATAAACATGTGTGCACACACATATATAGCATACTATCCATAGAATAATTATATATATATATATATATATATATATATATATATACTTGGATCCCAGAAAAGTTAAATAGAAGAATGCCCACTTATATTTGGCAGGCTGTCAGGCAATGAAAAGGGGGAAAATCCATTAAACTGTTTGATTTTTAAAAAAAATGCAAGCAATTAATTATTTATTTTTTTATCCATTTATTGCATGTGTTGACTATGTAATAAATAGATAATTGTCACATATAGGCAATGTTGTACGTTCTGTATTGTTCAAAAAATTAATAAATATACAGGTTTTTTTAATTATGTAAATGTACCTTTGTATACATATTTAAATTGTACATCGCTGCAGAATATGTTAGCGCTTATAGAATAATAACAATACTAAGAGTGGGTGATCAGCTAGTGCAATGACACTATAACATACATTGTAACAGAGGAGTAATGCATTGGAGGTCAGTAGATACAAAAATCATGCAAAAGTTCAATGATATCCCTACAATGCAAGGGAGCTCTGCAAGTTATTATGTTGCAATAAGTTACAGTACTGTCTTGCACTTCAGAATTTATGTGCGGAAAAAAAAAAAAATAGGAAAAAAAAATGTTTTCTTACCCACTATCAAGCAGAATATATCCAGGAAGATCAGAAGGATTTTTTTGCAGTTTCTATCCCCATTGTTGTTGTTGTTTAAGGTTGTGCTGCCACCATTCCTGGTTTCTGGGGGCACAATGGCTTTGTCATACTTGTAATTCTGCATGGTGGTGGTGCAGCTAGAGACAATTTTCTTTAAATCCAGGCTGGCCCCTTTCTTAGTCCACTTAGTACAGTGACAGCTTGGGACTTTGTCCCCTTCCCTTGACTGGAGCTGATCCCTTGTGCAAGAGCAAAGTCCTGGGAGCTGGATAGATTAGCTTCCCAGCAACACACACTAACACACACACACACACAGTTTTGTGACAAGTCCTTGGTTAAGTGCTCAGATGTGTCCTCTGTGGGTTTGCAATCCCTGGCTTGATTGAGTTTGGGTTCCTTGCAGTCACTTTGTAGTTTTGGCTTAATGAATGGAGTGTTCAGCTACAGTTAAAAGGCATCCAGCTTGCAGTGCTTACTCTCCTGAAAGCTCAGAGCCTGTCTCACCTCCCTCTCTCTCTGTTGTGCTCTGTTTCAGGCTGCAACTCTTTTTTATTTAACAAGTCTTTCCAGCCCACTCCTCCACCCCTCTCTGAAGCAGGGGGCCTGCTTTTGGCTCAGATGGGATTTCAGCGCACAGTCCACTTCCTGAAACTCACTTTTCTGCATATAATTAACTGCACATTTGTTTCCAAACTATAGAGAAACTGGGGAAGAAAAGCTGATACTGGCAGAATAAGGGAGCATCCAAAAAGACACAAAGTTAGGGCTTTTTAAAATACATTTTAAAAAAAAGTAACTTTATAAAGAACCTTGTAACTTTTTAAACTTTTAAAAAGTTTTGGGTTTTTTTTTTTAATCTCTCTATGAGTTAAGAATTATGGTTTTCACTTTAAAAATCACCCAGATCACTCTTTTTCTCTTTCAAGCTGTTTGACAGACAATGCAATATTATTTTTAAATTATAGGGATATTTTACATTTAGATTTAAGATTGTGGGGTTTTTTTTTTTTTTTTTTTTACACTTCTATTGCTAGGAGAGATAGTGTTGAGTGTGTGTGTGTTTGTGTTTTCAGCCTGACAATGCATGGCAAGTTCTCACTTGTATTACTGTCAGTGACAATTTGCTGCAGTGGTTGGGGATGGGTAAAAAAAAAAACTAATGTAACACATTCACTGCTGGATAAGAAGTTTACCGCATATTATAATCACTTATTAAAAAATTATATATAATTTTAATATTCCTCTTAGAATATACACACAGTAGTTTCATATTATTACATCTTGTTTTACTGGAATCAAGTATGAGAAACGAGCAAAAATACACTCTAATTTAACCCCTTCATTGTTGGATGAGGAATTAAGCGCAGCTTATAATCACTTTTTTAAAATAATCATCTAATATTGTACATACTTTACATACAACCTTATGTAGTGTCATTTGTCCCATGTTTTATTATTGAAATCATATAGGGCTAAGTTTATAATTATTATCTATTCTGCTCGGGTTGGTATATTTCTTGCTGTCACTTTACTGAATAGTCATGGTATCAATGTCCCTTGCCAGATTTAACATTTTTTTAAGGGAATATAAAACACTAAAACACTTTGTTGACAAAAAAGGATACGCAATGTTTTTGCACCTAAATTACTGCAGTAGGTTATTGTACAACAGAGTTGGTCAATATTTCCTCTAGCTGGACAACTCCCATCACTCTTAACCCGGGCATATGATGACCCAGTGTTAAGGGTGGGTAAGCTTAGATTGCATTTCTACAGTTTACAAACCTGCCACTCACTTATTATTATTATTAGTTGTAGTAGTAGAAGTATTATTATTATTATTAGTAGTAGTAGTAGTAGAAGTATTATTAATATTATTATTAGTAGAAGTATTATTATTATTATTAGTAGTAGAAGCAGTATTATATTTTATATATAGCCAACAGTTTACGCAGCGCTTCTTAAAGTCCATACTTTTAAAGGGTCTGACAAAACTAGAATTGACAGACTAAGATGTACGGATAGATTACGTAAAGAGTGCCCGGCTCTCAAGCTTACACTTTAGAGGTGATCCAAAAAGTAAAACTCTATGAACCCCGCAACCATACTTTGTGCTTTTGTGCTACTTATGGAGTACCAGATGCTAAAAAATGATGGTATCAGAACTAGTGCTTAATAACTGGAAAACAGCTTACATACGCCAAACCAGAGCGCACTCTAGTGGTCACTAATAAAACTGTACCTCTTCAAGCTGTGAAGTAACACTATAATAAAAATAATAATAATTATTATTATTAGATTTTTTATATTTTTACTACGTTAAAGAAATATTATATTGCTAGACGATAGCTTCTGAATTTAAGACTCAAACTGATCTCAGGATGGCGTAGGAAATTATTATTATTATTACTATATTTATTTAGATAAGGCTAACACTTTCCACAGCACTTCATATAGTACATACAGACAAAGGGTCTGACAAAACTAGAATTAAAAGACAATGAAGAACTGATACATTAGGTAAAGAAGGCCCTGCTTACAATGTATAAGATATTCTTATCCCAAAGACCAGACTATATCTAAATCCACAAATATCTTAAGCTTTAGCTTAGCATGTATGTATGCATTTTACAATTCAAATTAACACCTTACTGCTTACATACAAAACCTGAGTTTTAAAACTACAATAACATAAAATAATTACAATATATTTAGCTAATTCCCCTTAAAATGTATTTACCACTCAAAAAAATATAGTAATTCATTTTTGAGATAATTTCTTTTCCTATGCCCCTCTTAATATTTTTCCTTTTTTTTTTTTTTCTTCTTTTGATCATATTCCAAATGAGAAAACTCGTAGCATGTTCCATAAAACATGTCTTCATTGGAAATCAATGGAGCATTTGCCGTAATAATTAATCCAAGTAGGACATAATTCAAAATTATTAGCCTTTTCTTCAGTTTGGGTCTGTGTTATCTAACAATCAGGTTAAAGTAATCCCCCCCCCCAACATAAGAAGCTTTTTGGCAAAGTAAGCCAGGTTTCGACAAAACAAGTCCATTCCCAACTTGTCATCCCACATATCTTTAGTGAAAAGTTTGAAGGAATCCATCAGGATGGAGTCTTGAGACACTCTGCAGACCTGTCTAGACTGAAATACTTGCCAACCAGCTCAGCGATGTGATAGGGATCTACTGTATACCCCATTCCCCCTGTAGTTAACAGTGACATTAACAGATCTGTGTAACTCTAAACCATGGATGGAGACCGGCAGATAACCCGGAGACTACTCCAAGGACGACGTATTTATCCGATGTAGCCCAGATAAACCCACCGGGCCAGTAGACTAAAACATCAAGATGCCCTCAACTTCAGAAGTCAGTCCACAAATTGAGACATTCATCCCTATTTCAGATTTCTCCCCCAAATCTCTCTTTAAGACCAAAAGTGAAATCTGTTTCCAAACGTGAGCTATTGATTTAACCCCTTCACGACAAAGCTCGTAAACTTACGGGCTCACAAGCCATTGTCATTAATGGGTTTAAGGACAACCCGTTGTCCTTAAGGGGTTAAAAGCCTTAAATGTATCTATCCTAGTAAGTTTCATTTCTGTAAATCCAAATAGTTATGTGATGCACTACTTGTTATCGCATGCTCACACCTTGTACAGCGCTACGGAATATGATGGCGCTATATAAATAATTTAATAGTAATTATTATAAAAATCCCAGCATGTAAAATATTCTATTGAATGAACCCTGCAGCTATCCATATAATGACGAGCCTCACCCTTCAATATTGAACAAGAGCCTAAAATAGATTAAAAATATTCTTGATAAAATAATTCTCAGAATTTCCCAATCATGTCTATGATCCCGGAGCGAAATCAGTAAATAAAAAACTGAAAAATCACTTATCTGATGATGTCATAGTGTCATTATGTGACAAGTGAAAAGGAGCAGTTACAAGGCAGGGAAAGTGACAACAGGCCACAAGGTCACATACAGCTAGTTTGTGGCTATCCGCTGTGGCATTAGGAAGGGGAAAAACAGTCACGTAGAAACATCGGCCCCATTCGGCCCGTCTAGTCTGCCGTTTTTTCTAGCTGTAACGACTGAAACCTTAATCAGTTGCTGGTCTCGTCTTACATTCA
The DNA here is from genome assembly GCA_029215755.1 of Spea hammondii. Taxonomy (NCBI): domain Eukaryota; kingdom Metazoa; phylum Chordata; class Amphibia; order Anura; family Pelobatidae; genus Spea; species Spea hammondii. The sequence continues at coordinate 50,378,910 of JARDYJ010000007.1, forward strand.
GGAGCCGTATGCCTATCCCATGCATGTACTAGCCTCTACCACTTCTTCTGGTAGGCTGTTCCACTTATCTACCACCCTATCAGTAAAGTAACACACTCCTAATTAAAGAAAATTGTCACAATACATTTTTATTGCACTCATTTTCACAAATCGTAATTATGTGTCTTTTAAACTTGAATTATCCTTTTATCTTTTTTTTTTTTAATTATTTTAATTTAAAGTTGATTTGCAGGAAAAGTAGGAAAGCGTTTTTAGTATGTGTGAAAGTCTTGTGTTACGCACCCACTTCGAAAAAGGAAAACCGAACAGGTAAGAACATGTCCCTAACCTCGCTAAAATCCCAAAACAGGCAAACCCCTTCTCCCATTATCTCAGCCCCGCTACCACCAACAATAAAACAATTAACAGCCACTTGCAAAGTGAAAAGGAAATCTGTTAAAATATCAATTGCACCGCTGAATTCCTGCGGTTCCAACGCCCCCCTGGCTAAGGGTACTTATTATATTCTCAGCCCCGAATTAACTAACCATCTTTGACATTAACCCCTTCAGGGCCACGGAACATACTAGTGCCGCAAAGTGTTAAGGGCAGTGGAAGTTGAGAACATCGAGAAATAGAGTGTAAGCTCTGCAGGGAAGGGACCTCCTTTCCTAATGTATCCATACCTGTTGAACCCCGACCATTAAGTCTGTATGACTACTGCGTTTATTATATGACGCCACTTATTGCATACTTCCTTGTTAGACTGTAAACTGTAAAGTACTTTGAAAAGTCCAAAAGTAATAAAAATATACATATAAAATATATAATAAAATATAAGACATAATAGAGAAGGTAATATAATATAGAATATAAGAAGAAGAGACCTAATCAGGCCGGACTGGCCATTTGGCAAACTGGGAAATACCCGGCCGGCCAGTGGCGGATAGCACTGGTTACTTATCTTTGCCCTTTTTATATACATAGCATATCTGTCATATCTGAAATAATGGAAGATAATGAAAAAGCAAATTATAAGGATAGCTATTTATTGTGAAACGCGTCGGATGTCATTTTCTTGGTAGAAATAAAGTATAGTTGATGTTTGGGTATGGTTGCCTCTATGACAGTATCGGCGGAGCGTTTCGCTATCTTTATGCCCCAAAGAAAAGCTCCGTACATTATGATTGAAGAGGATTCTGTTATTCCTGTCCCTAGGCAGATGGAACAAAGGACGGGCGCCTGACGTGCGAAATCGTCTGCATTGGATAGATGAGAATCAGGTGAATATTCACACGTAGAAAGTGAAATGCAAAGCAGACATTTAATGATGAGTGGGTTGAACCCACCACAGTTACACTATTACCTCTAATACAAATAATAATAATAATTATTATTTAATGTTTTATATAGCGCCATCATAGTCCGTAGCGCTGTACAATGGGTAGGCAATTTGACTTACAGAACAGCAGGTGAGGAGGGCTCTGCTCAAATGAGCTTACAATCTAGTACAATACATAATAATAATAATAATAATAATAATAATAATAAAATAATCATTCAACTTCTTACTTTTTCTCAAATTATTAAGGCATGAACAAACGTTGCATGTTAACTTTAATTGTCTTGTGGATGTTCCCCTGCTGGATATTTCTGTACGAAGAACACTTAAGTAATTTTAATAAACAAATAAATATAATAATAAATATATATAAACAAAATATATACAGTGAGCAGGTCCCTTTTTAATACATTATCATAACCCATTGCATGGCGAGTATCCAAAGGGTTAAGTGGATGCCTAGTGGCTGGACATTGATTTGGCAAGCATTCCAAAATCACCATTAATGATGATAAGGTCATACCGTAGTGCCAACCGCATGACTAACGAGGGTGACATTCTTAGTAAAGAAAGGGACATTTTTATTTCAAATATACTGTATTTATGCGGTTTAGCGAAGAACAATTCCTCTTTTTCACTGTAAAATTGAAATAGTGATTTCATTCTTGTCCTATACGCTTAGGTCATATTTTTTGGGGAAAAAAGGGACATTTTATTTAAGAGAAATGAGGCCCATCTTAGTCAAATGTAATTGTTTTACACTGGGGACCAATTGTGTGTCTCAGACAGCATTTTCACTAAAGTGTTTTTATTATTTAAATTTTTTATTAATCTGGATAAAAAAAAAAATTCTAAATATTGGCCTAATGGGAGAGATAAGGGAGCTTGAAAGCATTTTAATTGCACTTGTGGTTAGTTTGATAAGGGGGTGGTAGATACGTTGAACAGCCTCCCAGCAGAAGAGGTAGCGGTTAATAAGGCGGAAGAATTTAATCACCCATGGGCTAGGCATATGATTATTCTTAACCTAAGACGAGACTGCGGACTAAACAGGGCTTGTGGTGGTTCTTATCTGACGTCAAATTCAGTGTTCCTATAGTATTACTGTAGCGCCGACATAATCTATAGCATTGTACACAGGGAATACAGTACATGCAACAGCTGATGTCCACTTAGTAATATGCAAAGACAGATGGCGCAGAGGTCTCTGCTCACTGGAGCTTACAATCTAGAAGCAAGCTGGGTAACTGATACAAGAGATAAGAGCTTTTAAATGTAACATGGTCCAGAGCGCCGCGTTACCGGCACGCAGCAGATGGTTGGGGGGGTGGGTGCTGTGTGGACACTTTATGATAAACTGGAGATGACCTGCCCGGGTAACTTTGTACTTTTTTAAACTGACATAAGATTTAATAGTTTCATCCAGAAGCGTAGAACCTGTCGGCAGATCGGCCCCATTTGGACTGCCCGTTTCTCCTGTTGTAAAGACTCAAACCTCAGCAAACGCATCACATAACAAAAAAATCTTTAAAAAGTGGCTATTCCGGCTCCCGCTTAATTATTCCAATGACATTTATGTGGCTTCTAATAAATTAAGAGTTTCTTTAAGGCTAATTACTTACACCTCCTGCGGATTTGCTCGCCACCCATGAAAATGTTGTCTAAGCCATGTTTACGTCTTGTTTTGTTTTTTTATTATTTGTTGCATTTAAACAATTGTCTGGCTTGTTTAAGGCAGGAGAGGCCTCCCAGGCGTTTGCTTTAAGGTATTGTGAACGCCATTAATAGCCCGCGGCATCCAGCAGGCACCCAGATCAGGTTACACGGCTTCTATTTTTACCTGCCGCTTCTTCCAAAAGACAACGAAAAAGAAGAGGGAGCCGTGGGGCTATTTCCATCGCAAAAGTTGCATTTGAGATCTCGTTTCCCAAATTAATTAGAGCTAAAGACATATATTCAGCAATTATAGATAGAACTTGACGGCAGATCGGCCCCTGTCGGCCCCCGTCGAGTCTGCCTGTTTCCCTTGCTGTAAAGACTCAAACCAGTCGCTGGTCTCGTCTTAGATTCAGATGTTTACATTCCCACTGCCACCTCTGCTTAAGTCTGTTCCACCTATCCACTACCCTCTAAGTAAATTAAAGCTTCTTTACATTACATCTAAGCCTCTGACACCCTAATTTACATATACTGTACGTGTTAATACGAGTGGTGAGCAACCAAGTTTTTTAAAGAGTTTTGTTATTGATCCTATATGAAAATAATACATTTTGCATCCCTTGACTGCACTAGAAATTCCCAATCCTCTACTCATAATGCAATCCAGGTTTTGTTAAAAAAATACAAATATTAAGCAAAAAAAATCTCAAACATTCATATATTCCACTTTAGAAAGGAGATGATCACGCTTCGCATGGCAACAGTACACAATTTTCTTTAATAAATTGTTTCTATGTTTCAAGCACCAAAAGGGTTAAGCTAGAGCTTTACATTAAAAGATTGATTAACCCCTTCATTAACCGTGCAGCATGCAATAGATTATTAATGGGTCCCTATACTCAATATGTATTATTTATTGATTCTAATGGCACCATCATATTCTGCGGTGTTGCAGGATGGGATAAAGTAGAAATGTTAAAAGGGAGAAGACGGGAGATATAACAATTTTGATTTTGTGTCCTGCACTAAAGTGATTGTAACAGTTTTTGGGAACACCAAGACAATAGCCCAATTTGTTTCTCCGTTCTTCTTGCAACACATTATTTAATAATAGTTGGAAAACTTTTTTGGGGGGTTGACAATTTTTTTAAGAAGTGTAAGACTGCCATCTAGTGGCAATTAGACGTTAGTGAAACACAAAGCTACATACCGTATATAGATCAGATCTAAACAACCAAACCTTAATCAGTCGTTGGTCTCGTCTTAGATTCAGGAGCCGTATGTCTATCCCATGTATGTTTAATACCCTCACTGTATTACCCTCTACCACCTCTGCTGGGAGGCTGTTCCACTTATCTACCACCCTCTCTGTAAAGTAAACCTTCCTTACTTTACTTACTTTACTTAAAGATCTTTAAGATCTTTAAAATCAGGAAATTAAAGATGTATTATTAGGATATATATATATATATATATATATATATATATATATATATATATATATAAAATTTACATATGTCTTATATATGTCTAAAATTCCCTATATTCTGAATTGTATTATAAACCACAATTTTTTTAAGAATGGAGATTTTTTAAATGTGCAAACGTTATTTTTTTTTTTAAAGTAAATTCAAGTGAAAGTGACACATAATGGGCAGAGCGAAACAGGTGACACTGTTTGAGAGATTAATAAAGGAAACGTAGTGAAAGTTAAATAACCATGACAATAGCAGGACAAAGACATCATTAAAATGCGGGTTTCGGTAGAAGACAATGAGCTATTATTAAGGGCACCGGGCAAGAGGGGATGGAGCGAACCCCCCAGTTTCACAGTAAAAAAAACAATAATAGAGATTACATATAATAAGTGTTTCTTATCACCATAGCAACCCAAATACAAGAGGGAAGTTATTTCAAACAAAGAGTGATGTTAGAATAAAGAATAATCTCAAACTAGAGGGTGTAGATGGAATGTAAGGCAGTTTTACTGTACTGAGAGAGTGGTGGATAAGTGGAACAGCCTTCCAGCAGAAGTGGTAGAGGGTAATACAGTGAGGGGATTTAAACATGCACGAGATAGACATACGGCTCCTGAATCTAAGACGAGACCAACGACTGATTAAGGTTTTTACAACAGGAGAAAATGGATGACTAGTCGGGGGCCGAATGGGTCTGATACGCTGGCAAATTAAACTCACCTATTGTAAAAATGGCAAAAAAAAAAACAAAAACGCAGGGTGGTTAGGGTACTATAAAATTACCCCAGCAGTGAAGGGGTTAAACGTGTGCATTGACGTACATTTTCCTTTAATATAATATTGTAAATCTCGCGTACAGCATGGAACGTCGGACCGCTTCAGTAACTCTTTATAAGATTTTCGCCGAGCGCTCGTGTGCGGTCTCGCCCTACATTTTTGTGACAGATCCACTTTATGAGGTGGCGCTCGCAATTATATATATATTACTGCCCCCCCCCACAAAAAAAGTTAAAGATTTATTGCCCCGACTCCATCGACAGACCCGGGGAAAAAAAAAAAGGGGGTACCTAACAATGCTTTCTTATGCCGTGCAGCCGTGTTACGTCTAAATCATTCCCCCCGCTGCAGAGCGACTGCTAACACTTCGGCCCTGAAAGGAGAGGTTTCACGAATCCTTATTGCGCGGGTTTACGATAACGTTATTCCTGGAATTACTCATTTTTCTGTTATTACACCTGCGCGTTAAACCTGGCGGCGCAAGTCGTTAAGAAGGACCCGCCGGGTCTTACGAAATAAACTTGTCAGCTACAGGTGTTTACCTCAGACTTCTACTTATCCGCTCCGAAAATATTTAGCGGCGTGCGTTGTAAAGCGATTGCTATTAAATAAAAATTACATTTATTTATGTAAGCCGACCACGTGACGACAATTAAATCCAGGAACTCTATAAATATCTGAAAATGATGACATGAATACGCGGGCGGCTCATAGCGCTCGGTGGGTCTGTGATTTGTGGAGACGGCGATGTATTTATTTAATTTTTATTATTAGAAGTTATTAATAATGACTTTAGTATGTTTGGAGTTTATAGGTTGTAAAGAAGCGAAATAAAACATATTAGGTTTTGGAATATGAAAGAGCCCCCTGTTAAAATGTATGCGTAAAGTGCGTGGGGGGGGAGAAGGAAGCGTTACCCCCGCGTGTTGTCAATTTCCCTTTGTATCCTAAAGGGGGGCCGCGGCCATTTAAAAAAATATATATTTGCATCAGATTTATCATTACGCTGTTTCCGTTTTTAAACCCGTTGTAGTTTTTGCCCCATCATTTTCAGGCAGCTGCATATCAGCCATTTGTATGATTCTCGCTCTGTTATCTGATCCCTGATCTACTAAACACCCCGACTCCTAGCACACTGGCTAATAAGCGGCTATAGAGGAACGGACTTCATTAGCATTGCCATAAAGCATCAGCTCAGTACAGTGTTTGAGCCGGGAAAGTCACCCAAAATATCACATGACTGACAGCAACGGCGGAGAGGCTTTTGTCAAAACCGACCAACATTACTGTATACAGCGCTGGGGGTTATATTACTGTATACAGTGCTGGGGGGTTATATTACTGTATACAGCGCTGGGGGTTATATTACTGTATACAGCACTGGGGGTTATATTACTGTATACAGCGCTGGGGGGTTATATTACTGTATACAGCGCTGGGGGTTATATTACTGTATACAGCGCGGGGGGTTATCACTATATACAGCACTGGGGGGTTATATTATTGTATACAGCGCTGGGGGTTATATTACTGTATACAGCGCTGGGGCGTTATATTACTGTATAGTGTATACAGCACTGGGGTTATCACTGTATACAGCGCTGGGGGGTTATATTACTATATACAGCGCGGGGGGTTATCACTATATACAGCGCTGAGGGGTTATATTACGGTATACAGCGCTGGGGGGTTATATTACTGTATACAGCGCTGGGAGTTATCACTGTATACAGCGCTGGAGAGTTATCACTGTATACAGCGCTGGGGGTTATATTACTGCATACAGAGCTGGGGGGGTTATTTCTGTATACAGCGCTGGGGGTTATATTACTGTATACAGCGCTGGGGGTTATATTACTGTATACAGTGCTGGGGGTTATATTACTGTATACAGCGCTGGGGGGTTATATTACTGTATAAAGCGCTGGGGGGTTATATTACTGTATACAGTGCTGGGGGGTTATATTACTGTATACAGCGCTGGGGGGTTATATTACTGTATACAGCGCTAGGGGTTATATTACTGTATACAGCGCTGGGGGTTATATTACTGTATACAGTGCTGGGGGGTTATATTACTGTATACAGCGCTGGGGGTTATATTACTGTATACAGCACTGGGGGTTATATTACTGTATACAGCGCTGGGGGGTTATATTACTGTATATAGCGCTGGGGTTATATTACTGTATACAGCGCGGGGGGTTATCACTATATACAGCACTGGGGGGTTATATTATTGTATACAGCGCTGGGGTTATATTACTGTATACAGCGCTGGGGCGTTATATTACTGTATAGTGTATACAGCACTGGGGTTATCACTGTATACAGCGCTGGGGGGTTATATTACTATATACAGCGCGGGGGGTTATCACTATATACAGCGCTGAGGGGTTATATTACGGTATACAGCGCTGGGGGGTTATATTACTGTATACAGCGCTGGGAGTTATCACTGTATACAGCGCTGGAGAGTTATCACTGTATACAGCGCTGGGGGTTATATTACTGCATACAGAGCTGGGGGGGTTATTTCTGTATACAGCGCTGGGGGTTATATTACTGTATACAGTGCTGGGGGTTATATTACTGTATACAGCGCTGGGGGGTTATATTACTGTATAAAGCGCTGGGGGGTTATATTACTGTATACAGTGCTGGGGGGTTATATTACTGTATACAGCGCTGGGGGGTTATATTACTGTATACAGCGCTAGGGGTTATATTACTGTATACAGCGCTGGGGGTTATATTACTGTATACAGCGCTGGGGGGTTATATTACTGTATACAGCGCTGGGGGGTTATATTACTGTATACAGCGCTAGGAGTTATATTACTGTATACAGCGCTGGGGGTTATATTACTGTATACAGCGCTGGGGGGTTATATTACTGTATACAGCGCTGGGGGTTATATTACTGTATACAGCGCTGGGGGGTTATATTACTGTATACAGCGCTGGGGGGTTATATTACTGTATACAGCCCTGGGGTGGGTTATTACTGAAATCTGTGCTGGGGGTTATAATCAAGTGGATGCAGTTTTTTGGACATGAAAAAACTGCAATACTGCACTTTTACTGCAGTATTACTGCATTTGTACTTCACTGTACTGCAGTTGTACTGCAGTTATTTTTGTACGGAAGTACAAATGCAATAAAGCTGCAGTACATTGAAGTACAACTGTAGGTTTGCAGTATAAAAAAAAAGTGCACTAAATGTGCAGTAATACTGCAGTAAAAGTGCAGTATTGCAGTTTTTTCATGTCCAAAAAACTGCAGTATTACTTCAGAAAAACTGCAGTAATTTTTTGTAAGGGAATGTTTCTGACAAAACAAAAATCAGAGAAACATTGATTCTCAAAGCTTCCAGAAAAATCTAGAATTTAGATAAGTATTTAAGTTCCAGTATTATAGAGTTATTTCAGTGCACACGGTTTAGAGTGTTTTTGGTTCATTTTTGCTGATTTATATGTGATTTGCGTGTGCGGTACGCATTGCTTGCCAAGCGCCATTAGCCTTTTACTACCGTATTTGCATTCTTCCCGTCAAGGTGCGGAAAATGTTACTTCTACGTTTATGTTACAAATTGCCGTGTTATAAAAACACTATTAGTTTTGTAGATTTCTGTATTGCAGACACGTGGAAATATTTTTTGGATTTCTAGGTTTTTGAGGTTAAAGAGACAGTTTAATGTCCCTGAGATACCCTCTATAGAAGAATATTAACCCTAACACCCTGGGAGTACTTTAATATACCTGCTCCACGGTCCGACTATTCTTGCCCCACCCATTTTCAGGGTTGGTACCTCCCCTTCCAGAGCTGGCTCCACCCCTCACTCTCCTTTTCACCCCCCCTTTTTATATATTATAGAATAACTGCATTATAAAACTGTAAAACGTAAAAACGACAACCCTGTAAACCGCAATTTCTGCCGCAGAAGTAACAATAATAATCCCGTCTGTTTAGGAGGGGCCGGCAGCCCACCGAAACGGATCAATTCGCTCAGCTAGGATTACAGGCTCAGCGAAAGGCCGGGCTAATGGCCTGCAGATGTTCGGTACCTGGGGAGGAAAAAGCAAGGGTGTTTATGATAAGGTTCCGCGTTTGTTTTCCTCTTCAGCTCCATAGAATTAAATACGAATTATAAAGGGTTAAATCCGGAACATGTTCTTTTATTTTGCAATAAAGACGCCCCATACGTATAGGCGCATCTTATATCTCTCCGTCTTCTGATACGAGATAATATTATTATTATTATCATTGTTATTATTATTATTATCTTTTATTTTCCCTATTTGCTCGATTGTAAGATGACCCCCCCAAATTTTGAATATTAATATAGGAAGAAAAAAAAAATTCATTCACATGTAAACTATTTTTTCATATTTAATAAAAACTATGATTGAAAAAAATGCATTTCTTGTTTTTATTTCCTTTTATTTGCCAACCTGCCCCCAGTTATGCACATCTGCCCCCCGGCTTGCTACTCTGCCCCCCTGATGTACCTTATACCCCCTTATATGCCACTCTGTCCCCCAGACTTACCAATGCATCCCCAGGCTTGTCCCCTGTGCTCCCTGGTGGGGGCAGCCAGTGGAGGTCTGTGTGATGCGTGTGGACAACCTCTGCTGCTGCCCGGCACTTCCATGACTGAGCACCGGAAGGTCATGTGCCGCCGGCGTTCCGTCATAGAAGCCCCGGCGGAAGTCCCGGCAGCCGAGGTTGCCTGAGTGCATCGCACAGACGTTCACCGGCTGCCAAAGAGGAGGATCCGGGTCCCCTGCGGCGCTGCGGGGGATCTGGATCTTAGTCTTGTAGTCATTTCTATTTGAGGTTATAAGACGACCTTGAATCTTTTAAAGGAGGAGAAATGTTAGAACAAGACCAGAATCTAAAACTAGAGGATCAGCGGCTTGGATGGAATGTAAGGAAGTTTTACTTTACTGAGAGGGTGGTAGATAAGTGGAACAGCCTCCCAGCGGAAGTGGTAGAGGTTCATACACATGCATAGGAAACTCATCGGAGCCCAAGCGTCCGTGATTAAAAAACATATACTTGCCGGCAATAATCTGGCACGGCTGGGATATCCAGATCTAGAAGAAGAAAGAAGTCATCTCCAGAATGTGTGAACGCAGCAATCTTTCCATTCAGCCGGAGAATCGGGGGGGGGGGGGCAGGTGATCTGGGTAATGGTGACCAGGGGCAAACCTACAAAACCCTTCAAAATCAATCCTAGTTTATTTTTTCAGAAATCTTTGGGGGGTGTTTGACCTGCTTACAGGAAAAATAGATTTTGTATTACGGTAAAAAGAAGGGGGGGGGGCAGAAGTGAATTCCTGCGCGGGGAAGACAAATCCCAGTTTTCAGTTTTGCGAAACTTAACGTTTTTATGGACGCGAGCCCAAAAACTTATGAATAAGGTCTTTTACTGTAGCTGTCGCACTTCTATAAATCCCAAATTGAAATGAAAAGAAAAGGGAGCATGCATCATTTAGTAAACATTGCCTTTTCTTTCAATGTGCCAGTGTTCCAATTCTATAGAAAACGAGAAACATAACTTAACGGCAGATCAGCCCCATCCGGCCCCTGTCTAGTCGCCCGTTTCTCCTGCTGTAAAGACCCAGAACCTATATCCTCACATAAGGCACTAAGCGCCTGTCCTGCAGCCTGTATTTCCGCGTAAACCCATTAGTTAAAGAAGCAGATATACTATATATGGAATGAAAAGCACATTTTGTCCATTAAAATAACATGAAATGGATCAGAAATGCAGCACAGAAGGGGTTAATGCTGTAAATGACTATTGTAGCTGGGAACAGCTGATTTTTAACGGAATCTCTTCATAGGCGCAGAGGCCCTTTATCACTCCCATCACTCCTGTGTCCCAATGGCCCTTAATCAGCCATTGTTCAATCCCAAAGCCAGTAAAGCCAGTAAAGCCATAAAAGAGAAAATTAAATGTAATCTTCGGGTACCCCGAAATGTGGAGCTCCATTCCCATCACCCCGAGGCAGGGAAAGGACTCTTGCAGAGAGAGAGAACACTCTGGGCACGGTGGCTGGCTGAGGGTGATGGGAGTGGCAGAGACGGTGTGTGTGCGGGGGGGGGGCGCAGGCAGGCGGGGGGTACCTCGCTGAAGTAAATTAAACCCCTGCCCTTTCTTACCCCTCCCCCCACCCCCCTGTCCCACCGCGTCCCCGGGGCTATTCCTGACCGGTGCCCCCCCCCGTCCAGCTGTTCGGCTTGTCAGGTTTGACAAATGCCAGTCCCGGGCATCGCCTCTCCCAGCTGCATTGTGGGTACAGGGACAGCGGCATGCAAAGATGGCTGAGAAGCAGAAGCACGACGGGCGGGTTAAAATAGGACACTACATCCTGGGGGACACGCTGGGAGTCGGCACCTTCGGCAAAGTGAAAAGCTGAGTACATTTCGCGGCCGTTTTTTCGCCGCTTAGCGCAATGTTATCGATTCGGTGCGGAGGAGAGACGCTGCTAACATGCAGGGCGGGGAGCTGCGCAAGTTGCGTAACGCTGTGCACAGCGCGGGATACAGAAAGACCCCCTCGGTCCTTGCGCATCTCGGTTCGTGAATAGAGCGTACCTTGCTGTCAGTGTATAGAACGTCGGGAGGGAGGAGAAAGTGGATACACTGTAACGGGCTTTGCACTAATGCACCTGCCGGGGGGTCTGGAAGCAAGGGGGGGTCTGGGGGGCTTTCCGGTACTTTATTAGGGTTAATTAGTATTAAAGGTTACGTGAGAGGGTCAGGGGGTCCGCTTATTGAGAGGCCGCTGGGAGGGGGGTCCTGCGCCAAATACCTGAGAGATTTAATGAAGTGCAGGAGGGGAGATTATTTCAAAGGAGGATAAATATTACAACAAGAGGCCAGGATCTAACACTAGAGGGTCAGAGGCTGAGATGGAATGGATGGAAGTTTTACTTTACTGTAAGGGTGGTAGATAAGTGGAACAGCCTCTCAGCAGAAGTGGTAGAGGGTAATACAGTGAGGGGATTTAAAATTACATGGTATAGGCATACGGCTCCCGAATCTAAGACGAGACCAACGCCTGATTAAGGTTTTGAGTCTTTACAGTTGTTTGAGTTTCGGGGTGACGTTGTGTTCTGTCCCTGAGCATAAAGTAAAGGCGGAAAAATTTGATGTTTTGTGACAAGGCCCCATCAGAGCGTGATCGACATTTGCAGGGGCAGTATAGTGCTGGGGGTAGTTATTGGGGGCAGTAGAGCACTGGAGGTATATAAAAGGGGCGATGGAGTGCTGGGGGTATTTATTCAGGGCAGTAGAGTGCTGGGGGGTATTTAATCAGGGCAGTAGAGTGCTGGGGGGTATTTAATCGGGGCAGTAGAGTGCTGGGGGTATTTAATCAGGGCAGTAGAGTGCTAGGGGTATTTCATCGGGGCAGTAGGTACTAACGAGGCTGCTGATTGGCTTGTGGTCAGCACAGAAAACAAACAATGTTATGGGGGGGCAGAAATCTCTAATGGGACTTGAATGGCTGGCACGGCTTCGGCCGGGAAGTGGATGGGAAATCGTTCTCGTCGGCCGAGATGGCAGCGAGCGGCTTGCCTTCTGTAGTATTTATAGACGAGGAACGATTTGCCCCGAAGCAGGGAAGGTGAAAGCCTTAGAGGAGATCTCTGCCTCGCAACGTCTGTGGCTGCTGCAGAACCTCTTGGGAGGCCGAGCTATACCGATTTGTATAGCGCCATCATATTCCGCAGCGCTGTACAATATAAATATGTACCTACTTTCAAAATATTTTCCCGCGATCGTGTATTTTTCTCGTTAAATTAGTACAAATACTATTCCCCAGTAATATGCAGTTACGAAAAAAAAGCTTTTAGTGCCTCGGAATCCGTTGCAGGAATACCTAGGGATTTTATTAACAAGATGTAGACGTTTTGGGTAATTGTTGTTTATGAGCTGTTTCTTGGAGGACCCTTTAACCTTGCTAAAAATAGCGTCCAAAACAGACCAAAACAAACACATCGCAGCATGTTTCCCAGCGGAAGTTGTTTTTAGCAAATACATGAAAAAGTATCCATGGTTTTGTTGAATAATATAAAATCTGAATTAAATAATGTACAGTGCAGGTTAAAGGGATCAACAACGAACGCATATTAAAGAGCGTTCTTCAACCTATATAAATAAGAAAATATAAAGTCACTTCACTTTTGGGGAAGCTGCAGCTCCAGAGCTGCAACACAACTATCCCTCGGTGGTTCCGTTTCCCCAGCATTGATTGGCTGCTTAAAGTAGCCAATCGGTGGCAGGAAAGCTCTCCCATTAAAATCAATAGAAGCGGTTTCTGCGTGGGACTATTCTACGTGGAAGCGACCTGCAGGAGATGTTGGGGAATAAAATGCCAATTCGTGGATTGGGGGACAAAATTAACCCCTCGCATTTTAAAAAAGGGCGCCATAAAAATGTAAAGGGACCACCCAGCACGGCCTACATTAAAGTCCTTATAATGGCTGGAGGCTGCCTTTAAAGAGCAAATCTCATCATTTTCCATTTTTATGTTGGTGTCATTTTATAAAGTGTATTGGATTTTATCGTTAGTATTGTCAGTTTCTATAAAATACATTATTTTTTTTAATTGATGAGTATTTACTACCGTATATGACTTTACTAACTGAGCGTAAGCTTAGCAAAACAGGGTCCTCTTCTATCAGAATTATCTAATGTTTGTTCAGGTTACTGTTTATTATAATAATTATTATTATTATTATCTTTTATTTATATAGCACCAACATTTTACGCAGCGCTTAATACAATACATATATTCCCTCGGGGTATGACAAGACGAGAATGGACAAAATGAGACAAACCGAGACATTATTTTATATATTGTTCATTTTAATGTGATTGTTAATTTAGTCTTTGCCGTCCGCTGTAATAGTGCTGCAGGAGCTGCTGAGAATCTGTTAAATAAATATAATAATAATAATTCTAATAATCATTTGAGAATATAGCTCCTACTTTTTCAGTCTGTCAAATAAAGTCCTTATATCACGGCGATAATGTTTTCACATTTCATTTTATTTATATTCTAGCCTCAGGGCTGGATTGGTACCCATACCAGATTATACCAGAGTTTAGCCTTGTGTTTACTGGGTGGAATACCATGAAAGTGTGTCTATGCTTTATAAACGACCAGCAATTAATATCAAACTAATTACCGGTAATTCTGATAATAGAACCACGTTTTAAATCTAATTCATGTATATGGGGTGAGAGAGATTTTAACGCATGTTTTCTTTCTTCAGTGGGCGAACATCAGCTCACAGGGCATAAGGTAGCAGTGAAAATTTTAAATCGGCAGAAGATCCGGAATTTGGACGTTGTTGGCAAAATCAAGCGTGAAATTCAAAATCTAAAGCTATTCCGTCACCCGCACATTATCAAATTGTAAGTGTCAGAATATTAAAATATATAGATTTGGGTTTTTTTAAACAAACACGGGGAACCAGTGGTTGCACATCTTCAAACATATATGTTTGTTTTTTTTCAGGTCTACGACCACTGGTTTATGTGTTGAAAAAAAAAATAATAGTTATAACTATAATTATTATTATTATTAACAATATAATTGATCCCACTTTATGTACGTAGATGAATTATATATTTCTTTATTATTATTTATATTAAAATATAGATTTATTTTTTTTAAACACAGGGCACCAGTTGTTGCACATCTTATATAATATAAATGAAAATATAAATGTTTTTTTTTCAGGTCTATGACCACTGGTGCCCTGTGTTTAAAAAAGAAATAATAATAATAATAATAATAATAATTAACAACCACAATGTAATGAATCCCACTTTAGGTACATAGATTTATTATTATTATTATTATTATTATTATTATTAACAACATAATTAATCTATGTACCTAAAGTGGGATTAATTATATTGATATTGATAGTTCAGAAATTAAAATGTTTGCATGAAACTCTTTTCAGCTTTTCTTTAGGTGTAATGTAACCTGTGGGTGTATTTGATTGGCCTTCTGTTTCTATGTTCCCGTTTGTGTTTAATGTAAGGCCTTATGTTTTTGTTTCAAGTATCTTAGTTACTATGTTACCCTCTAATATAAAGAATTACTCTTTTTGTTACAAGCAAGAATATATATCATAGGATAAACATTACAGAAATAAGATCTCTTTGTGTATTCCAGTAATACTTGTTTTCTAAAATGAACCAAAGACAGAGAGGTTACAGGGCTTCTTAAAATAGCATGACACTTATCATAACATACATAAAATATTACTTACCACACCTTACAGAGAAATGTATCTTCCTGTGCTACGGTAATGTAAGGAAGTTTTTCTTTACAGAGAGGGTGGTAGGTAAGTGAAACAGCCTCCCAGCAGAAATGGTAGAGGCTAATACAATGAGGGAAGTTATATGTGCATGGGATAGGCATATGTCTCCCAAAGTAAAATTTTATCTAAGATTTAGGATAGAAATATTAGGAGTTATGTGACCAAGATGCACAGGGCTGGATGATGGACCGGCCCTGGCACTTTAAGGCCAGCAGCCACCTGATGACATCAGTGTTGGTAATGGGTGGACATGGATACAGCAGCATTTGCCCAGTGTGCCAGATGGCCAGTCTGGGCCTGCAGGTGCATTGCAATGGTAGCATATAAAAATAACAAGTATATATGGAGAAAATTATTATTATTAAAAAAATGAAATAACTAAAAATATAATAATAATTATAATAATAAAGAAGAGGATGTCAATTAAAAAAAAGAGACAAGGTTCATCAAGTTTGACCCTTCCAAGACCCCATAGCTGTTGATACAGAAGAAGGCAAAAAAACAATAAAATGTGCATTCATATTCTCCCAATCTTTTTTTTTTTCTTTAAAACAATTAAATAATTCACTGGATAAAAATAATCTAGGCTAAAGTAAAATTGTTGTAACTGCCGGTGTGCCCCCCTCCCTAGAAAGGCATCCAATGTTTTTGAAAATATTAATTGCATTCACGCCACTTGGTGAATTCCGCAACTTAACTGCCCTGAGGCAGAGCTGTATTACCGGGCGATATTCCTACTGTATTTGAATTTATATTATTTTTCCCAAGGTACCAGGTTATCAGCACGCCGACGGATTTCTTCATGGTCATGGAGTACGTGTCCGCCGGGGAATTATTCGATTATATCTGCAAACATGGACGGGTAATCCAAGCAATTTATTTTAGGCCAGCATTTCAAATATACCTAACAATATAAATGAATATACATAGAAGTGGAAATGTGCAAGGAGGCAGGGTGGGGGTGGGGGGGTCACGTTCTCCCTAGGCTGCTCTTATTTCGTTTGGCGACGCATTTAAGTAATACATGTTCCTGATCACCATCTATACAGCGCGTCACTGCATTATGAAGTATTGGTTCAGATTGGGTCCTGAAATGTGCGGCTGCCAGCTTTATACATACTATAAAAAGTATGTATCCAGCAGGAGGCAACACGCATCTCATTTAGTAGACCATGGCCTTAAAGTGCCAGGGCCGTTTAGGCATCCTCAGTCTGGCCCTGATTTGGTTTCTTAACTTTGGTTTTAGATACCCCTTCCACCCACGCCTGACTTTGCACCGCACATTCAATCAAGTTCCATCCATATTCTTCTCATTGTCCATCACGCTACTCGCGTTCCATGTCCTTCCTACAGATCTTTTTACATTTTTAAAGCACGGCGCCTAGGGCCACCTACTGATTAAGCCCCTCTGCTTATACGCTACTTATTCTGGGCTCAGGGACCTTCCAAACATAATTAAGGGCTTTTCTTGCTGTTTTGGCTTGTTTTGCGCTGTACAGAACGCAAGAATGTTGGGTTACTTTGTAACTAAGGAGTAACGCTAATGGTTTTCCAGGTTGAAGAAGCGGAGGCGAGGCGCCTCTTCCAGCAGATCCTCTCCGCGGTAGATTACTGTCACAGGCATATGGTCGTCCACCGAGATCTGAAACCCGAGAACGTGTTGCTGGACGGACAGATGAATGCCAAGATTGCAGATTTTGGTATGTGACTCTGCAAGCCTTCCAGGAACGCAGCCAAGAAGCAGGTCACTTTCTGAAGGTTATCTCCGCAGCTTGGTTCAGAACACTGCATGTTTAACCCACTGAAAGCCAGAAGGAAATGATCCCTTTGCCAAAAATTCCAAAAATCACATTTTTTGCCACCCCGTTAACCCCTTCAGTGCGAGGGAAATGCATTGCTCTTCGATATCTTAAAACCTTTTTTTGACTTTATTTTTAGATTTTTGGGTAAAATATTATAAGTACTCCAGAGTTGTAGAAGTTTTACACCAGAAAAAATAGATATAGCCGTATTATCCCAAGAGAAAATGAAGTCTTTAGCTTAAGTCAGGGGCCTCTTCATCTAAAGAAGGGACCTCTGAGATCCCGAAACATATTTAAGTTTAAGTTAATTTCTAAGTCGGCTGAATAAAGCGTCTCAACTTCAAATAAGACGCCATACATTTTTCACATACCTTGTATAGTAAACTTCGCTTTGAAAGTTCCTGATTCCTTACTAATAGACCAACAAATGTTAGAAAAACACGGTGCTTTAAGTTAAAATAAACATCTAATTTACAATTTAAAGCTCAAACAATTTAATGCATAATTGGCATAATTCTCCTTAGGACTGTCTAACATGATGTCAGATGGGGAGTTCCTGCGCACCAGCTGCGGTTCTCCCAATTACGCCGCGCCGGAAGTCATATCAGGGAGGTATGGATTTTGCTTGATTTATTTAACCCTTTGTGGACAGGTAATTGATTGTAAATGCATAAATTGGAACTGTTACAATGTATCTCAAGATTGTAAGCTTGCAAGCCGGGCTCTCTCCACCTAATGTATCGGTTTGTCTTAGTCTGTCAATTCTCCTCTTGTCAGACCCCTTGAATATTTGTATTGTATTAAGCGCTGCATAAAATGTTGGTGCTATATAAATAAAAGATAATAATAAGAATAATAAGAATAATCCAGATGTCATAAATGTAGCTATTCATGACAGTGTACATTGTGTATGCCAGATACAATCTTATTTATTATTATTATTATCTTTTATTTATATAGCGCCAACAGTTTACGCAGCGCTTAATACAATACATAAATTCAAGGGATATGACAAGACAAGAATTGACAGACTAAGACAAACCGATACATTTGGTGGAGAGAGCCCTGCTCGCAAGCTTACAATTATATTTATATATATATTAAAAAAGAGGCATATGTAGTTAAAAAAAGAGAGTAAAAGTTGTGGCTGGTTTAATTCCAGTAACATTGATTCAGGCTGCAGAAATCCAGCGAAGACGGGGTTAATGTTGTAAATGACTATTGTAGCTGGAAACGATTTTTTTATGGAATCTCTTCATAGGCGCACAGAGGCCCTTTAACACTCCTGTGCTCCAATGACACTTTATCACTCCCATCACTCCTGTGTTCCAATGACCCTTTATCACTCCCATCACTCTTGTGTTCCAATGGCCCTTTATCACTCCCATCACTCTTGTGTTCCAATGGCCCTTTATCACTCCCATCACTCCTGTGTTCCAATGGCCCTTTATCACTCCCATCACTCCTGTGTTCCAATGACCCTTTATCACTTCCATCATTCCTGTGTTCCAATGACCCTTTATCACTTCCATCACTCTTGTGTTCCAATGGCCCTTTATCACTCCCATCACTCCTGTGTTCCAATGGCCCTTTATCACTCCCATCACTCCTGTGTTCCAATGGCCTTTTATCACTCCCATCACTCCTGTGTTCCAATGGCCTTTTATCACTCCCATCACTCCTGTGTTCCAATGGTCCTTTATCACTCCCATCACTCCTGTGTTCCAATGGCCCTTTATCACTCCCATCACACCTGTGTTCCAATGGCCCTTTATCACTCCCATCACACCTGTGTTCCAATGGCCCTTTATCACTCCCATCACTCCTGTGTTCCAATGGCTCCTTTTGTTCTCTAATCCAAGTTTAAGTTTAAAATTGTTTTGCAATTATTGTTACAGCTGAGTGACCCCAAACCTTTTCTCCCACGCATAACATTATTAAGGAGTAAGTGTATACAATTCTCGTATTGTTACATGTGTATAAAGCTGAGAATTGACCCCAAACTTTTATCACTTTTATTTGCGCAGACTGTACGCTGGCCCTGAGGTTGATATATGGAGCTGTGGGGTAATACTCTATGCCCTCCTGTGCGGGACTCTCCCGTTCGACGATGAACACGTTCCAACGTTATTCAAGAAAATAAGAGGAGGCGTATTCTACATCCCCGAGTACTTGAATCGCTCTGTTGCGACCTTGTTGATGCACATGCTGCAAGTCGACCCACTGAAACGCGCTACAATAAAAGATATAAGGTAATATTCATGTACGTTCTCAAAGACAAACAGGCCTATTCTCGTGAAAACACTCCATTTAGTGAATAAACGCCAAAAGGTCCAGTAGTGGGTAAATAGAGTACAAAAAGTAATTTAATACGTGAGATTCAGGTACATATATTTTATATATATATATATATATATATATATATATAATCAATCATGTGTGTGTTTAGTATTGGTGTAGTGTGGAAATAATGTTATCATAACTGCTACCTTTGACAAGTTCTTTCACGATGCAGAATGTATTAACACATAAACGAAGACATACAATTAAATTTCTTCTTCCCAGTCTCATACTCCTTTTGACAATCCCAAAGAGTAGACAATTAGATCTATACAAATATAGGACTTTAATCATTTGTTATGGTATCAATAGTGAGTTACCATAGAAAAAAAATGGTATCATATGGAACATTGGATTACGGACAATTTTCCACATCCTCAATTAGATGACAACAACATCAAGGAACATTTGTTAACTTTTTACGGCTGCTCAGCTGTGAACACTTTAGTGACCTTTCCCTTTCAGAAAGGAATTTAAAAAATTGTCATTGGCAACCAATGTTTGAAGGGGCTTTTTTTTTTCACGTCTTCCTTTTTTTTCTGCAAATGAGACGTGTTTCATACACAGACCTTGGATTAAGAGTCTCAAAGAGCTCTCTAAGCTTTTGGACAGTTACTAAGAAATCAACGAGGTCAATAATGTCCTCTGACAGTTGGAGTAATTAATTGCCAGAGAAAAGTGGTTAGGGAAGGTTGGTATAGTTGAGGATTTAACCCCTTCATGACAAAGCCTGTACATGTATGGGCTCACAATGCACTGGTTTTAATGGGTTTAAGGACAACCCATTGTACTTACGGGGTTAAAGGAGACGGTAAGTAAAATGAAGAGTCTTAAAAGGTTTCGAACTATAACGTTATTCATACATAAAAGACTCACCTTTGGTCTTGAACATGAACAGAATCTGGTCGGAACAGCTTCCCTTAAAAGTATTACATTTTTCATGAAATATAGTTTATTTTTGCATTGTCCATAAGATTAGAAACCCAACATCAGGTCACTTTGTATCTACAGATCATTCACTCCTTGCATAGACTTTCATATATAAGAAAGTTCTGATGATTTCGGTTATTTCTACTCCACAGAGAACACGAGTGGTTCAAGCAGGATTTGCCCAGTTACTTGTTTCCCGAGGACCCCTCGTATGATGCCAACGTTATTGACGACGAGGCGATAAAGGAAGTGTGCGAAAAGTTCGAATGCACAGAGTCGGAAGTCATGAACAGTCTATACAGCGGTGACCCTCAAGACCAACTTGCTGTAGCGTACCACCTCATAATAGACAACCGAAGAATTATGAACCAAGCCAGTGAGTTCTACCTGGCATCCAGCCCACCCACAAGCTCGTTCATGGACGAATACTCCATGCACATGACGTCTGGCATCAAGCCACATCCGGAACGAATGCCTCCGCTAGTAGCAGATAGCCCCAAAGCAAGATGTCCCTTAGATGCGCTGAACACCACCAAACCCAAACCTTTGGCAGTGAAAAAAGCAAAATGGCACCTGGGAATCCGTAGCCAGAGTAAACCATACGATATCATGGCAGAAGTCTACCGGGCCATGAAGCAGCTTGACTTTGAATGGAAGGTACGTTATCTTACATCAGCCATCTACTGGAGTAGATAAAGAAGCATAACATCATTAAAGAAGTCCACTTTATGTCTAGCAGTTTACTTTGGGAAATACTACATAAAAGGTGTGCACTGTCTTAATGACCTGCACGTCTCTGTTACTATTAAGCGTGTGATGTACAGAACGAATCCACATGGTGTGTGATTGTGTACAGGCATGGCTGCATGTATCAACACATTTAATTGTTATTTTTCAAGCCCGCTCAGGGGTTTCCTTTCTTTAAAAAAATAAATAAATAAATAATGATGCAAGGACTTCAGTTTACAAAAAAAAAAAGACCCTTATCCTGGTTGCCAAGATGAATGATCGCACACAAAACATAAAGCAATATAGTTTGGGATTACGGAATCCTAGAAGCTACAAGAAGAGGCAAGAATTCCGCACAAAGATTTTTCAAACTTCAAAGCCCTATCCAACAAAAAATAAAAATGCCTTTTATTGTTCTTTCTCCGTTTATGCTGTCGGCTAATTTCTTTTCCCAGGCGGTGAACCCGTATCATCTGAGGGTGAGAAGAAAAAACCCAGTGACCGGCCACTACGTGAAAATGAGCCTTCAGCTGTACCAGGTCGATAATCGCAGCTATCTGCTGGACTTCAAAAGCATTGACGGTAGGATACATTGTTTCAAGACGCTTTAGGGAAATTGAGCAGACA
Source organism: Spea hammondii (assembly GCA_029215755.1). Taxonomy (NCBI): domain Eukaryota; kingdom Metazoa; phylum Chordata; class Amphibia; order Anura; family Pelobatidae; genus Spea; species Spea hammondii. The sequence goes on from JARDYJ010000007.1 coordinate 50,400,928, forward strand.
TATAAAAGGTTATCGATATCACATACGCTATATTAAAATGTAGCGAGATATGGAGGCTTTGATGTCCGTTGATGTATGCAGTACAACACATTTGTCATAAATACATCATTTTAGATTAAGATTTCAAGCATCTCATCCCTTCGAAAGGGAGAAGTTTTTATTTTTAACGAGGAATATGTCAAAGTTGTTGAGTGGTACGGCTGAATTAGTTCCAGTATTCAGGGAAGGAGGATCTGCCCCGACGTGAGGGCCGTGAAGTATTAGTATATACACTTTCTGCACATGCTCAGTAGGACTCGCACCGGAGTAACTGAAGCAGCAGCCAATCCCATGTATGCTAGGAAAACATCAGCGATCAGATAGCAAGCATGCGATTGGCTGCAGCTCCTGCCATTTAATAGAGGCGACCATTGACTCGAATGGGAGTTCTATTAAGGATGCGCTAGAAAGCATACTGAAGTATGCTCCCTCCGTTCAGACACAAACTCACTTTACAGCTTCTTCTACTCGTTGTGTACTATAGGTTTATAAGTTGAAAAAATAAAAAGAAAGAGGCAAGAGCCTCTTTACAGATAATCTACTCCTGGAAGCTTATTATTATTTTTTGCATTTCTATGCATTTTTTTTTTTGCATTATTCTCGCAGATGAAGCCATGGAACATAAATCCGGCTCTTCAACGCCCCAGCGTACCTGTTCCGCTGCCGGCCTGCACAGACCAAGACTGAGCGCCGACTCAACCATCTCGGAGTGTCTGCCACAAAGCGCGCCTCTCTTCGGCTCCCTTACGGGAAGTTTTACGGCAGTGACGCCCCGGTCAGGCAGCCATACGATGGATTTCTTTGAAATGTGTGCCAGCTTGATCACCACATTAGCTCGTTAAAAAGCTAAGTGACCCCCCCCCCCACACTCACACACACATTATTTAATTAGGCAATGTAAATATAATTTTTTTTAGCGATACAAAGTTTGACTTGGTCATTGTGTACAGTTCAACCAATCGAGCGTCTGCACACAATTTTAATTTTTAAAGAGCTGCTGTTAAATGTGGATACTATAGAAAATGTTCTTTTAAATCCATTTGTAATAACTTTCTTTAAACAAGCGGTTTTTTTTTTTAAATGTGCCGATTTATATAGTAAGCAACTGATTTATTTACATTACGCTAATTTATCAATAGAAATGGAAATTATATTATTTATTTTGGTATTATAATAGGTTGTATGATGAATAGCAGCTTGTATTTTTATAGTGCATTGTCATCCTTTTAAACTATTAAAACAATTAGTGCTAGAATATACAGCATTTATATTTAAATATATTTAAATATTACCATTTGGAAAGTATTCTGTTAGGAAAAGTCGTCGCGTGACGGGCATTGTATCGTAGCGTTAAGAAATTATTTTAATATACAGAGATTCGCCTGCTAATGAAATCAGCTCCTAAGAAAGCTTTGGCCAGCAATGTTGCCGACTATATTTTCATGGATATGTAGACACAAATCACAAGAATGGCAAAAACAAAGTTTAATAATGTTGATGGCTGAAAAAGTGTTTAAAGAGACACCAAACCCATATATTGTACTTATAGGTCCTTTAAACCCTCGCTGATATCAATGATAGCCGTCTTGGTATTAATATTCTTACCAGGTGATTCGGTAAATGCACTTTATATTCTAAAATAATTATAGATTAAGACAAATAGGTAGATATTCCACAGGAATTCCAGTAATGTATTCCGACTTTAGGCGGCAGATCCGGGAGGTAGTCGCCCCTCTACCGGAAAATTGGGTGCCGATCGTCCTATCGGGCAATCGGGTTCCTCTGCGAACCACTTACTTAATGGGCTGGTCGGGGAGATCTATCTTGTAACAGACACAGCCATGCAGGGTCTCAGAGCATGGCTCAGAGCGGGTGTTCCACGGGGGTATATGCCGGGACACTTTCCTAGGTCAGGCTTCGGGCCGCTGAAGTTTTAATACACCATTAAGGAATCTCTGTAAATTTATAAATAAAGGAAATTTTATGTGGTTAAAGAAAGGTTTGGGTATTAAGAAATGGTGCATTTAATATTAATATTTGGTTTATCCACTAAACTATGTGTTTCAGGAGATTTCTGTCGAGACAATCTTTATTAACTCTACTTGAAATAAACAACCACAGAAGGCAGTTTCTCCCGTATAATACATGATTTAAAAAAAAAAAAAATGATTTTAAGATGAAAAAAAAAAAAATAACCTAAATGACTAAATACAGTCAGGTTTATACCGGACTTCTAGAAATCCTTAATTTCAGCGTACCAATCATTAACCAAGAGAATCATCATTTACCACATATTATAACGGTATCATTTCCCCGTAAATCAGGGACTGGAGCCATATTATCGTTAGATGACAATCCTTAACCAGTTATCTGGTGCAGGGCATATATAGTAAAATAATTTCACCCATATTAAAAACATGAAAAATATATATATACTCCAAAAAGTAAATGGAGATTGCCAAGAAAAAATAGGGTTTATGTCTTCTGCATATGAATAGAAATTTAATATGTAAGGTTTAGGTAGATTTTTTTTAATTAAAATTTTCTTTTCTTTTCTTTTTTTCAAATAACCCCCTATTGTTCTGGCTGTTAAATTTGTAGTTCGTTACTTATTTAGCAATGGGCCTTTATTCAATGTGAATTTTTGGGTAATTTCTGTGAACTTTACCAAGAGCCTCCAGAAATTGTTAAATTAGGGGAAATGGGGCTGAATTTCAACAGAGCTTCATTTATACTAGTTTACGGGTTGGAAAATATGGTGGCCTGAAGAGTTTCGCCACAAAAAAAGGGCTTTTTATTACTGCATGGTTAGCAGAGATTACATTTTGACCTTCCTATGACTCAATGAATTAGATCCTTATAAGAAAACATTGAATTATTGAAAAATGTCAAAGTGTTTATTTTCATTTCATATAGGTTTGCCAAAAAAAAAAAAAAAAAATAGGATTAAAACGAGAATGAGTTTCAGATTTTATTATTTTTTTGTTGGAAATGTGACACTTTTGTTCAGCACCTTAAATGAAGAGTTTTGATTGCACTGATTGAAATAAAGAAAGTGAGATGACAAATATGGTCAACTTTAAATTTTGTTCTATGAATTTATTGATATAAGACAAGGTGTTACTCAACATGAAGGTATCTGTGATGTCGCTTAGTTGCCCGTGCGTGTTAGAAAAAAAATAAAAATATTCCTGTAATTAAGTCAGGAACCTCATCACCAAATCGCCGAAATATTGAAAAGTAATATATTTAAACCGGTTTGTAACTTAAATCATTTGTATACAAAAAACTAAATACTGTCTGCGCTTCTCACCCTAATAAAGTTGGCAACAAATATATAAACATAATATAAATGAGAGGTTTTGGTTGTTTTTTGTATACATTGTACAGCCAATACACTGTTTTTGCAGCATGCTTACACCTGTTTGGTAGGCCTCGTATTATACATTTGTATTATTTGAGCCTGAGACTAGCTCAGCGCACCGGCATTTTTTCTTTTCCCTGTTTGCACATATTTGAGGTTGTCGGCTCCTCATCAGTCTGGTTGCAGCTTGCTGTCCAGGGGTTAATAACCTCCCCCAACACATTAATAAGGTTTTGGTAGCAGTATAAACTGCTTTGTGTGTCCACTATGTAGGAGGTGAGAGTCGGTTCTCACCCTATTGAGAGTGTGCCTTGACGTGGCGGGTGAGCTTAATTATGCTTTGGCCAAATCATATAACCAAAACCTCTCATTTATATTATGTTTATATATTTGTTGGCAACTTTATTAGGGTGAGAAGCGCAGACAGTTTTTTGTATATATTGTACAGCCAGCACACTGTTTTTGCAGCATGCTTACACCTGTTTGGTAGGCCTCATATTATACATTTGTATTATTTGAGCCTGAGACTAGCTTAGCGCACCGACATTTTTTCTTTTCCCAACTTAAATCCTTTGTCCTATAGGACCAGTAACATACCCAGTACACCATAAATTTAGCACAGATTGCACTCCTGTGCTCCCTTGTTGCTAGCTTTCGGTTGACAGATTTGGTGTAACGGTGCTTCACACGAGCACTGGTTATACTAAGTGTCTGAATGGAATCCCCACCCCGACACCACAGGCAGCATTGGATAGACTAGCAGAGACCTATATCGACCCTGCTGTGGTGGATCTTTAACAGCAGCAGCCAACGGCTGGATACACACTATTCTCTTAGACCGTCACCTGTGTGTATCCAGCAGGCGGCTGCACACAGAAGTGCGTGATGCTGTCGGCCACCGGGTGGCCAGTCCCGGCCTACACACCACCTTAAAGACTTCTAGGCAGAGACATGCCAATAAGTACACAAATTACATCACTTTTTCATTTGAAACCCACCACGCATGGGCTCCTATTTGATATATTTTATTTACAAATCAGTGTTTTGCATACATATACAGATACTATATTTGTAAGAATTCCGCATGTTGTTTGTTTAATAAGCGAACGCTGTGCATTGCATCAGGAAACCTTAAAGTTCTATCGGTAACATTTAATTGTTCACGCTGTGTCAGGTTCAGATATTTTACCATCTTCCAATAACCAGTTATTCCACATTATTTATTATTCCTCGACAAGATTTATAATATATTTTTATATATATATTTTAATTTTCGTACAGCTCTTGGGCCGCTTTTCATCATACCATTACTTGCATTCTCGGCTCCTGTTAAAAGAAGAGATAATTAATGTCATTACAAAAATGATTAATTCTTCTAACCGTGTACATTTTTCAGTGCTGGACTCAATTATGTCTTTATCACAAAAATACACTGATCCAGACAGAAAAGGGACATAAAGCACACAAATCTTACATCTGTACACACTTTCACTAACTATTTAACCCCTTCGCGACCTTTGCCGGTTCAGGATCGTCATGACAAGAAGGTCACTAAATGACCTTTGACGGTCCTGAACCGTCAAAAAATTAAATAAGCTTAGAAAGTGATCAACGATCACTTTCTTCGCTTAAACGGCGTTACTGTAATGCCTCGATGTCGAGGCATTCAGTAACGCCGAGATCGGCATCGGGGGCCATGTCTGGCCCCTCCCCGGGGCGTCAACAGCCGCCATACATTGTATGGCGGCGGACGCCCGTTTTAAAAGCGTTTAGGAGGCGATCAACGATCGCCTCCTAAACTTAAATGGTGTCGCTGGAATGCCTCGATCAGGAGGCATCCAGCGACACCAAACACTTACCTTTGGATGGGCTGTGACCGCTCCGGAGAGCGGTCACAGCCGCAGCTGCCGGTGATCTTCGCCATCAAGCAAGATGGCGGCGGCCCGGGAAAAAAAACAATAAAGAAGAAAGAGTTCGCTAGACGGTCTCCTGACCCTCTAGAGAACTCTGGCTCCACTTGCAGGTTGAATACAGGTACTGCATTCAACCAAGCAAGTCAATGGAACCCAGCTTTCTAATCACTATGTGATTAGTAAAATATTAAAAAAAAAAAAAATGGAAAAAAAAAATAAAAAAAAATGTGCTAACATTTAAAAATAATTATGCAGTGATGTCACTTGATGAACCATCCAGTACCAGCAAAATGTGTAAAAAAAAATATTAAAAAAGTATTAAAAAAATAAAATAAAATAAAAAAATAAAGTTTATTATTTTGAGCAAGTGCTAAAATTTCTCAAAAATCTCAACAAAGAGTTAAAATAAAAGCACTTCAAATACCCAAGGGGTGTCTAATATATAAAAAAAATGAGTGATGGGGTAAATTGGAGTGGCCGAGCTCAAAGATAGGGCATAGGTACAGACTGACCAAAATGGAGAAAAAAAGCGCACTTCCCAAATGTGGCATTTTAAATCTCAAACAACCCGACAAACCCATGCATGTCAGGTATCACTGCACTCAGGAGATGTTCCTGAACACACATTGGGGTGTTGTTTGACAGTGACATATACCAGAACCTGTATATCTATAACTAAAGTACAATTTGTGTTAAAAAAAAAAAAAAATTACTATTACAAAGTTTGACAAAGTGTAGTTCTATAATTGGTGCATGGAAAGGGTTAAAATAACAGCATTTGGAATACCCTGGGGTGTCTAGTTTTCAAAAATATATGGTTTGAATGGGTTAAATTGAGTTAACCCGCTTCAAAGGTATTCCAAAGAGGAGATGGAGGCAGACTGACCAAATGACCACCTGGATTACGCATGCCCCAAAAGTAGCCTTTTACCAGCCAAACAATCTGACAAACCCATGCATGTGGGGTATCGCTGTACTCAGGAGATGTTCCTGAACACACATTGGGGGGTTGTTTGACAGTGACATATACCAGAACCTGTATATCTATAACTAAAGTACAATTTGTGTGAAAAAAAAATTACTATTACAAAGTTTGACAAAGTGTAGTCCTATAATTGGTGCATGGAAAGGGTTAAAATAACAGCATTTGGAATACCCTGGGGTGTCTAGTTTTCAAAAATATATGGTCTGACCGGGTTAAATTGAGTTAACCGGCTTCAAATATATTCCAAAGAGGAGATGGAGGCAGAATGACCAGATTTGTTAAAAAAGATTTGGAAATCATAAAACGCTGCTTGTACTTATTGCCCTATAACTTACAAAAAACAGCAAAAAAACATAAAAACATTGGGTATTTCTAAACTCAGGACAAGTAGTAGAATCTATTTAGCTAGTTTTTTTTCTTGCTTTTTTAGGCGAGTAAAAGATTTTTCAAATAAAAGTCATAAAATGTGTTTTTTTTCAATTTTTCACCATGTTTTTTTTATTTTTTTTATAGTAAATAAGATGATACGATCAAAATGGTATCTGAAGAAAGCCCATCTTGTCCTGAAAAAAACAATATATAACTTATGTGGGTACACTAAATGGGTGAGGAGAAAATTACAGCTGAACACAAGCACCACAAAAGTGTCAAAACAGCCTCGGTCCCACAGGGTACAAAACGAAAAATGAGCCCGGTCCTTAAGGGGTTAAAGTATGTTTCAATAGAAATTTGTAACACAGATCACTTGTTTTCATCATTTTTATGATTGCTTAGGATGCGTCCAGGCAAATACAGCTGCCAGCCACACGCCGCAGCGCCAGACCAGGAGAGCACGGGGTGCTGTGGGACTGCTGCCCACCAGGTATTAGCCCAGTTGGCCATCTGGCCAGTCTGGGCTCGATCACAAAAGTATTACCTTTCAGATAGTTTTGCAATAAAAGAAAAAATAGGTTTAGTTCCAGGGTTGGCTGGCAAAAGAGGGCAGGGGGCAAGTTTGTGCCTATACATTAAACTTGTCAATTTTGCTTGCAATTTTACATACTGTCACCAGGGGACTTGCATAAGCAGCGCTAACCTGACTGGGTCCTTTCTGTGTTCCTATTATAGGGCTTGCATCTGCATGTAAAGGTGTTTTGGACAGTTTACAATGGGTGCATTGTCTGCCAGTGTGTTCTGCTACACACAAACACCCTATATATTGTGTGTGTAATTATATATATCACACATATGTAATGTAACAGAAAATTCTGTATTTAACCAAAACAACTCAGTTTTCAAAAAGTGGCAGTGAACTTACTCGAAGTTTAAGCATTCAATCTGAACATAACCAACTGAAAGAGAAAAACAAAAAAGATTTAACATAATTTAATAAATCTGCCGTTTAGAAAAAAAAATGGAAATCAAATATTTGTTACATTGTCTTTATCTCAAAAGTTTGAAGCGCCCTCTAATGGTTAAGATATAATAGTCTGTGTGTGGCGGAGACCGCTTTGGGCCGGTCCCACCAGTCTTGATAAGTTATATTATTATATCATATAAATGCTGGTATTATGAGGTCATTTAACATGTAAAAAGAGACTTCTTAAGCTGACTTTAGAGCATGGAGTGCAAGCAGAGCGTCAAACAGGAAGAACATTTTATAAAAAAATGGACATGCTTGTTTATAATTTTTTTATGCTTTTGGTCTATAGTTTAAAAAAAATAATAATAATGCTTTGCAGTCTTTTAAATCAGAGCAGAAATCCGTGAACTTACATTTTCCCTGTGAATTGCGACATATGATCATATTTTCAGAAGAGACATCTATAACATCCAACCTTTCTCCCGGTTTAACCGGCAAATTGAGTTTGCTTTTTGGGGGCGCTGACGTAAATTCATCGACTACAGCCGTGGTACTGACAACTATATCCGACGTGTACTAATTGGAAAAATAGAAGAAAAAAAATTCCAGGTTACAGAGAATAAACGATTTTGGTTCTTTCGTTCGTAGAATCAAAATGTCACCAAAAATTGTAGAGTTGCGTTTTCTGTAGGTGATCCTGTAGGTGGCGACACTTTATACCCAGTAATATACACAGCTGCTAAATCCAACTTCTCAACTTATAATTGATACAACCAAAAGCTAAAATTTAAAAAAGCCACACAACACATTATATATATATATATATATATATATAATAAAATATACATATAATTACACACACTATATGTATGAAAAAAATTGTATATTTAAATAAAAACAACAAAAAAAATACAAAAACACACCCAAACCATGAAATACGTTGAAATTATGGAATTATGAGCATTGTTGCCTAAAATGTAGTTTCATGAATTTTTCATCCAGGTGTCTGTCCTCAAGCTGGGATTTTCAAAAACATTGGCCTGTTTGCATCGCATATAGACCAAAACTTTTCATTTTCAATGGAAATATTCAGAACCAATTATTAAAGCGCACTTATGTTTTAAAACCAATATGAAGACATCTCGTGGTTACACTAGAGCTTGCAGGCAGGGATGCCATCGGAAATGTTGGGGCTCAGTACAGGACGGGGCCCCACCATGCCTCCGTTATTGCCCTTACAATCCTCCCATGAGCACATTATATGCCCTTTTGGGACCCCTGCTTGGCCGGGTCTGGCACACCGAGCGTACCCCCTAATGGCAGGACAGTCTAGTTCTCTTACCTTGAATTTATCTCTGAAAATTTTCTCTTCTTTGGCAAATATTTTAAGCATCTTTCTGCTAAGAAATGACAGATTCATTAGACAGGAATACATTCAGGAAATAGAGATATCACACACATACACATACATACATACACATATACATACATATATATATACACACATATACATACATACATACACACACACACACACACACACACACACATACATACATATTACGATATTATTCCTGTGACAATACAAATCATATGGTTTTAGAGAACTAATTTTCTATCAAGACGCGGTAATCCTAAAACACAAGACATAATCAAGTCGTAATGGAACATTAAAAAAAAATGTGAAGAAATGTACCAACCTGTCGCTTTCTAGGTTGTCTGTCTTTGGTTTCTTAGAATTTTGAAATATTTGCCTCAAATTTGATTTTTGTGCATCCTCCCTGAACGAGCCATCAAAAATGACATTTTATTAAAATTAAATAAAATAAGTAATACTAATAATAATAATTATTTGTCTAAATACTCAACACCCTAAACACCCCCTGGAGAGAGAGGGAGGTTATAGAAATATATATAATATTTTTATCTAAATTATTTTAAAGTTTAAAAAATACCCCAGACTAACTTGGGATCTTCATTGATAGCAGAGAAGTAAAATTCTTCTGTCGGGGCCGAGTCACCTGCGGGAAATAAAAGAATTCATTTTTTATGTTATGAAACAAGGGCATTTAAGATTCCAGCCCAATAACGTAGGAACTCAAAATGAGGATTCTATTTTACAATTACTGAAAAAGGTTGTAACTGATCCCAAAAGAGCGTCTCACTGTCATAAAACCCTCATTATGTATGCATTTGAGTAGGGCACCAGATAGGATAGAGAACCTAGTGGTTTATTATGTAGGTGTTCGTTTCAGCTGATTTGGACAAAAAAAAAAAAAAAAAAAAAAAAAAAAAAAAAAAAACACAAAACAAAACAAAAATCGATTTTAGCGACTGTGACAATAATTAATACCCCTAACCTGTGTTTTGGTTGGGGTCTGCCCCTGACCTAACCAGGACAGCATCGAGATGGCCCCCACAATCTATCTCCATGGTCCTCTCTGCCGAGCACCAAGATACAACACCGTACTTTTTCCTGCTGTAAAGACTCAGACCTTAATCAGTCGTTGGTCTCGTCTTAGATTCAGGACCCGTATGCCCATCCCATGCATGTTTAATACCCTCACTGTATTACCCTCTACCACTTCTGCTGGGAGGCTGTTCCACCCGTCTACTACTGTCTCAGTAAAGAAATTGACAGTACACAGCACAAAAAAAAAAATGACTGCATTAAAAAAGCAATCTTTGTGTACGATTACTATAATAATGCAAAGATAAAACAAAGTCACAGGAATAAATACGGAAAAAATGATCACTTACTTACAGAGGTCGGAGATACGAACCTGTGGTTTAAAATAACAGAACAATTATCAGCACGAGCATTAATTAAGATTCCCCTTTTATGTGTTTGATGATCCCACAGAAAATGACCTTTTATTTTTCTGAACAAAAAGGGCTTTCACTTGAAACCACAGAAGCTTGCAATAAAAATAAATTAATATGTTAAAAAATGTTTTTAATTTAAACGGGGTGGGGAGGGGTCATACTTTTTAATGGGATGTCTTTTTTTTTTTTTTTTTAAACTAAGATTTTAGCACCCTTTGTGCAATATGGCTAGAGATCCCTCTAGGGACCTATGGAACATGTTATGTCTATGACGGCACAATGACATCTCTTAGCTCACAATTGTTTTTATTTTATTAGTTTTAGTGATTTTTTTTTTTAATGAAATGAAGAAAAACCAAACATGTCTCCTTTTTCGACTTGTAGGAAGAGAGAGAAACATTATTTCTCTCTCTTCCCTGCGATCCCCCCCCGCCCGCACCAATCATGCGGTGATCTCCATAGACTTGCATTGAAGATTGCAATGCACGTGAAGGGCCAGCAGACCCTGCAGGGGATATCCAGTCCTCTGCTGACCTCTCCCAGAAGGGAATGCCCGAGCCACGCGATCAGGCATTCGTTATGCAACGGCTTACCGGCGCTCACGCCAGCAGCCGTTTCAACCCACCGGTCAGCAGTAAGCCAGCGATGCCGACAAGGGGGGGGGGGGGGGTGTCCCTGCCTCTGCAAGAAAGTCAGGACAGAATCACTTTTCTGTATACGCTATTTCATTTAATAATTAAAACCAGGGCGCTAAGAGGGTTTAAAAAAAGTTACCCAGAGTCATTTCTCTTTTTTGCGTCCTTCTTGAGGAAATTTGTTAAAATCTTTGGTAGTCGTCCAGAGCTAAAATTGAACAAAAAATACATTGCAAAAAAAGATTAAGCAAACCCAGCATATTCTGATGCATACATTTTTGCCGCTATTGTGTTTTTTCCTCTTTCTTGTACGCAGTATGTGTTCAGTATTATAAATATGTATAAAATATCATAATATTGTCCAGGGTATGGGCTAATAAAACAAAATGGCGCAGATCTGATCACTCAAAAGTGAGCGAGAGAAGGAAGAACTAAATTGGTAGCAAAAAAAAGTCTATAAAAATCTGAAATTTTACAATTAGGGGGAATTTAAAAAAAAATAAATTTGCGCATTGTAAAGTGTTCTGTACAATTAATATGCGTAATTTGGATGCCAAATGGTCGGAAAAGTTTTAATATTAAAAACTTCTTACTATTGTGCCCTTGCAAGTATATTCTACATCAGTCAGAAAGAATTCAAAAAGTGAACAGTCACTGACCTGTTCGATACGGTGCTTTGGTTGCTTCCAGCATCATCGTACACATTATCCAAGTCTTCGGAATCTAAAAAACAAACAAACAAAAAAAGACAAAAAAAAAAAAAAAAATCAGATCTTTGTTTTTGATGGTTATCTCACGAACATTTTTTTCTTTTCCATAAAAAAATACATCAAAGAAACGGTCTGCGCCTTTACTGAAACCCTGTAAATCTACATATATTTAAGGGCATATTTCCATAGCATAATAGGAAATAAAAGGACATTTGGGAAACTACAATCAATATAGTGGAATTTTCCCAAAATTGTGTTATATTTAAAAAAAAAGACGTAGAATAGCTTATTGTGTTTATTGCTAATAACTAGTGTGTTATGGGTATTTAACCTCTAATTGCATTATTTCCATGTGTTAAAACATACATATACGCACACATATACTTACATACTATTTTTTTGTATTGTTATTATTTAAAAAGCAGAGAAAGTAGGAGTTAACAGCAAGAATCCAGGGCAGTCATTGCAGGGAGATATGAGAAATATTAGAAACATTTGCAGAATTTTTTCTCTTTTTTTTTTTTTATTGCATTAAAAAACACATTTTAGAACATCTTACCAAAAATTTAAGGAAAAATAATTTAAGATATATTAACATGATATTTATTTTTATCTCTGGCAGCCACTATACTTACAGTTGCTTGTAGTAGTAACAGAATCATCGCTCGCTGTTTTTCCACTAGGAGAAATAAACAGTACGGGGAAATGTCAATTTTATTAATAATGACATTTAAACCAAGATAAAAGTTCAAAAACTGACCTTTCAACCTCGATATAATCATCAGACGAAACAAAGTTTTGTCTCAGGTATGGTCTTCCCAAGATCAAAAGGTCTTGATAAGCATCAATTACCGAAACAGGAATAAAGCCATCTGGGGGGGATATAAAAAAATAAATAAATAAATACACCAACCTGTTACAATAATTTCTTATGTGAAATCATATTGAGTTGCGTGTGTTGCATAATTATGCTTTGCATAAAAATTGGCTACAAAAAAAGTTATTACTACTCTAGGTTGTAGACTTTTTGGGAAATATATGGTCTTCTTCACCATTAAAAAAGGCTGCTAGAAGAAAATTAGAAATCCTCCCTTTATCTGCAGACTGCCACTGGTATCAGTCATGTGATATTTTTGTTGATATTTCCTGCTCAAACACCACCTTGAGTTGGTGCTTTATGGCAATGCTCATGAAGTCCTTCCTCCATAGACTTTCATTAGTCAGAGAGTCCGGCTGAGTGATTAAGACACAGGCAGTATGATAAGGAGTCAGGACTAGTGTTTGTCCAGTAGATTGGGCTCAGACAATAGAATAATGAAATGGTTAATATGCAGCTGCCTGAAAACATAATGCAAAACCCAAGAACTAATTTAAAAAAAAAATAAATTGCAAATGTATACCAGTATGTGTGTACATTATATATATATTTTTGCCTATTTTTGTTTTTTAAAAAAAAAAATACATTGTGTACTGAATTCAAAAACAAAGAAACTTACAGTTGCCTTTATCATTTCGCGCGAGCCATTTTCCAGGCGGGCAGTCGGTGGTATTAATAATTTCCACAAGTTCCCCCTTCCTAAGGATCAGCATATCCTTCCCACCTTTACAGTCCTCTTTAACACTCATCTTGTAAACAGCATTTTCTGAACCAGTTATCTAGAAATAGTTACGGAAAACCATTTTATACCAAAACATCATTATATACCCTACAATTCATATAAATGTCACATTGCCAAATGTTAAAAGGGGAAAATATATATATTTCCATAATACCTGGAAACAAAAATAAAAAAAATTTATGATTTAATAATTTATATGTAATATATATTATATATTGCATATAAATAATATGTAATATAATATATATATATATATATATATATATATATATATAACATATAAATCAGTATATCATTTTTTTTTATTTTTGTTTTCAGGTATTATGGAAATATATATTTTTTCCCTTTTAATGTATAAAATAAAAAAAATATATATATAATATGATAGAAATATCATTAAATAATCTGCTACAACCCAGTTTGCATCATTTATACCCCCAGAATCCCTAAAATGTCATGAAATTAATTTACCTGGAATTTTTTTCTTAACGCCAATTGACGTTTTCCAATTTTCGCACATTTCGCACCCATTGGCAATGCAACGGGGTTTGTTTCTGCGAGGGGAATGCCTTCGTCATGGGAGTTCTTATAACTAAAAAAAATAAGTAAAAAGTATATTTTGTATGCGCTCTCCGGCAACAAATTCCCAAATCAGATAAAGTGGCATTCTCTAGAACACAAAAAAAAAAAAAAAAATGGATAATTTTTAGCCAAATAACTTTTTCGAAGACTTTTGCGTTACTTTTTTTGATCAGTAGGCTGGACTGACCACTTCGACAATTCTCTTTGCTTAGACAGGCGCCAGAAATATTACCATCTACGCTGAACTTGAAGGCACGAAGGCACGCGGATGGAAGGCGCACTAGTGATGCCATAGATCAAGTTCTCTTTGCGTTGGGGAAAATGAAATATACTGGGATTAGCATTTCTGCTATTTCTAGGTTACCTGGGCTGCTTGTAGCCATCCGCAACCTGGGGGAGAAAAAAAATATGGAAGAGTTAAAATGAAAAATGTTGGGCCTGAACGGATACAATTTTGCCTCTAAATAAACCAGACCCAACAGCTTACAGCCTTTTTATTTCTCTTGTGCGCCAATTGTGATTATTCAGGAGTCTGAATACACCCCCATGCCCCACAATGTTTGTCCCACAATGTTTGTCCGCAGGGAAGCTGCTTAGCAGACTAGTGTACCCCAAAAAAAATAAAATAAAAAATAAAAAAGTACAATTCCAAAACCTGCCACTAGGGGCACATGTGTTACGAGTGTTTATTCTTTGTGGAGTGCATGCGCAGTCAGGGCCGGCCTTTGGGGTGTGCAACCTGTGTGACCGCACAGGGCGCCACACTCCAGGGGGCGCCGCCGTGGGATCCGCCACCGCCGCACGGTCCGCCGCCGCGCGGTCCGATGCCACCGTAGCGTACCGCTGCCGCCAGCAGCGTACCTAGCGGGGGGCGGTCCACACCGGGTGGCGCTCATCAGGGGGGCACCCGGCACCCCTCCAGAGACGGACAGTAATGTCCGCCGCTGGAGGAGCAGGCTCGCAAGGGAGCGGTATCGGAGGTCTTTAACAGACCTCCGGCTCCCTTGAGTTATTTTAAGCCGGTTCAAGGATCTCCCTCCGATACCGCTCCCTTGTGATCCGCGCGGGAACAGCTGCTGTGCGCCCGGGGCTTGTTGTCAGATCCCGGCGCACAACACTGAAGCCGCGCCCACCGCTGTCTGTGCCCTCTGACCCGGAAGAAGACATAAGAACTGAAGAAGAGGACCGAAGAGAAGGAAAAGGAGCTGTAAGGAGAAAAGAGGAAAGGTAGGAAAGCATTCAGTGAGAGTGGATTGGTATGTGTGTGGATTGGTATGTGTGTGGATTGGTATGTGTGTGGATTGGTATGCGTGTGGATTGGTATGCGTGTGGATTGGTATGCGTGTGGATTGGTAAATGTGTGAGAGTGATGGGTGTTATGCTGTACCATTTCCAATGTCTTTTTCATGATCTAATTATGCTCTAAAAATACATCATAACTCCCATCATTCTATACTGTTCCATACAGTGGCAGTGCTGGGAGGCAGAGGCCTTGCACCCCCATCGCAGGACTCCTGAAAGGTAAGGTAACTTCAAAGAGGGAAAGGGTAGATAGTTAGGAGAGGGTAGATAGGGAGAAGGGAGTGAGACAGGGGAAAGGGGGTAGATAGGGCAATCATACTCCTATCATGCCAAGTCTGCGAGTACATCCTGGAATCTGGGTATGCCTGGGCATGATAGGAATGTGATTGCTGTTAATTATATAATTAATATTGTTATTTAATTGTTTTGTCCTATTTTGGTGTGTTACTTACTTTAAATAAGCGTTAGATTTTTTTATGGTGTGGGTGGGGTCATATTCGGTTTTGGCCAGGTAAATGCCGTACTTTCGGTTTCAGTCCAGAATTCGTTTCGGTGCATCCCTACTACTAAGCCAGACAATGAAGTGGTAGGCCTAGACCACAACAATGTTTGGCGTAGTATATAGTGATTGGGGTTTTGTTACAAGTTTTTATTCCTTTCTTTTTTTGGGATGGGGGGGCACCAGAGGAGTAGTCCGCACAGGGCGTCAGAACACCTAAGGCCGGCTCTGTGCGCAGTAGACCTAAGAGAGTCCAGATCCCTGCCAGTGGTGAACTTACTTCAGAGCGGGAATCAGGTTGATCATCTGCATTATCTAAAGAACCTAAAAGGGGAGAAATAAAAGCGAAATTCGTATGTTTGTGGTACAGGTCTCCCACGAGCCACAAAATGAGTGTAACCATGCATTAAAATCTTTTATCCAGATTTAGCAAAGTCTCAGTCCTAGGTTACCCCGCTTATTTTATACATTCTGCACTTATTTTTTCAATCCCATAAAATAATAATAATAATAATAATAATAACGTATCACAGCCATTTTTGGCATCTAGAAGGTTAACACCCAATTATTGTGAAAAGAAGGCATCGACACAGGATTAACGTGGATTAATAATGAGCCAACAGAGCTCAATTTACATGCAATGCCCCAGATTTTAATACTCTCTGATCACAGCGAGTACGGTTTCAAAGTATTACTCTTTTGGGGTTTATTCACTAAATGGAGAGCTTGCAAGACTCTGTATAATGTATAGTTCAAGGCGCAAGTAGAGTGAAGAAATATCAATGATTTAACTATACATTATACAGGGCAAGCTCTCCCTTCTCCAAAGCTCATGATAGCTCTCCTTTTAGTGAATAGACCCCAGTATGTTTTATCACTGTAAATAAATACATTTAAAAAAAATGGATATTGCCACATTGGTCCCAAATAAGTTTCATAGGAATGACCAATGATAACAGAGGACAATGCATAGTTACATAACCTTAGTTTACATTTGAAGAGGGGACCTTTGTACTCTTGAAAGCTTATTTCATGAACATAGGTCCACCAGACCAAGACCTGCAAAGTAACTTACCAGCATCTTCCTCGGAAAAACTCTCAATAGTTTCTATTAATTCTCTCAGAGGTCCTTCAAAGCAATATTGCTCGTCATCCGGGACTGGACTAGAAAACAGGTACGTGAAAAGCTAGTTTAATACACAAACATGCTACAAAGTAATAAAAAAAAGTAAAAAAAATAATATTATTAATAATAATAAATAATAATAATAATAAAAAAACATTATGCATCATTATGGGCAAACTCCATGATTCCCAACAATAACTTTGTATAATTATAACAAAGCAAAAGCACAATGCGCAAAGCCCATGTTCAGTAAACGGCTTCTTGAGCCGCTTCCAGAATTCTTAGAAGTTTAAAGATTATTAATACGTACGGAATATTTGGCACTTCGTACACCTCTTCTGGTTCTGGAGAAAAAGAAAAAATAATAATCAGTGTCGACGCAGTTCATTTTGGAGTAGAATGCGAAGAACAAGCACCGGAGACGATTTAAAAAGAAAAAAAAAAAAAAAGTATCTGAAAGGCATGATCAGCGCGATGCCTAAAATCATGCTTTGCCACATAAAATAGTGGAATTCACCTTTATACAGAATTATTGTTATACTGTTACATATCTGACCGCACCATTTAATGCTTGTACATTTAAATTGAAATTTCGCACCTTCGAGTTCACCAATCTTTTGGGGGGGACCGCTGCATCCTAGAAAAGAAAAAAAAAAAGTCACCAAACTATATTGGCCCAATCAAGATTTTACAGCTTTATTTTTGTCTGGTTTAAGAGTGGTTAAAATCATTACATAAAAAAATATAAAAATATTTTTATAAAAACATTTTTCTCCCCCAATTTCTCTCTCAAAGAATGCATTTATTTCTCCCTTAATATCATTTCATATTTCACTGTGATTGCCCCCTTGGCGTTATAAGATGTTATAAGATGTTGGGTCGCCACCAGGAATTTAGTGTGGGGGGGAAAGTTTGTTTCATTACGTTCTCCATATTCAAGTCAGTTGAAACCAAAACTCTCCAGCAAAAACCCAATTTATAGAAAACGAATAGGAAATTTGAGTCACAACAAATATTGTCCGATATTTATATTCAAAACAATCAGAAAAATTAAAGATATTTGGACAGAGAGGAGAGCTTCGGCGATCTGCGATCATTTAGTTTACATATCAGTGAAACTCCATATCCATAAAATCAAAAGATACACCACGTCTATGTACAGGCTGTGAAGAAAAAAAACATTCTTGACTTCTAAGTTCTTATAGAGCTTCTTTACTTATCAATTACAATTAAAAATACTAAGATTAACCAAAAATATCCACCGGAACATCACATTTCCAATAAAAAAAAAAAATAGTCTTACCGATGGTCAGGTTTCTTTCCTCTTGTAACTTTTTCATGAACTTTTGAAGATCCACCGTAGGGGGTCTCGCTGGTTTGGGGGGTTTTGGTCCTAGTAGATTGCAAGAACTGAGAGGTCTTAATATAGGAGCGTTATTTAATCCAGAGACTTTCTTCTCAGGCAGAAGAGCCGATTTTCTTCCTGAAACACAAATATTTAATATGGAAAATACCAACCAAGAGATCATAGATGGTTGGTCCATAATATGCTAATTTGATGATATCTAACGATTCTTGACATCTGATACTTTAAGAGAAGCAAATATACCTCCAGCCGCACATTTTTTTTGACACCTTCATTTAGATTTATGCGCCTTAACTTTACCGCCATCATTGCTCAATGGATAACTTACTTTCAGCATGCGGAGAATTATCCACGTTTCCACGGGACTGGTCTCTGGGATTTGAGTCCGACGTGATTTCAAACGGCAACAAAATGTCGGACGCTGGCGAGGAATCGGAATGATAACTGGAACCACAATTTTCATGTACTTCTTTGAAGACCTCAAATTGGTCGCTTGTTACGTAGAGTCCTTCCTCCTCGGTCTGGTTGACTACTGGTGGAGAGGCATCATGGTGAGAATGGCGGTTACATCTTGGGATCAACAGTAATTCCTTGCTGATGGCACTGGCAACAAATTTGTAGTGCTCATCAGCTACAGCATGGTTGACTGGTGATGAGATAGAAGGTCCAAGTTGCACGCGTGGTGGTGGTGGTGGGGAACTAGCATGCAAGCGATCTTTCTCCACCATAACCGGTGGTCTCGGTTCAACAGTTTCATAGCACTCTTCAGGAGGCATCTGCTTTTTCGGCGATGAACAGGTAAAGTCTGTTTTTATATCGTTTGACAGAGAAAGCCGGTTATAGAGCTGTAGAGCATTGCTACACTTGCCATCAGCTTCTCTCCTAGACGGATCCGTGATACTCAAGGTACGTCTGAACGGCTTGTTTAGTTTCATTGATTGATCCTCTAAGTCAGCCTTGCTCCTCTGATCCTTATGAGGAACCTTAGGACCAGCACCAGGGAAGACTTTTGGTTTTAGCGGAACCTTAGGCTTCTCCGAAAGTTGAAAAGGAGTCGTTTTGTGATCTTCTAAAGCATCTATCACCGTCCTGATTGCTGGATTACTGCGAATGTTGTGGATTTTCGGTCCTTCGGTCTTCGTTGGCGGAAAATGACTGCTGTCTGACGGTCGCGCACATGATGTTATTTTCTGGAACGTTTCCCGAAGTGATTTGAAGTCTGTGGTCTGTTCCTGGAATAAAAAGAAAAAAAAAATTTGGGGAGGGGAGATAATTAAACCATAAATAAACAGGAAAGGAGAATAGACTGTTTTCTGTACACACACAGATGGCGGATACCTCGTCTGCATCGGCTGTAAATACGTGGAAAGCTTATGAACAAATTCAATATACAAGCGATATAAATAATTCAGAACAGGAGAATGGAGGGCTACTTCAACTATATTAAAAAGCAATAAAAGTTAAAGAAATAAATGAAAAATAATCCCCAAGTACAACTCAGACCAGGATCTATACATCGTAAAAAAAAAAAAGTATAATTTTATATAGCAATAGTTTTTTGTGGAATACCCATTACCATTACCTTCCTGGCTTATTTCAGAGGATCACAGAGCAAAAAAAAAAAAAAAACTGGTAAAGAAATGGATAGCTAAAAGGTCTAAATTGGGTCCTTTAAAAAATATTTATCAAACGCAATTAGTATTTAACACGGCTATTTCTGTAAAATTTTAATATATGGAAAAAAAACTTTTTTTTTTAATATATTCTCTGTACACGAGTCCATCGACCGCAGACGGAGAACAGAGCTTGCATATTGTTTCTACCAAAACATTGCATTTGTTTTTATTGTTAGGAATAAAAATAGGGATAATGATTGTAGAAAAAGAAAGGATCTTTGTTATATTTGTTTATGAAATATCACAGGTTCCAAGCCTGTTTCCTCTAATAACAAAATGAAAGGCAAAAAATAAATAAATATAAGATTTATCATCCCTTCTACGCGTCTATAAACACCTCTAGATTTACCCATTTGTCCTGGAAACCTTTAGGAGTTTCATAGGAGATTTTCCTAGGACAATTTCACCCACTGCCCAGACCAGAATTCTTCCCTAGGGGCCAGAATCCTATATTCTCTGCCTCGCCGTACCAGTTGTCTGGCACCGCGAGTCTCGCGCAGGGATACGGGACTGGAATTTATACGTAGGCCAGCCAAATGTAATGGATTATTGGGCTCAGTTTCATTAGATACCCCCAGGCGTGATTACTGGATCTAAACACTAAATGAAACAGAACCTGCCTTGCAAAGTGAAATAGACTAAAAGGCCTCAAAAAGCAGCACGTGACGGCACGATCTAAAGAAATTCTAAAACAGAGGAGAAACAAAGTCCTTGGTTCCAGCCAACCCCGGTGAGAGCCATCATCTGGAAACAGAGAAAACTTGGAAGATAAGTGAACCTTCCCAGTGGTGGTCGTGTGATGGTCTGGAGGTACCTCGGGACCTGGGAGATTTTTGGCCATAATTAATGGAACCATGAAGTCTGCTCTACCAGAAAATCCTGAAGGCCATCGGTTCCTGACCAAAAGCTCAGTTAGGTTAAGGAGCAGGACGATGATCTGAATAACACAAGCAAGTCCACCTCTAACTGGCACAAAAGAAACAAAATTAAGCATTTTGGAAGCCAAGTCAATATCCTGACTTGAACTCGATTGAGATGCTGTGACAGGACCCTAAAAAAAAAATAAAACAAAACCAAAAAAAACAAAACCAACAAAAAAACAGTTCTACCAAAATGTGATATAAAAGATCCAAACCACAAACATTTGATTGCAGTTGTTCCCACCATAGGGTCTCACAAGCAGTTTTTAGGTTTAGGGGGCAATTACCTTTTGAAAACGGGTGATTTGGGTTTCGATTAACTTTTTACCTTTATTAAATGAAATCTTTAAGAGCTCGTTTACTCTGCTTGTCTGTCTTATTTTATAAATTAATTGGATGATCTGAAACGTTTCAATGTCACAAATATGTAAAAAAAACAGAATAAACAGAAGGGGACAAACTTTTTCACAACACTGTTAGTATGTTGATGTGTGGGTTTGGGGGTGAGCTTAGGGTCCCCCAACCTTATGTCTCAGACGCCCCTGCCACGAGCCATTGTCTCAGGGAATCCAGCTCGGCTTGCTTGCAGACGGTGATCCAGTTACCGCCAGTCACTCATTGCTCCTTCGGGCTTTTTAACGAAATCTATACCATTTCAGAGCCAAAAAAAACAGAATTTTTTACTGCAGGTGCCGGAAGAGAAGATCACCACTGGCACCCAGGCTCGGCGGATTGACGGCTGCAGCCCATAAGCTGCAGCTACAGAAAACGTGATCTATAGTATCTCAGTAGATCCCACATTTTCAGAAAATTGTGTAAAATGAAGAATAACTGACACTAACCAAAAAAATGAAAAGCAGTCTGTAGTAATTCCCTCTCAAGGGACCAGTCCAGTAATTAAGGGGGTCTTCAAGAAACACCCTTTAGGATGCATAGGGGCAAATATGGCCCAAAACACTAAAACAATTAGGACGCCAGGGCTGGCGCTCAAATGGGCCACACTACTGTGCATGCGCAGTATGCATAGAATTAAATGTGCGGCCCCAAATCCTGCTGCCCCCCCCTCATCTCTTCTTCTGTCCGTTAAAGCAGCGATTGGGGCTGGGATATAACATTATGGCCCATTTGCGGCCCTTGAGGACAGGAGTTGCTCGGGGGGGGGGGAGGCCAACTGCCGTCCGGACTGGTCAAAGTATCCTAAAAAAAGCCAGTCCGTCCTTGGGCCAACCCGCTTCCGAGGCAGGAGTAGAGCGGCAGCCCCTGAGAATCTGCCCATTCACCCCAAGACCCTAAAATTGGGGTAAAAACCCTGGCGGTGCTCAGGCGCGCTCGGTTTATTTTCTGCTATTTCAGGAAAAAAAAAAAAACAACTATAAATATGTAAATAATGTAACAAAACAAGAAACTCTGCATGCACGAAATACCTCATAACGCACAAAACCGACTTCAGGGAAGTTAAAAAAAATTTTTTTGCCTGGAGAAAAGATCAGTCTTTATGTAAAGACGCAAAGGGGAATTCCGGTGCAAACGTATACAAATCACGTAATCACCATAGCAACCGTGTTCCTTCCTGCCCAGTGCCAAGTTTCAACCTCTTTGCACCAGAAGCCAATAATCTTCTCGCCGTACTCCAATTGGTGGATAGTTAATAACTGATTAAAGGGACAGTTTAATGTCTCCGACAGTCTCACCAAAATAATGCATTTTAAAAGAAAGAAACTGCACCTACAGAACTGCATCAGTCCCTCCATGGGTGACTTCTCATTGGCTATACCATTCCATACATCCCAACAGTCCCAGTTTTCAAAGGACAGTCCTGATTGTCAGGCACCGTCCCGTCGCGGTGGAGGACATAGGCCGAAGGGGGGGGGGGGTATGATGGCTGGAAAGGGAAATTGGATGCCGCTCTGTATTTAAACATTGTGTCTCTCCGCAGGTTCGGAAGGAAGAGGCGCAGATAAAAAACATCAAGACCGACCTCTACAGATGTGCTTTAAACATGGACGGCATAAATAAACTCAAACAGAACAGCCGCGACATGTACCACAAATACGCGTTGGAGGATACGGTGAGTATTTGCCCTCCATACACCCTATGTGTTATGTGATATATTATACAGCCCTATAGAATGTTTGCATTCGGGGAGATTCGGTTTCCCTAATTAAAAAAAAAAAGTGACTGTTTTACCCAAATGACCAAAAAATGAAATACCTTTTGGGGTCATATATTGTCTCCTAAATTCCCATCCCCTGGGGTTAACGGGTAAAGAAAACTCCCCTTGGAGGGGCATGAACCTCCTCCCGTGCCTCTACCCCCCCCATGCCTGCCCTGTAAATGGATTATAGGAATAGTAGGGACAGAAATACGGTCCTAGTAATCCCTGGGTGCCCCCCCCATGCCCCTCTTTCCTCTCCTGATGCCCCCTCTTTTCTAGGAGGTCGGAATGTTTGCTGGGTATGAGGGTATCGCAGGGTTCTACAGCCCTAAAAGCCCCAATAATGTGAATACTTAGATGTCTGGCATTAGTAGGGTCAGAGTACGGGGCGATTCCTTACTAGACCCTAAAATAGTTAATTATGGAGTCAAAAAGAGTCAACCTTTGGTCTTTTAAATCTTAAGAACATCCTTATTCTGCATTTCTGTTATATATTAAAAATCTTAATGTTTGACGAATATATTTGGTGTAAAATTAAAGATGCTCTTAAAATACTTTTTTTTTTTTTGAAAACGGGATCCAGATTGGACGCCCAAATAAAAGAAAATCTCTTAAATTTTTAACAATTTAACAGCATTTTGAGCAAAAATCTGCACGTTTTATCGTTTTCATGAGTCTCCCAGCTAACTGTGAAATCCAGCGACCGGGCTCTTCACACAACTTTATTCCTATAGCACCAACAACTCCCACAGCGCTTCACACAGTCCCTACATTCAAAGGATCCGACAGAACTAGAACTGACCGACTAAGATTAATTGATACATTGGGCAAAGAGGAGCCGACTCACAAGAGCTTACAATCTATAATACGCAGATTACCCAAACATAGATAAAACGATAACAGATCCACAGCACCTTTCCAATTAACCCCTGCAGTGCAATCAGGTAAAATAAGACCGACCCAACTATAATACCAAAGTATTCGTATTTTAGTAAAATATATCCAGTTCACAACATGAATAATCTTTGAGAATTCTCACAATTCACCCCAATCTCAAGCTTTTTTTTTGCCCCAACCTCAGGGTCTGAAGGTAAATGAGTAAATGATCACAGTCCGGAGCTGATTATTACCTATTCTACTTGAGTTTAATGAATACGTGCTTTTCACGCATTATATCACACGTGAGATCTCTGCTTGAAAAGAGGTGGATTCTTTTAGAATAAAGAATCTAAGCCATTGTTTCCACAATAACATAATAGGGATAATATAATAAATAAATATATATATATAAGTTTGCTCTCACCGTTTGCTCGTCCATACTTCCTTCTCTGGCTCCAGGTCACATTCTGGGTTTTTTCTTCTTAAATATTTTTTAAAGTCTTTCACTTCCTTCTATACGAGAAGCCGGCGCTCACAGCCTTCTTTCCTTCTTTCCATACCTGAGTACACCTGCAGCTGCTCTGATTACACACAAACCCAGCCCTTTTTTTGTGCGAAAGAGAAGGAGATCGCGGGGTGGAATGGCAATACACCGAATCTGGCGACTGTCCGGTGACCTTAACCCCTTGGGACCCGTTCTCATGCGCGACGAAGGCGGCGATGGCAGCACCGTGCCTTTATTCACTGAAAAAAGGGCATTTTGGGCCATTTACCATTGCTTTACTTTTGCCCATATCCCTCCAGCACTGAAAGTGTTAATCGTTTTAGTACTTTGTAACGCATACCACCCAAGTGTCCCCGTTCAGGAGGAACAGTCACTATATCCTATATATATCCTATATATCTATTCTTTCCTCCCCTGATGCCCGCCAGGGGAGTAGAACGTTCTGCTACCTTGAGAGCCCCGGCCCAGGGGTATTTCTATTATTTTATTATTATTGTGCTATTCTTCTTCGTAGGTCCCGATGAGGTGTCGGACGTGGAGCGGGCGGGTTTTCTCCTTGTTCAGATCCTTTTAGTGATCCCTTGTGTATTGAACGACTGCAGAATTTGTAGGCCCCCGTTACCCTTATGAAGGGCCACGGAGAACTCATGGTGGTAGCCCCTGTAGGTCTGAGTGGAGCCCGGGGCAAGCGCTCCTCCATAACCTTATCATTCCTTGTTATAAGGGGGCCTGGGGGGGGCAGCGTCCCTCGGCAACCCAGCAATGAAACCGTAAACTATTCGTCATAGAAACAAAAACGGACTATTCTAGATACTATTTCCCATTTCAAGTTAAAAATCTGCAGAATATCTGGATTTTATCGAGTGCGTCGATACCGGGAAGTCCTGAATCTAAGACGGGCCCAAGAACCGATTAAGCAGGAAAAGCGGGCAGCTAGACGGCGACCGGGGGGCTCTGATCTGCCGGCACATCCTACGTTTCTATCAGTGTTTTTGTTTCCGATATTACATTATTTTGTTACTTGTTTAGTCTTTTGTTTTAGTTTACATTAGAAAAGTTACATTTTAACACTTCCGTTACGTTTCCCTGGAGATGATTGAATTTATTACACATGTGGGTCGCCCCTCTTTCGGAATCGTTTCTTTGATCGCGGTTTAGTATATTTATTACCTGCGGACACCGTTTGGGGTAAACAACCATTTATTAGATATTCAGATGGGGGGTAATTTAACAATAGAGGATGCGCGGGCTACGCTCTGGATCGCAGGGATCTTCTTTGGGCATCTGACCCGAGGCAGGATTCCGGTCACAGAAGAGGCTTAAAAAAACCGAGAAGAATACAGAGATTAAAGCTTCAGTTCCACCTACTCTGCTGAATGTAACACTTTTTACACTAAATACTGCATTAGAAGGGTTATTCCTCGCCCTGCGACTGCCCCAAACCCTTCCCAGAAACAATTCCATACGTTTTGTTAAGCTTTGGATAATGGATAGTGAACGGTAAGAGAAAGTCAGAGTTTCGGGGTTTTTGGGCAGGAATTGATCAGAAAACAGGTAGAAATTGCTATGAGAGTAAAGTTTTTTTTTTACTTGTTTTAGGGTTTTTTTTTACCTTTGGGGCCCGTGAAGCTCCCCTTTTTGTTTTTCAGTTGTAGCTCAAGGTCACGCGCTTTCTTGTTCTCCGTTTTAATCTCCTCACGCAGCTCTTTGATGGTTTCCATGAGAATGGCGTTTTGCTGCACAAGACATTAATTAATAGTACCTTACAGGACCCGTCTAATACCCCCGACACCCCAACTACAGAAGGACCCGTATTAAAGTACCCTAACCCTCTGCGAGTACTTTAATATGCATTCTTTATTTGTGAAAAAAAAAAAAGGTAAAAGCTGCAGCCCTGCTGCTGCTGCCCTCCTCCTACAAGGCCAGGCAGGTGAGTATGAGTATGAGCCGCTGGCTGGAGTGTTTAACTAGCAGGGAGCTGAGACGATGGGGTTATTACCTTTATGACCCGTGAGATTTCACTCTCGTGGATTTTAGCGTCTCTCTTCCAGGTGTTCTTCACTGTGGCCAAAGTGAGCCCGATCCGCTCCCGCTGGGCAGGGAGTCCCTGGCGGGCCATGCGGTCCTCCACTTTTTCCTAAAAGACAGGAATCCGAAGCAGACAACGATGACGAGGACTTCTCGAAAATGTGTTACCAGGACTGTATTTCTGTCGCTAATATACCTATAATCCATTTACAGGGCAGGCATGGGGGGGGTAGAGGCACGGGAGGAGGTTCATGCCCCTCCAAGGGGAGTTTTCTTTACCCGTTAACCCCAGGGGATGGGAATTTAGGAGACAATATATGACCCCAAAAGGTATTTCATTTTTTGGTCATTTGGGTAAAACAGTCACTTTTTTTTTTTTAATTAGGGAAACCGAATCTCCCCGAATGCAAACATTCTATAGGGCTGTATAATATATCACATAACACATAGGGTATATGGAGGGCAAATACTCACCGTATCCTCCAACGCGTATTTGTGGTACATGTCGCGGCTGTTCTGTTTGAGTTTATTTATGCCGTCCATGTTTAAAGCACATCTGTAGAGGTCGGTCTTGATGTTTTTTATCTGCGCCTCTTCCTTCCGAACCTGCGGAGAGACACAATGTTTAAATACAGAGCGGCATCCAATTTCCCTTTCCAGCCATCATAACCCCCCCCTTCGGCCTATGTCCTCCACCGCGACGGGACGGTGCCTGACAATCAGGACTGTCCTTTGAAAACTGGGACTGTTGGGATGTATGGAATGTTTTAGACAATGAAAAGTCACCCATGGAGCGCCAGGTCTTATTGGGGCGATAAAGTACAGATTTCATAAAACGAAAAGAGACCAAGGAGCAGCAAAAAGAGAATCTTCAGTTAAGAAACGGCAGTTATTAACTCTTTACCTTCTCCCTGTGCCTCTCCATCTCAAGCTCTTTGGCGTTTATCTGGTTCCTCAGCTGGGAGACGATGAATTGCCGCCCGCTGTGTTCCCTGCGAGCGCGCGCCAGCTCGGCATCCATCTGAGCATAAAAAAGGAGTATTAAATATGGGTGTTTGCGGAAAAAAGGAGTTTTAAATGTTAATTATGGGTGTTTGCGGGGTATGAGAGTAACGCGCGTACTCACAAACATATGTGTTACATATACAATTGCTATTGGTTGGTTAGAAACCCCACCCCCAGCCACACCCCTAAAATAAAATTGTCCCTTTTTTGGGCCAATTTGGATTAAAAAGGGTGTTCTGTTTTACAGATCAATGAAGGGCTTCAAGTATTGTTACTTTAGATAATGACATGGAATTAATATATACATCACAATCTGAAATAATCACATCTAGAAGAAAGATTTCATTTTTATATTAAAATGACTATAATTATTCTTACTTTTTTTGCAAGTAAACGCTTTTATTTACGCTATCAGTGATGTCATGGAGGCTGTCAGAGACCAGAATGACATCATAGAGCATTATGTGTTTTTGGGACAGCTCCATCTTTATCGTGGTGGCTTTACTGAGAGGCTGGTAGATAAATGGGACAGCATCCCAGCAGAAATGGTAGATCCCCCCCTGCAGAATCCGCTCGATTTAAAGAGACCCCTCGGCTGTCAATGCATCAAAGTGTCCCTTTAACTTCAGTTAAATCTCCCAGCGAGAAGAGGAAACGCCACATATGAAGCCAGCGCACCACCTGCTGGCAGCTTTAAGGAATTACATCTTGCAATAAAAATTAATTGAAACAAAATTGACAGTTTTTAATAATAATTTTAGCACCTTACATTTTCTTGAATTAGAATTTTCAAATCAGACTTATTTAAAACTTTTTTGGGGGGATGAAAAAAAAAGTTTTCATCGGAATGAATGAATTTAGTAAATTGGTATTCTGTAATTGGTGCATTATTTTATTTTGTGTGAGTTCTGTTTGGTTAATCTCCAAATCTTCCAATATTTGTAATATGATCCCAAATTCCATCTGAATTTAATGGCGATATATAAATCAATTAACATTCAGTGTATGTAATGTAATTGTTCCCTAATAAGGAGTAAGAACCATTACGTTCTGATTTTATAAAAATCTTTCAGCAAGCAGAGCAGTTGCTCTTAGGGATAACCTGGCAAGGGTTGCAGTAAAAGGATAGATATTCGTGTTTGATCCATTAAATGGACTGTCTGATGTCCCATACAGTCACACCAGCAACAAATGCATTAAAGTGCCTTGCAAATACTTTAATATGCATTCTTTTCATAGCAAAAAAAACCCCAAAGACCCACAGACTTCGCCATTCTCCCTGTTGACCAGATTTTGTACCAGTTTTGGCAGTACCTGGAAATCATGACTGTCCCTTAAATTCCAGGACACTTGGGAGGTATGAGTAATCTGAGACAACCCCCTCAAAAAATACCCGCTTATAAATACCATAAATTGCGGAAGAACAAATATATTTAAAATGCTGATACGGCAATATCTTTGTTTCTTCGTTCTCCGCTCTGTAGCTTAATGACCTTCATTTCAGGTCAGATAACAGAGTCCATACCATGCTGTTTGACCAATGAAACCTTGGGATTCTTTAACTAAAAACAGTTCTTTTCCCAGGTAAAATCTCTCCCCTGGCGTTATCCGATGAGCCAGACTCTCCTCTGTGCAAATAGCGGTTGTTTGGGCTCAGTCAATGTTTGTAGAACGATGACAAAGAGAACAATGGTGGCCCAACGCACGCCGACTCTTTCTAACCCCTGTTGGGCAACTTCTCTTCCAGTTTACCAGAATCAGTAAAATACACAGCTGTCAATGATTAAATAGTCAACCTGGAGCCTCTCACTACCTTTTCGCCCCATCATTAAAAGAAAAAAGTTTAGGAAAAAAGGCAAAATGCGGGCTGGGAAATGTATCTTTCTTTTAATATTCGGCTTCGTCCAATTCGTATCACTTTGGGCCATCGATAAAGACCTTGAGAACGGCGAGATTTCCCAATCGCACAGGTAAGGACGCCAAAAATATACGGTTTGAAATTTACCTAAAAATTTAGTTCGGCGCTTATTGTTCTGTTTAGAGCTTTTCATATCCCAGAAGAATTTTTTTTTTGTAAAATCTGATTTTTTTTATAAATATTTTTGGGTCCTGTTTTTCACAGTTAAACCACGTATTACTAGCCAATATTATAATTATTAGTATTTATTGTTTTATATAGCGCCATCATATTCAGTAGTGATGTGCAATAACACTTATGTTCCAGTTTATAAGAATAATATGAGAATTCCTGGGAACTCTTAGATTTTGCCCTTACGTCTCCGGGTTTTTGCTCCATTCTCATGGGGAAAGGGCATATTCTCCGGTCACATGGTCTGGATCATACATAAGACTCCCAGTTTGTGCTTTTGGTTTTTTGTTGTTGTTTTTTTTTTTTTTTGGTTGATATCCCTGCTTGAATGCAGGTGACTCAATAAAGTGTATGTTTAAATAATGACAAGTCAAGGTTTCCACGAAGACCGGTATTAGCGCTATTTGGGTAACACGATAAGCGAGTCACTACATAGGCTCTTCATGAGGGCTAGTAAAGGGTTAATATTTTATGATTCTCTGGGTGACCTCATTTAGAAAGTCCCCAGGTGTGAGTATGCGGCTAGACTGTTTGATCCGCAGGGTATATTTTGCGCCTATATAAGGCCATATTGGTTGAAAATGGGTGAAATATAGAATTTCACATCCACAAGAGTTGCTGGAAACTCTGGCTTTTTTGCCTAAATTTGTAAAGCAATGACAATCACAAAATGTTGTAGAAAGCCCCTAATTTCTACCAACCAACACCAGGCTACATGCATCAGTCCCAGAGTCATCATCTATATAATGACCTATGTATATATGTATATATGTGTATGTATATATATGTACGGTATGTATATGTAT
Source organism: Spea hammondii (assembly GCA_029215755.1). NCBI lineage: Eukaryota > Metazoa > Chordata > Amphibia > Anura > Pelobatidae > Spea > Spea hammondii. The sequence continues at coordinate 50,431,299 of JARDYJ010000007.1, forward strand.
ATATATATATATATTATATTATATTTATATATGTTATTTCACATCACCTGTGACATATGTGTTGGTGAAAACTCACATGCAGGAAGATTTTTCCTGTGAAACTTATTATTAATTATTATTATTAATTATTATTATTATTATTATTAATCTCATATGTGACAGCTTCCATATGATCTAAATCAGCCACAGGGGCATTCCTTTCTTATAATGTACCCCCTTTACCCCATCCAAACGGGCACATATAGTTACTATATGTATATAGCCACCCCATGTCTATATGTATATGTATGCCACCCCATGCCTTGCTCAAAAGCTTTGTCAATATTAACTTAGATTAGAGATTCAAGGAGTGTGGAAGTTTGTGGCTCTATTATAGATTTCCACCCAGAACCTTCTACCAGCTATTTTTCCCATGTAAATAAGTGTAAATTTGCTTAAGGAACTTTAGTTTGTAGGCATATAGGAACTTGCAAAAGCTTGAGGAGCCCCATTTCACGTGTCTCCTGGAGGTGTCCATGCTTTAGAACTTTATTGTTAATAGTTTCCAAAGTTGTTCTTCTTTAAGAGATGTTACCCCTTAATAGTTCTCAACGTTTCTTCCATGGTCACATTCTGCCACTTATAATATATTGTACATTCATTAAATGTTACCCTCAATCTGTAGCAGGAACATCCGAAGCGTGGAGACGCCGTCACCGGTGGACTGTCGACTAACTCAATGGTCAGAATGGTCTCCATGCTTCCCGTGCAGAAGACTCAAAGTAAGCCCTCTGATATTTAATGGTATTTTTTATTATTATCTACCCCCCCCCCCAACCGTGAGTACATGTGAGGGTATATCGACGATGCTCTTCTTAGGTAAGAAAATGATTGAGTATCTTTCCGAGTGAAGTTGAGGCGTCCAAGAGGGCGTCATGCCCACCGAAGAGAAAACCCAGCATGGAAATCGTCCATTGTTGTAAATAATTAAACAAGTAATTCTAATTAAATGTTTGATCCATGAATAATAATCACCGCTCCAGACAGCTACACCGGTTTTTTAAATAGATTACAGAACATAATTCAGTTAGCAATGAGCTAGATTTTGATTATAAATATTTTAATTACGGCAAATGTCATAAATTTGATTGTTTTCATAACCTACGGTGTAGACATAATTAATGTCGCATAGAGGTAATTGAGATTGACTGAATTAAGTTTTGGGTTTTTTTATAATTTATTTTGATCTAGCTTTGAACTAAATAATGAAAAATTCCGCAAAGTTTACAAGGATTTTTTTAAAGGTGGTTTTAATTTGTAGTAAAACTTCTTTGCATGAAATCATTCAAAACAGCAAGTTTAGTTCAATTGAGTCAACCCTCTTCCTAAAATGTTAAATGTCATTATCTGACCCGAACATGGAGGCATCTGGATATCCTTCTCCGGGTCTTCAAAACTACGTGGTCATCCGTTTTGTCTTGGATCCGTATACATTAAATATGCCACTGCCAGGGAATATGTATAATGCATATATTCTAGGCCAAGACTGGCCATCTGGCACACCTGGCCACTGGCCGACATCTATCCATGCTCACCTGATCTTTCGCATTATTGTGACATCTTGTGTTGCATCATGTGGCCCCTGGGTGCATACTGGCCAGGGGCCACAGGCCAGGCGGACTCTCATATCAAGTCGTCAGCTACATTTATGTCATTGGCGGCCGCTGGCCCTAAAGTGCCATAGCTGCCTCAACATCCAGAGCCCGGCACCTGGTACATGCCATGCTTAAACCAATACATCCATGAAATGTAATCAATTTGTCATGGTTTCGATGGAGAAGCTGCTGTAAACCCCAAATTTTCACAGTACAGGTACAGGAATTTAGACCAGCCTGCCAAGTATGGAGGAAGGATTTGCATCGGGAGCCTTCTGGAAACCATGACATGTCAAACCAGCGACAAATGTGTCCCGGAGAATAATTGTGGTTCTGATTTTCAGTGTGAAGAGACAGGTGAGTAAATAACCAAAGGTTACCGCCGCAGAGCGACCAATGATCACCATCTGTTTAGAAAACAAAGTGATTGTTTTCATTATCGAAACGGCTGGCGTCACAATGACCTGATTTTTTTGGGGTGTACATTCCTGATGTGACCATTTAGGTCGCTGTATCAAGAAACGTCTGGTGTGCAATGGGGAGTCAGACTGCACGGACGGGTCTGACGAGAGGGACTGCGATGACTTGACAGATGAGACATTCTGCAGACAGCTTTTCCCCATTCCCGGAGCAGAAAAAGCTGTGAGAGGGTATGAAACCCTTTTCGTTCAAAGCAAATATTATGAAGGGCCTGAACGTATGTATATAAGACTCTTCCCCATTCGGCCCCCGTCTAGTCTGCTCGTTTCTCCTGCTGTAAAGACTCAAACCTTAATCAGTTGTTGGTCTCGTCTTAGATTCAGGAGCCGTATGTCTATCCCATGCATGTTTAATCCCCTCACTGTATTACCCTCTTAGAACCTAATTTTTCTGTCTTTGTAGAAACTTTCTCCGTAACTCATCTGTAAAAAAATAACCGACAGCGCGTTTTGTCTTTATCTAGCTTTAATATACTCACTAACGAGTTTGCCCTGAACGTATATGATCACCGATTTTATGGTGGCCAGTGCGAGTATGTATACAACGGAGAATGGAGGGACCTGAAATACGATCCTACGTGTGAAAAAATGTACTACGCCGATGATGAAAAGTACTTCAGGAAACCCTATAATTTCCATATGTATCAATTCCTAGTGAGTATGGGATTGTATATTTGACCAAACCTTGAACGCTTAGCCCTGGAACAAATCTCCGCCACGTAAACCCATATCTCAATGTCATTGGGTATGAAGATCATGGGCTCTGCTCTCCTGAGATGGAATATCTCCATCTATACACATATAAAAAGCCAGGGCCCCCCTCCATTGGGTTTCTAGTGGCCAATGGGTCCAATAATGGTCTTAAACCTCCGAGTGTGTAAAGGACATCAGTGAGGCCATATATTTTCTTCTCCATTGTATTCCAAAAAGTGGACTCACAAAACCGTCCCATCGTTACCTTGATGACTGACAATATGCACATTACTCATTTTCTTCCCAGGCCCGGGCTGACACTGGATTATCGTTCGAGGTTTACGAAGATTCGAGGGAATTACTTAATGCGGTTAAACAAGGTGGCTCCTTTTCTATGGGTTTCTCCTTCAACATAAGGCCGGCGGGAGTACCGGTCGGTCTTGAAGTTGGATTCGACACCAAGAGGGAATTTGAATACCTGAAAAATGTAACAACCTATAACGAAAAGGTAATTAGTACTGAGACATTGCTGTGAAACACAACGAGTAACGGTGCTATATTTCAGTATATCATATAGTTGGAAGTATCGTAGGTGCTCTCCATCACAAGCCCCAGAAATGGGTTAATTAATTGGACCAGTGGTCATCCACTGGCAACCCTTTAAGCAGTAATGAAGGAGTTTTTGGTTCATTTGGGGAAAACTGTAGATGTGGTTTAACGCTAAGTGAAGATCCATCAATGGTCTACATCTACAAAGCTTTAGGAAAGTCCATGACAAATATTTAGAATGAAAACAAAAAAACTAAAAAAATTTCTTCTTCATTCCCTGGCAAAAGGGTCCTGCAATATGGCTGAACCAGCCCTGCATAATGCATTAATAAAGAAGTCTTAAACGTGAAAGCACCATACTTGGGAACTCTCTGAGTTTGACCTGGAGAACTCCAGGAGAACCACCGCTTCTCCAGTTCTCTGGGTCAACAGTCGAATCCTCCGGGTCGCTGGAGTGGGGTCTTGAAGGCCCCTCTCCCAGCCCATTTCCCCTTTAAATGGGCAGAAACGTCTCCTGACATCAGCAGCTCCGCCCACTGACGTCAGCGGGACCGCCCACCGACATCAGCAAGAGAAACTCCCTTCGTTTAACTTCATGGTTAATGAAGTTGGTCAGTTGAAATTTCATGACTGTCCTGTAACATATACATACCCCATTTTAGGCATATTGTTAATAACACTGCTTTTGTTTGTGTGTTTTTGGGGGTTTTTTTCCTTTTCTTTCAGAATTTAAGATTTATGCAAATAGCTACCAAAGTACAAACAGCTCGATTCAAGATGAGAAGAAATTCCATTACGCTCGATGAGGACATGTATCAGTCACTGATGGAACTCCCAGACAGATACCATTACGGTCTTTATTCCAAATTTATTCAAGACTACGGGACGCATTTCGTCACCTCTGGAACTATGGGAGGAATTTTAGAGAACATTCTCGTGATTGACGATGAAATTATGAAAAAGACAGGTTATTATCTTAGATATAATTGGTTTGTGTTCACCTGTCTTATTATTTAAGATTATTTAAAAGCAAACTCTCTCATTCGCAAACATTCACAAAAAGTCAGGGGATAGGTGAAGCTTCCATACATGGACCATGGGGTCAGTGAGAAGGCTTGTGGAAGTCACTGCTGCCTTATAGTCTTTATTGTGATTGACGCACATGACGTGCAATTAATAAATCTGCCAAACCAGACCCAATATATGTCAAGGGACATATTGAGGATTAAAATTTGTCCTGGTAATTAATAGCCGGTGGCTGACAATGACCACATTCTAGATGATGAGGTTTGCCACATGAGCTCCACCAAAAGGAGGCACCAGCCCAGGGACGCCTCAATGGAGCAACCACCATATCAACAAGCGTACGCTGATTATATACGTAAACCATCCCTCCCAGTGAGACACATTTGATTTTAAATGGTGTGGTAAGAAGTGGTAGGGCTGTAGAACACTGATATCAACTCATACCCAACAAATGTTCCAAGCTTCTAGAAAAGAGGAACATCGCGGGAGGAAAAAGGGGACACAGGGTTTTGGAAATAAGCCATGAGCGTTCTTTGTGCGTCTTTAGGAAATCCTGTAATCATAGTTGGGGCATTTGTCAATTGGTTTCTTTTTCTTGTCTTTAGAGATTGACTATTCGACGATTACTACGTGTTTCGGACAAAGTATTGGCATTAAAATTGAATCAGAGGATCAGCAACTGGAGGGCACGCTCAAATTAAAGGGAAAGCAATGCCAAACGCTTAACGAATATTTTGAAGGTATATATTCCACAGACACAAAAAAAAACAAGAAGTCAACATAAAAAATGCTTAATGATCCCCCGAGGTCATCGTTTATTAAACCCCCTCTGTATTTTTATTAGTTCCTCGTTATTTTAATCAAAGTGAGGAACTTTATATTTGTTCTGTATAAAACTCTAAAGATTCTGTTAGCAAGGTAGGTAAACATTTTTTAGGCAAAAATGGGAGACTCGTCGTCTTCTTTGAGTCATTCAAACCTGGCCACGTTTGGTGGACTTCAAGCAGCTATGTCTTGCCATATGTGCCCTTAATTATCATAAATCCTGCCATTGATGGTATCGTGACCTGCATTGTCAAGGAGCCTTTATAGGTGGGACCTTTCTTTTTTCGTTCTAATAATTTGTTACAATTTGTTACATTTTTTTCCCACTAGTAGTGAAGTTTATGGAAACATTGACATTTCTTCGTGACACCAATCCAACCAACATCATTTTGAGCCAGCTGCCTCCCATAGGAGAAGCTTTTAAGTTTTTTTTTTTCCACACCCTTAACCAAGAGACTCTTATTCATTGCTGTAGAAAACATTTGGTACTGTTTGAAAAATGAACCTGACGGTGCCGACTACATAGAAACATAGAATTAGTCCAATCTAGTCTGCCTTTTTTCCCTGATCTAGAAACCTTAATCAGTCGTTGGTCTCGTCTTAGATTTAGGAGCCGTATGCCTATCCCATGCATGTTTAATACCCTCACTGTATTACCCTCTACCAATTCTGCTGGGAGGCTGCTCCATTTTTCTACCACCCTCTCCGTAAAGCATAACTTCCTTACACTAGATGTAAGCCCCTGACCTCCAAGTTTTAGATTAGAGTCTCTTGTTGGAACATTCTCCTCAGTAATTATTTTTGCTTAAAAAATTCCATATTTTGATAACTCAAAGAATTATCCATACACTAAGACAAAAAAACCATATGCAGATGACATCCATAAGCCGCAAGTTCCTAGCGAAGTGAGGCGGACCCTCCAACAGCGTGATATAAACCATCCATCCCTTCTCACATCCGCGTGCCAATTTCATTCTAATTTAGAACATCCGCATTTTACTCTTCTTCTCGATTCTAATCGTAATTAGCCTCTAAAAATCTAGAAAAAAAACAATAAATGAGTCTATTTTGTTTTAGATAACTCTGGAGAGAAAAACTTCCTAAGAGATGTGATCACGCATACAAAAGGTGGCGACACGGAATCTACGGGAGGATTAATGCATGTTTTTGATCCCAACACTTATCGTTATTGGGGAAGATCTCTGAAGTATAACCCGGCCCTAATTGATTTCGAGGTAACGACATCTAGTCGCCCGTTTCTCCTGCTGTAAAGACTCAAACCTTAACCAGTCGTTGGTCTCGTCTTAGATTCGGCAGCCATATGCCTATCCCATGCATGTTTAAATGATATTCCATAAATAATGCTTTTAAATCGGGGATGCAAGCCAGGAATTGTGGCTTTTAGAGAACATATCGTAGTAAAAATCACAGTAGGATAGTACGATCCTGATACTTTCACATGATATGGTCTTGTAGAGGATAACATTTGCACCTCTACTCATGTGATAATGAAAATGCTGATAGCTCCGTTACTTTGGCTCCAGTCATCACCATTGTGTTGTTTTTTTCAAATATATATATTTTTAGGTACAACCGATATACGAAGGTTTACAGCAATCAGGTATATCTGGAATTGAGGAAAAAATAAATAACATGAAAGCCGCGTACAACCAGTTTGTGAGTGAGTTTAATGCCTGCCGGTGCGGCCCTTGCCAGAATAACGGCGAACCTTTACTCGATAACAACGGGTGTGATTGCATTTGCCCGTCCGGATACGAAGGTCCCGCATGTGAAAAGACTTCGCGCAAAGGTACACTTAATAATAGAGGGACTCGGGGTGGTCTGGAATCAGGGTCTTGTTTTAATTAAAAAATAAAAGTTAGCGATTCAGAGCTTCTAAGCTCCAAATCAATCATGCGGTGGGATCTTGTTGTTGAGTTTTTCTGAAACTCCGCATGTTCGTTCCTTGAGTTCTTCAAGTTCTTGTTTGGGATGTGGAGTCCCTTTTGTTCTCGTGATATCTAGAGCATTGAAACCCATGAAAGACATTAATAGTTAAATTTTCTTTTCTAGGTACGAGTGTCAACGGGAACTGGGGCTGTTGGTCTTCATGGTCCGGTTGCCAGAGTGGAAAACGTCAAAGGACAAGAAATTGCAATAACCCACCTCCTCAAAATGGCGGCTTGGAGTGTTTGGGAAAAAATGCCCAGAGTGACTCTTGCTAACCAAGCGATTCCGTGTATTATGGTGTCTGAACAGTGCACTGGGAAAATGGAACCCAAAAGAGCCATTTACTAATCAGGACATTGACAAGAGATTTGTTGTTGAAACTGAAACACGTTCATCAATAAAGCTTAGAGACCTAAAAACAATTACATTGGCCAGATCTCCTTCAATGTCTTCTACCTCTAGATAACATCTTCTAAATAACAGCTTCTTGTGATTGGTAGCAAATTGGCTGTTTGTAAACCATGTCCAGACACTTACAGATTGTTGTATCAAAGCTCCTTACAAAGGTACATTGTTATCCGATTATGGTTTTACAAGCAGAATGTTCGTATCATACTTCCATGGCCAAGCCATGGAAACCGGTGGCTTCTGATCACTTTCAACCTCATCAGAGCTCCTTCCATGGAGTCTCCATGGAAGGAGGCAGAAACACATACCCCCCAACATTTCAAGTGTCCAAATCAAGACATCTGTGTTGAGGGCGATGGGGCAAGCGACAATGAGGGAACACCTCAGGTCTCAAGATGACCCCATGAGAACTGCAATGGAAGGCTGTGATGCCGACTTTACAGCTCCCTGGCCAGGCCTGGGGAGATCAAAGGATGAACCAGCCCATGATCCCCACTGTCTGCAAATTATGACTGTCCCTTGAAAACCAGGACTGTTGGGAGGTACGGTAATGTTTGTAGGTTCATTGAGTTGATCTATAAAACCAGTATGTGCCCATACCTTGACAATATTACTGTGTATACCTAAAATAATGTGTGTAAAATAAATGTTTACCCATTTCAAACACAATCAGTTACTTCACTTCTTTTTCACTTCACTTCTGTTTGAAAAATATGCTGTTTTATACTTTTTTATTTTAGTTTCAGTGCTCCCAGGCTTCAGTTTTCCCCAACAAAGCATTTTTTTAATTGTCAAGTCATTGAGAATAAATGGATTTATTAGTTGAGTCTACCTAAAGCTTCTCGTCTAATGTTTGTCAATCAGTGTTAATCTTTTAGAGATATTTGGTTTTAAAGTTCATCTCATGGAAGCTGAAATCAGAGGCAGCCTGTGGCAGAGCCAGCATTAACTGTTCTCCTCCTTTCCCTGCCCCCACTTTTATAAAAGGCTTCCTGAATCAACCAGCAACTAATCAACATGGGATTAATAAATTAAAAGTATTATAACTATTAATTTTAATTATAAAGAGAGCAGAAATTTAAGTTGGCCGCTTCCATGTTAGATTTCCGAATGCTATTGCTTGTTTCGAACCCTAAACACCACTACGTGGGTTTATTTAGTGTATGGAATTGTAAAATAATTTGGACAAAATAAGAGAAATATGTTTAAACAGAAAGTTTAAAGACAGCCTAGCTGTTCGGTCAATAGGAACTCTACTGAGAAGAGAATGGTGGGTCGATTATATGATCTACTATTACATCAAGAGAAGCTTCGGTGACCAACAGTAGGCAAAGGTCCAGCAGCTTCTCAGCTATTGGACTATATGGGCAGAGCGGCTATGAATGTTTCTGTCTTCTAGAGGTGGAAGAGCAAAAGCGAAGTTTGAGCTCAGGCCAGTTCACAGAGCCAACACAAGAGCGGAGCCAAGACCTTATCGGCACACAAAGGTCCTCTGCCAAGCTCAAGTGAAGACTTTCTGCTGGAGGACTGCAGCTTGGCTCAGCTTCAGGCCATACTATCCCCTAAAAGCTGGCGGAGGTATGATCAGTCTCAACTTGAGTCCCCACCACCTACTCAGCTCTTTAAACAGACAAAAGAAGTGCCCAAGGCAGAACAAATTCACATAAGCTGTGGTCCGTGGAGAAATCAACTTACTTGACAAGGGTGATTTCATTTTAAATCCATTTAAAATGTTTGTAATTATAAAGCATGATCAGTGATGACCCATTATGTGTACAAAATTTTTATTTTTAAAACCAAATTCTAAGTTTACATATAAGTTGTGATTTATGTGTCTAAAACAATATTTTATGCCCCATATGAATACATTTATTTTCTAGACTTAGTTGACTTAACCAGCTTCTCAGCACAGCAATGGTCGACCAAAGGAATTAGTAAGCATCGTAGGAAATGCAGTCTCGGGCAGATGGACTGCCAATGTTTTAAGCACTTTAATGGTCTTGGTACAACTAACAGCTTGATGTCTCAGCACTGGCTCCTTCACACTGCTTGCCGCCGCGTGGCGGTGGATTGTTGCACTGCCGCTGTCTCGTCTTTTCTCTTCTAGAGCAAGGTGTCCAGCTGGCCCAACAGCTCCAGTTTCCATCTACTGGAGGAACTGAAAGAAGCAAGACAAGAAAAGCTCCTATAAGCGGCAACTACACAAAAAATGATACATTGGGCTATTTGTTACCACTTTGTTATTGAAGAGAAAGAAAAAAAATCTCAGAATCCCTGTGAGGGCCAAACATAATCAGGTTTCGTTTCATGCGCTCTATAAAAGCACTTGATTGCAAACCAATGGGAGATGGCTTTCCCTATAGATCAATGATTCAAGAAACCTCCAAGACCCAACATTGCCCATGCTGTATCATCAGATATCCATTAAAACCCCAAAGGTTTTGGGAATGTTCCATGCAGTTTGAAATATTTTTCAGTAGAATCATAAAATTTAGGTCGGAAGAGCCCTATTTAAATGTATCAATATTTACCTGGTCTCTTGGTGGTTTCACAAGCTGAACCTTTAAACCCAGAAGGGCAAATGCACTCACAACGAGATTCTAAAGAACACAATAAAGACAATATTTATTACATTTGCCTGCATTTCTTTTCTAAATGTTCGTCTTCTGGAATTTTCATTTTACCCTTCATGACCGGAATCCCGTTATTTTGGCACGGCACGCAGCGGCAGGAACTCGTCTCGGAGAAGTATTCCTCAAGGGCGCGTTTCATGTTCTCCTGCAGAATATTGGCACTGCTGAAATCCGTCGTGGTCACCAACTCATACAGAGGACTGACCTAGAACGAGGACAAAGAGAAGACAGATCCCTCATAATTCATTAACATTACAGAAAAAATGTTCTCCTTTCTCTTTAACTCTTCCTTTTGAATAAAGTCGACCATTGTTTTCACCCTCTTGGATTATCGTCTCGTTAGCCTGATGATTGAGAACCTAAGACCTTCTTCTCTTTAACCTATAAGGTATTATTTCCTGGATACGTATGTGTTTTAACATATAAACATTTACATATATGTGACGTCATTGGCTTACCTCTGAGAAGGTCTATGGTCCATAAGCCTGGAGCAGATACTGTAAAGTTCTGATTTAGAACGTTGCAATCTATACGCCCTATTTACCCCAAAACCAGGTCAGCTCTTTAAGAACATTCATTACATCTACATAGCACCGGAAATGCAAAATGATGATTTTTTTTTAACTATAAACAGAATTAGGAGATTCATCCAACTGGTTTCCATTGCTCATGTTTCTAGCAGATCGCTTAGAGTTCCTTAAGGGTCATCTGGTTCAAATGCCTATGAAAATCCTAGATTATCATATTGAAGCAGTATCGAGGAACTGAGGCTGCCGACTACCGCCCAAGCTGTCATTTGCCCTCGCGGTGTGAACGGGGCATGCTTTGTTTAATGGATACATATTCTGAAACATTGCAGCCCACCTACCTGGCTACAGCAAACATAGATGATCTAGAAGACACCATTACCTTCACATTTATGATGTCAGGGTTATACTGGACAGCGTCGCCCCATTCCTGCATGAGGTCAGGGGTCGGGAGGCTTTTGTAAGCCAGGGTCGTTACATGTTCACTTGCTCCTCCTCGAACAATTGCTACAAAATCTTCCAGCAGTGTATGCGTAGAATAGCTGTCTGCAAAATACAACCGACATTGTCCCGGAATCATGTTTAATAATTAACAAGGAAACTAAAACGGACGCTATCCATAGGTAGCACAGTCATGTAAGCGTTTTACATCTACCACTTCTGCTGGCAGACCGTTCCCCTTATCTACTACCCTCTCAGTAAAGCAAAACTTTCTTACCTCCAATTTCCTTTAATAATGCATCACATTGTGAGGCTGACATACTGACGCTGACCCAGACACCGCAGATATTACCCCCGAGGGTAAATCCCGCCTGAACACACGATTGTATGTCTTTTAAGGAATACCCTATTTGGGAGAAAAACAATATATTAAAAGAAAATTTCATCACATTTTCCTCTTGCATTAGCATGAAAGGAGCTATTTATTACTATTATTATTATTAGTATTATTATTATTTTTTTTTATAGCGCCATCATAATCGGCACCGCTGTAGTTACTGTTGACATCCAATAGAACTTCCCTGCCTGGTAATTTTTTGGCAAGTTTAATACTAGTGAATTGATCCAGAACAAATAAGAGATGTTGGTTTTTCAATATCTTTGGCCTTGCGTAGGCCAATCTGGTTTTGCCCAATTACATATCTATACATACCCTACCGACCGTTCCAAATTTTGGGGTCACTGAGCTGTTTTCAAGGAAAACAAGGACATTTCTGGCTGTAACCTAATTGCAAAAGAGTATTCTAACCATAAAGTAGCTATTCAAACTTGGATCAGCGAACACAACGTGCCATTGGAACACAGGAGTGATGGGAGTGATAAAGGGCCATTGGAACACAGGAGTGATGGCAGTGATAAAGGGCCATTGGAACACAGGAGTGATGGCAGTGATAAAGGGCCATTGGAACACAGGAGTGATGGCAGTGATAAAGGGCCATTGGAACACAGGAGTGATGTAGTGATAAAGGGCCATTGGAACACAGGAGTGATGGCAGTGATAAAGGGCCATTGGAACACAGGAGTGATGGGAGTGATAAAGGGCCGTTGGAACACAGGAGTGATGTAGTGATAAAGGGCCATTGGAACACAGGAGTGATGGCAGTGATAAAGGGCCATTGGAACACAGGAGTGATGGGAGTGATAAAGGGCCATTGGAACACAGGAGTGATAGGAGTGATAAAGGGCCTCTCTACGCCTATGAAGCTGTTTCATCACAAATCTGCCGTTTCCTGGACAAAATCTGCTTTTCTTTTACAAACAATGAAATGTCTAAGTGACCCCAAAATTTTGAACGGTTGCAAACAATTTATTTTTCTACGTTCATCATTAAAAGTCTAATGTGCTAATTCTATACCTTCATTTTTGATGGTGTCTGACTTTAGAATTAGGGTGTATTCGTAGGTGCCTCCTAAGGTTGCCTCTGTGATGAAGTGAGTCCCATAATCTCTGAAGAGGTCTCTGTATTCGCTGTAGACGTATTCCAGAGGCAGCTGTTTTATTCTCTGGAAAAATTCTGAATGAAGCATCAGGCCCCGTGATTTGAGTTTGTACCGCGCGACTTCCAGGGTAGACTTAGCGTGAATATATTTACTGCTCTGAAACATAATAATAAAAAAAATACATATAATTTAGAACCTATATCTAAATATTGTATATAATAGTCTAATATTAGACATGATGTCATACCCCCCCCAAAACATATTAGGTATTTAAACCGGGGCAACTGTGTTGGTGGGTGCGGCTACAGGTGGAGGGGGAATGGTCGCACCCAGGATTGGACATGGTCGGAGATGGAACCACCCAGCCGCCATAACTGAAAGACCACCTTGGTGATGCTCAGTAACAGAACGTCTCAATGTGGCCACGAGGGGGCTGGAATTATTTATTTTAAAGCTCCCTGGGCAGGTCGCAGTAGATCAGAAGATCCCCCTATGATCCCCACTGCACCCCAAAAATGGGGTAGGCGTGGCAGCCATGTGGAACAATGCCTCAAAGTTGGGACTGTCCATAGAAAATCAGGACAGTCTGGATATATGGTAAATATTCTCATTTCTCTTTACAAGTAACTGCAAAATGTTATTATTATTTTTATCATTTATTGTTTATTGCGCATTTTGTTGTCTATCAGCCGCCGACCTTAAAGTGCCAGTGCCCATTTTTCAGCCCCAGCCCCTTCACATCAGTATTCCGGGGGCACTCACAGTGTGCGAATATTTCTTTATCCTTTCAACGTTTTTTTTGAAACTCATGTCACTGTAACTGAATCCGATATCGATCACTTCTGGTATTTTTATCCCAAAGCTGAAGCTGGTTTGTTTTCCGTGAGCACTGAAGAAATTTTTTTCGAAATCTGAATGAGATTCGTACTCGGAAAGCTGAAACTCATATTCGCCTTTACTCTGAAAACCAAAAAAAAGATGATTCATTATTAATTATTATTCATCTCTTTTGATGTCATCGAATTTCGGTGGCAATTGGGTGAGAGTGACCCACAAACCCGGGGAATTAGAGCTTCACCCGGAGACTCCTTGGCAAGGTGATAAGTATAACCCCAACACGATCTCATAATTAACAAAGGATAAAAAAAATGTAACCATAAAAATAAGTGAAAAATGGTAAAAACGATTAGAGGTCATTTATATATTTATATTAGATTGTAGATTAAATTCTAAAAGGGGGCACCCTGTGGTTTCCTTTTGACATTAAAATCCACTTTTAACGCTTTATTCGGTAATAAAGAAAAAATATTCATCCGGTTGACAGAATAATGCAGAATTATAAAAACAAGGCAAAATCCCGGGCGAAATCATCTATTCTGTCATTTTTAAGACTGATATATGGTTTGACTTTACCTGCGGAACGTAGCTTTCCACGTTATAAGGCTTTCGAAATCTCGTACCCAAAATATAGTGCGGAGAACAGGCCCCGGCGTAATAGCGGTTATCTAACACTAATCCTTCACGGTTATTTGTGAATAAATTGTATCTGGGGGGGAAAAAAAGTTACATTATTCAGAAACCCTAAAACGGTAAGCCTAGTATTTTACCAAGTGAATGATAAGACGATGTATTTCTATTATACAAACAATAGCTTATATGATATAAAATATATTATTAATAACCCGAGCGCTGTATACAGTAATATAACCCCCAATGCTGGAAACAGTAATAACCCCTAGCGCTGTATACAGTAATATAACCCCCAGCACTGTATACAGTAATAACCCCCAGTGCTGGAAACAGTAAGAACCCCCCCAGCACTGTATACAGTAATAACCCCCAGTGCTGGAAACAGTAAGAACCCCCCCAGTGCTGTATACAGTAAAATCCCCTGCGCTGTATACAATAATATACCCCCAGCACTGTATACAGTAATATAACCCCCCTGCACTGTATACAGTAATATACCCCCAGCGCTGTATACAGTAATATAACCCCCAGCGCTGTATACAGTAATATAACCCCAGCGCTGTATACAGTAATATAACCCTCAGCGCTGTATACAGTAATATAACCCCCCAGCACTGTATACAGTAATATACCCCCAGCGCTGTATACAGTAATATAACCCCCCAGCGCTGTATACAGTAATATAACCCCCCCAGCACTGTATACAGTAATATAACCCCCAGGGCTGTATACAGTAATATAACCCCCCAGCGCTGTATACAGTAATATAACCCCCAGCACTGTATACAGTAATATAACCCCCAGCGCTGTAACAGTAATATAACCCCCAAGCGCTGTATACAGTAATATAACCCCCCAGCACTGTATACAGTAATTTAACCCCCCAGTGCTGTATACAGTAATATAACCCCCAGCGCTGTAACAGTAATATAACCCCCAAGCGCTGTATACAGTAATATAACTCCCAGTGCTGTATACAGTAATATAACCCCCAAGCGCTGTATACAGTAATATAACCCCCCAGCACTGTATACAGTAATTTAACCCCCAGCGCTGTATACAGTAATATAACCCCCCCAGCGCTGTATACAGTAATATAACCCCCAGCGCTGTATACAGTAATATAACCCCCAGCGCTGTATACAGTAATATAACCCCCAGCACTGTATACAGTAATTTAACCCCCCAGCGCTGTATACAGTAATATAACCCCCCCAGCGCTGTATACAGTAATATAACCCCCAGCGCTGTATACAGTAATATAACCCCCAGTGCTGTATATATAGTAATATAACCCCCCAGCGCTGTATACAGTAATATAACCCCCAGTGCTGTATATATAGTAATATAACCCCCCAGCGCTGTATATATAGTAATATAACCCCCAGCGCTGTATACAGTAATATAACCCCCAGCGCTGTATACAGTAATATAACCCCCAGCACTGTATACAGTAATTTAACCCCCCAGCGCTGTATGCAGCAATATAAACCCCCAGCGCTGTATACAGTAATATATAGATGTAGCGCTTTCCTAGACCTAACTTTGGAAAAGTTGGAAAGGCATCCTTCTGTGCCAGGATATGACATCATAATCCTGCGCACAGTATTTTTTAAGGGGGTAGTAGAAGTATTATTAAACACTCATCTACAGACACCAGACAAACCAGAAGGCTTGTTTTTCCCTCAGAAATCTCATGGTGCTGCCACAACCACAAGGGATTCTGGGTAGGCGCATGCAAATAAGGCCAACAATGATCACCTTTTGTTTCTATGTCCACTTTATAGATGGATCCCTTGAAAGTAATCGCCTGCTGTACAGGAAGCCTTTAGACAAAACTCGGGTAACAGATGCAGTTTTTCAGTATTTTTTAAAGCATGCAGCGCCTTTCTATGCGTTCCATGGATACGTTCTCAGTCCCTCATAGTCAATGTTCCATCTCATTTTTCTTAGTTGGCGTGCGCAGAAAATTTCTCTTGTGCAAAAAGTTTCACAGAGCAAACATTTTTGGACATGTGCGCTCTCTAAAAAAGCTATGTGCGTGCGCACAAGCGCACAGCTTAGAGGGAACACTGCTCATAGTGTTTATGGGCTGATTGGGGCCCTCTGTTTAATGGCTCCACAGGCAGCCTGATCACCCCATGAGGCAATTGGCTCCCTATTTTGTGGCAGCTGGACCGGCCGCTCTCGACTTAGTTAGCCTCGGCCAGGAATCTCCCCTGTTTAGGATTAGAACTATTTTTGTAAAGATACTTACCCGCTCGCTAGATTTTCTATGCCCCAGTATTGCTCCATGTCATCCGCGCAGGGTCTTCGGACGATCTTACAATCTTTCTCGTCAGACTGATCACCGCAGTCATCGTCACCGTTACACAACAGCCTACGTGCAACACATTTTCCTGGAGTATAGACAGAGAAAACATCATATCTGTATACAGTATACAGCAATAACCCCCCCAGCGCTGTATACAGTAATATAACCCCCAGCGCTGTATACAGTAATATACCCCCAGCACTGTATACAGCAATAACCCCCCCAGCGCTGTATACAGTAATATAACCCCCAGCGCTGTATACAGTAATATAATCCCCCAGCGCTGTATACAGTAATATACCCCCAGCGCTGTATACAGTAATATAACCCCCAGCGCTGTATACAGTAATATACCCCCAGCACTGTATACAGTAATAACCCCCCCAGTGCTGTATAAAGTAATATAACCCCCAGTGCTGTATACAGTAATATAACCCCCCAGCACTGTATACAGTAATATAACCCCCAGCGCTGTATACAGTAATATAACCCCTAGTGCTGCATACAGTAATATAACCCCCAGTGCTGCATACAGTAATATAACCCCAGCGCTGTATACAGGTATATAACCCCCAGCACTGTATACAGTAATATAACCCCCCAGCGCTGTATACAGTAATATAACCCCCAGCGCTGTATACAGTAATAACCCCCAGCGCTGTATACAGTAATATACCCCCCAGCACTGTATACAGTAATATACCCCCCCAACGCTGTATACAGTAATATACCCCCCCAGCGCTGTATACAGTAATAAACCCCCAGCACTGTATACAGTAATATAACCCCCAGCGCTGTGTACAGTAATATAACCCCCCAGCGCTGTATACAGTAATATAACCCCCAGCGCTGTATACAGTAATATAACCCCCAGCGCTGTATACAGTAATAACCCCCAACGCTGTATACAGTAATATAACCCCCAGCGCTGTATACAGTAATATAACCCCCAGCGCTGTATACAGTAATAACCCCCAACGCTGTATACAGTAATATAACCCCCAGCGATGTATACAGTAATATAACCCCCAGCGCTGTATACAGTAATATACCCCCCAGCACTGTATACAGTAATATACCCCCCCAGCGCTGTATACAGTAATATACCCCCCCAGCGCTGTATACAGTAATAAACCCCCAGCACTGTATACAGTAATATAACCCCCAGCGCTGTGTACAGTAATATAACCCCCAGCACTGTATACAGTAATATACCCCCCCAGCGCTGTATACAGTAATATACCCCCCCAGCGCTGTATACAGTAATAAACCCCCAGCACTGTATACAGTAATATAACCCCCAGCGCTGTGTACAGTAATATAACCCCCAGCGCTGTATACAGTAATAATAATATTTAGTGTGACTCCTCTAACTTGTGGGAAAGACTATAGACTATCGATGCCGCCGACCCCACCGCTCTTACCCGATTCCACGCACTGGAAACCTTCGCATCTCTTCGTGTTCCTGCAGGGTGTGCCGGTCTTACACGACTCCTCTTGTCTATCAATGGTCTGGCAAGGCTCCCCTCGGAACTGAGTTGGCCGGGTCAGCTGGGCAAACCTGTACTACGCGAAGAAAAGAAATAACATTAACACAGTGTTCTACAATACACAGGTTCTAAGAAGCCAAAGTTAGAGATTTTATGTGGTGTTTTTTTATCACCACGAAACAAAGAGAATGCCGAGCCTGAGACCCGGGAGCGATGCGGTACTTACTCGTTTCTTCTGACAGGGGTCACAGGAGCTCCATGGAGTCCAGCTGGACAGTTCACAGTCTACCGGCTGCGGGGACCCCTGAACCGATCTCCCCCATCTCCTCTTAACCAAGCCAGCCTCGGCCGTTCTATTGAAACGTTCTCCATGGCTACGCGTGAGACAATGGATTCCATAAAAATAGCGAAATTAAAAGAATTTCAATTTTTCAAACACGATTATATTAAAATGTTTCACCTATCACAATAGTGGAACAGCAGTCTATCCCTAAACAGCTTCTCCTGCGGGAAGGGCTGAGTTAGCCCCGCATAATGCATAATATATATCGACGGATTTCTTAATGTTATATAATTTAAGTATACATTATACGGGGCCAGCTCAGCCCTTTATGTGGTGGTTGATCTGTGAAGTCTGTGAGTTGAGCCATTGATCGCTTCCATAAACTCCTCGTTTAGTAAATAAAGCTCATATTAATTCTTAAAATTCATCTATTTATCAATAGTTTGTATACTAGTTGAATATAATATTCTGTATTTAAAAAGTTTTTTAGCAACAGACCTATACTCGTTTGGCTAACTTTGCTCTTAAATTATGGCTAAAAGGAAAAGTTTAAAGGATTCACTGGTGACATTTGTAGCTGGGGATGTTTTTTTCAGGGCAAAATTTCTGAAAATATGCAACGCATTAGCATGCAAAACATTAGTCTTAACCATCAGAGGCTTAGATGAAATGTAAGGGTGGTAGATAAGTGGAACAGCCTCCCAGCAGAAGTGGTAGAGGGTAATACAGTGAGGGTATTAAACATGCATGTGGTAGACATACGGCTCCTGAATCTAAGACGACTGATTAAGGTCTTTACAGCATGAAGACTAGACGGGGGCCGAATGGGGCCGATCTGCCGGCAAATTCTGTTTCTATTCTCTTTGCTAGTATCATTTGTTTCACAGATCACTAGTGTAGTTAAAATCCGTTGTTAGAGATGAAATTTACATTTAATGCAAAATAACACATAGTTCATTGTTCAGTATTTACCACCAACAAAAAAAGCCCTTTTTAACCCCATTATTTTTAGACTCATTGGTAACCGAGATAAGTTTTCTCCAAAAATACATATAGCGTAAGAGACCTCGCAGTGCAACATCATAGAACCGAGGACTTTTTTAAAACAAAGTTTAATTAAAAGGACTTACCTTGGTTGATGGACAGTCAGAAATATAAAAATTGCACCAAACAAAATCATTGCAGACAGCGCCCCTCAGCATCACCCTGGACTAAAGGTTTTAGCCGTGTTTTCTGTCCCCGCTGCAGATAACCATCAGCTTTCAACACACTAGGTAAATATTTATAAAGTCACCACGTTAACCATCCTGTCCTTGAACACCCAATCGCTTTTTTGTAAGTATGCCCCTTGCTGGGCAAATCAAATGAACACAGGGATAGCGGCGGAAACATTCTTTAGAATATTGCTATCCTCAGTTTCCCTTTTCTCACCATTCCGGGAATAGAAGTATTAATGTTCCAAAGTTTTAAATTGGTAACTACATTTTTTAGAAATTTTTAGACGTGTACTTAAGTATGCTTCCTGTTTACACTTCCTGTTTCCAGTAGAGGCAGCTCAGGGGAGGAGCTAAATGAGACAAAATGAGTTACACCATCGGGGGTTAATCGCATTACTCAGTGAACCCATATTTTTTTATTATTTTTTTTTTTTAAAAGGCACTTTAATACTTAGGGAAAAAAGTGCAATGTTGTAAAAATTTTGATTGGGGTTAATCTAAAATGTGAAAATATTATAATTATTAAATAATAATTTTAAAATTCATTAACAGGAAAAAAAGTGTAATGTTGTAAAAATTTTGATCGGGGTTAATCTAAAATGTGAAAATATTATAATTATTAAATAATAATTTTTTTAATTAAGTTCAGAAATGTAACCTGTATACGGACTGCGCCTTTCATGTTTGGGTGGATGGTCGCAGCACATTAAAGATAAATAAAAATGTATCAGGGACCTGAAGGGTTAAATCTAGGCTTTTTTTTAGATGTGGAACATGAAGACGAATAACCTTTCAGGCCATTCGCAGAACGTTTTCTCGTTCTTTAGGGTTTATTGAATGACGTTCTTCCTGCAGACAGATGAGCCAGCGCTGGATTTAATAACGGAGATAAATATATCATAGATTATTAAATAGCAATCCTCCTAAATAAAAAACGAGAAAAAAAAATAGTAAATTTTATCTCGTTCGATGGATATGGCTCAAAATATCTCTGTTTTTTTTAATCCCCGAGCCGTAGAAACCAGCCCATTGTATGTAGATTTTACGCTGACCTTTTGCAACAATGTTAATGATTGACAGATTACGAGAAAGATTTTCTTCAATCCAGTCAATTTTCGTTAAAGATTTAAAAGACGACAAATATTATGAGCTTCGGTTAAACGGGTCATCAGGCTTTGTCTTTAAAAGGGTTTGTTTTATTACAGTAGTTTTTCAGACTTGCTGAGAAGAATATTTTTTTGGGGTTGTCACCATTGCTTTAACGGATGTGGCTGAAGAGCTGTACATTCTTATCAACATTATGTTTGTTTGGGATAAATAGAGTCCTGCAATAAATTGTACAAAGTCTTGTACCAAAGGTCAAATGGGGTGCCATATTTGCCAGTTTTTTCCCGGTGTTGCTGACCACCACGTCGTAATGGATTACCTGGCAGCGTGTGATGGGTTAAACTCACAGAAGGCAATCAATGAATAATAATCAATAAGTCATTGATTCCCATCTGAGATCCCTTTGTAAATATACCAGATGCTGCATGCTAGCACTTTAAGGCCAGCAGCCGCCTAATGATGTAAGCGTGGCCTATGGCCGCACATTACGTTTTTCTGATCATGGGCAAGGTTGTGGCCACACGCTACAGCACCCAATCTGCTGCCGGAACGGCTGATAGAGGGCGTATGGAGCGACGACGGGCAGTGGCCCACCAGGCTTTTGACAAGATCCAAGCCTGATTTAAATACAGAGTCTGCGATCCCAAAACTGATTTATTAAAAATACTGCACCTTCTTAACAATTTTGTATCACATGACTGACAGCAATGGCGGCCTCCAAGTCTGCAGATAAAGAGTGTTTATTGGAACAAAATTAGATAAAGACAGATTTTTAGCAATGTTGACCGGCATTACTGGGCTGGGGGTTATTACTGTATACAGCGCTGGGGGTTATATTACTGTATACAGCGCTGGGGGTTATATTACTGTATACAGCGCTGGGGGTTATATTACTGTATACAGGGCTGGGGGTTATTACTGTATACAGCGCTGGGGGGTTATATTACTATATATACAGCACTGGGGGTTATATTACTGTATACAGCGCTGGGGGGTTATATTACTATATATACAGCACTGGGGGTTATATTACTGTATACAGCACTGGGGGGTTATTACTGTATACAGCGCTGGGGAGTTATATTACTGTATACAGCGCTGGGGGTTATTACTGTATACACCGCTGGGGGGTTATATTACTGTATACAGCGCTGGGGGTTATTACTGTATACATTGCTGGGGGGCTATTATTACTGTATACAGTGCTGGGGAGTTATTACTAGACTTGCGTATTCGTCTTCGGGCGAACATGTAAACGAGCACGAAGAGGCTGTTTTTTTGTTAGTTCCGAAGACACGCCGAAGAGAATACAGTGCCGGTAAAACGTAGGAGAAGACGAAGACTCCCAACCACGAAGAATCAAAGATTCTTCGTGATCGTCTTCGTTTTTGCCGCGCAGCCGCCAAAATTTCAAACAGGAGTGAGCTGATCCTCGTCTGTCCAATCAGCTCACTCTTGTGACGTAACGCTAAGGGTCTCGTCCAATGCCTGTGCTGCTGTTTTTTTAATTCTGAAGGCGCCTTTATAAGACCAGAGCTTGCCTGAGAGATCCATTCATTTTTCGCTGTGACTGCTTTGGCAACACTGCTGTGCTGCATCCGAGCGTTACAGAGAGAGATTGTTCTGTTCTGTGTGAGACTGGTAAGCCTTAGCCTGCCATTTCTCACAGTGTACTCTTCCTCACTTCAGTTCTACTGAATTAATATTTAATAATAATAATTTGATTAATTTAATAATTTTTTTATTTAATTTGTCATCAACTGTGTAGTGCTGTTGAGTTGACAGTGCACTCAGTGCCTCACTGGCACTGGGGTGCCCTTGCCCTGGGCTGGCACTAGTGCCTACTGCCTGTCCTGCTTAAATAAATTAAATAATAGAATTTATAAATAATTTAATAGAATATATTATTAATAATTGAATACATATAAAATTATATATATATTTGTCAGTTATATATACTATAGTTAGTATAGTATTAGTAAGTGTACTGTAGACATTCAAGACATCTACTAGTGTCTAATCTAAAATCAGTAGTATTAATAATTAATAATTGAATACATTATAAAATATTATATTTATTTGTCAGTTATAGTTAGTAATAGTATACTAGTGTAGAGTGTACTGTAGACATTCAAGACATCTACTAGTGTCTAATCTAAAATCATTAATATCAATAATTCTATAATTCTTATCTTAATAGTTAATTAAATTAGCTATAAAAAATATAATTAATAATTACTACTAGCTTATAGTTCAGCTAATCTTATTAGTACTGGTGCTGCAGCTCTATAGTTTGTGCTTTGTTTTAGCAACAGCAAGAGACCAAGTCAATTTTTCTTAATTAATAATCTTTCATTTTATTTCATTTGTTTTGCTCACCTCAGTCCATCAGTGAAGTGAACTTGTTGGGCTAGTGAGTTCAGCCGCATAAGTGCTGTGTTTTTGTTTGATCAGCAAGCAGTGACGTTAACTGTTTTGCAAAGATTTTCTCATTTATTTTACATTTTATTGTAATTTTATTAAAAAGTACTCTTAGTGTTTTGCTCACCTCAGTCCATCAGTGAAGGGAACTTGTAGGGCTAGTGAGTGCAGCCACATAAGTGCTGTGTGTTTCAGCAAGCAGTGAAGCTAACTGTTTTGCTGTGACATTTTATTTTATTTCTTTTCAAGAAAAATTGACGACAACAACATTTGTGACGACAACAACTGTACTAAGCAAAGCTTCAAGCTACTAGCTGTAGTACTAAAATAATTCTAATCTTTATTCTTCTTAATCTATAATATATTATATAATATAAATTCTAATTCATAATCTATAATATATAAGTAATTATTTCTAATTCATAATCTATATTCTATCTATAATCCAAAATATAAGTAATTCTAATCTATTAATAATATAATATTATATATAACTTAACCTCACTTTAGCTTAGTGGGCTTGACAGCGTCTGCCTAGAGTTAGACTAGAATACTAATATAGCTTTAGCATAGTAGTAGGATAGGCTCTTAGGCCCGTGTAAATTCAAAGTCTTTAATTTTTTTTATCCCCCTTTTTTTATTTATTTTTTTTTTTTTTTAAGTTTTAACACTACACTACACACACAACACAAAATTTCAAAATTGATCCTCCTTTTGGGACTAAGGAGGGACAAGCTCCATCTACCACCACCACCACCACCAGCACCACCACCAGTTCTAAGATGCAGCCTTTGCGTCAGTCTAATCGGCCAAGTAGGCCAAGCTCTCGCTTATCATTTGGGGAAGCATTGCTTGAAGGATCATCAAGTAAAGGAAAGGCACCAAAAGCAGGCAGTAGTAGTGTGGCTAGGCCCACAAACTCTATGGTTTTTTACGGAAAGCCTAAAGCACCAGAAGCACGTTCAAAGTTAAAGGGTAGCACAACTAGTACTTCTACTAGCCCAGTGAGTAAAAAGAAGTGCCTTTTGCCCCAAGCAGCATCTTCCCCAGCCACGAGCAGCATGCAAGGTAATAAGCAGAGCCAAATTAGCAGCAAGACTCAGAGGGGTCCCAAACCAAAGCGATCTCATTCCTTTGTAGGGAAAACCACCACCACCCCCACCTCTACCGCCTCTACCACCACTAGTGCTGCGCCTACTGTTCCCACCGGTACCGCCACGCCATGTCCTCCTAGTACCTCTAGCAAGCCACCAAGTCCTTACAATATTTTTGTGAAGACAGTTAGAGAGAGGGCTACACATAGTGGAACTCCACCTAGCGAGGTAGCAGAGGAGCCTGAGACTGAGAGGCCAAGTGCAGAGTCTGTTCTTCCTGCTCGCACTACTACTAGTCACGAGTCTCACGACGATATCAGTCTTAGCTCCAGCCTAGCAGGAATTCCATTCGATCTGGCTAATGAAGAACTAGACTATGAGCCAGAGGAAGTAGAGGAGATGAGTGGTCAGGAATCAGATTCCTCAGGGAGCAGTGTCCAAATGACTAGTGCACAATTTCCCCCTGAGCCTCCACCTTCTCCGCTACGATCATCACCATCACCACCACCAGCAGCAGCAAAACCTACCAAATCTAAAGTTAAAGCAATTAGCAGTCCCACTATGGCCAGTACTGTTACCACCAGTCCCACCACCACTAGTTCTGCCTCTGTTCATCCACCCCGAGCAGTAGGAGCAGCACCCAAGGCACACTCCAAGGCTATGCGCGCCCCAATTTGGGAGCACTTTGAAAATTTTGAAGAAGGGCGCTATGGAAAGTGCAAACATTGTGGGAAGCTAATAAGCAGAGGGAAAGTGTCTGGCCATTTTACCAGTGCTAGCCGTGGAAAAACCCCAACAGCTGCTTCTTCTGAGCCAATAGCAGCAACAGCAGCAGCAGCAGCTAGTACTGGCAGCCAGAGACCAAGGCAGGTTGGAGCATTGCATGTCCAGCCCACCCTGGAACAATTTGTGGCATTCCAATCCAAAAGGTCAATGCCCAAACAGCAGGCCAATAAAGTAACGCGACTGATTGGTCAGTTCATTGCTGTTGGAGGGGCATCCTTCTCTATGATCGAAGGGGAGCCTTTCAAACAATTGATGGCGGCTGTGGCTCCACAATATACAGTTCCATCACGTTCCACTTTCAGCAGGAACATTGTCCCCTCATTGTATCGGTCCTGTGTTGCAGCAGTGAAAGAGGAGCTTTCCAAAGCTGCTGGTCAGTCTGTTAATTTCACTACAGATTTGTGGAGTGCACCTAGTGGGCAGCATGCCTTTCTTTCTTTGACAGCACACTGGTGGCAGCCCGGTGTGTCTAAGGAAGCTGCTGCAGCAGGCTACCGATCTTTCCTTCTCCATGCAGAAGTGATGGATGAAAAGCACACTTCCCAAAATATTCTGCATGCGATGAGGAAAATGTTTAGCCTTTGGGTGGGAACAGAGGCGGGCACCAATGTTGAAGTTGGTTTTGTGGTAACTGACGGAGGTGCCAATATGGTGAAAGCGCTGCGAGATGGTCATATTGTTGGTGTGCGCTGTGCAGCCCACATCATCCATCTTGTAGTGAAGGCAGCAATGTCAGAAGGAACTAATGTGGTAGCAGTAGTTCTGTCCCGCTGCAGAAAGATCGCTGGGCACTTTCACCATAGTGTTAAGGCTAGCCAACTTTTGAGGGAAGAGCAAGAGAGGTCAGGTCTTCCCGTACACTGCCTACGCCAGGATGTCAGTACACGGTGGAACTCCACGTTAGACATGCTGGAGAGGATTTTGGAGCAGCAGAGGGCAATCCATAATCTTGCCTCATAGCACAATATTGGGATTACATCTCCATTGAATAGGGAGGATTGGACAGTGATCGTCCAGCTAGTGGCAGTCCTTAAACCATTCAGGGATGCCACAGAAAATTTAAGCTCAAACACTGCCAGTCTGGCCCAGGTAATCCCAGTGTTCTCCCATCTAGGCAGCAAGATGGATGTGTTCCTTGAAAACCGTGAGGCTGTTCAAGGTGGCACTCTACCTCCTGACGTAGCAGCCATAGTCAGGAAGCTGAAGGATCTGCTAAAAGTACACCTTCGCAAACGCATGGAAGAGAGTCCCGAAATGATGCTAGCGTGCCTTTGTGATCCAAGAATTAAGGGAAAGCTAGCTTTGAAGTTCAATGTTCTCAGTAGCTACCGGGAGCAATTGGTCAACAAGGTGCGTGACTGGCAGCGTAAAATGGGAATGCTGTCCGAGGAGGGAGAGGTGCAGGAGGAGGAAGAGATGATATGGTCTGCTACTCCTAGCAGCAGCATCAGCAGTGCCACAAGCAGCACAACACAGCTGAGTGGAGCAGCTGCGTTTTGGGAAGAGGCACTTGGGAGTATAGTTGGACCATCTGACAGAGCTAGCAGCAGAAAGGAGAGTAGTGCTGCTGAAATGGTCAAACTTTACCTCTGTAAAGTTCCTTCTGCGCCTAATGTTGATCCTCTCAGCTACTGGGATGAAAAGAAGAGTGTGTGGCCTGCACTCTCATGGGTTGCGCAGTAGCTTCTATCATGTCCGCCAACCACTGTTCAAAGTGAGCGCGTGTTTTCTATGACTGGAACACGCATGGCACCTCATCTGATGGAGCAGATTGCCTTTCTTAAATTCAATCTGCCCAAGTTGGGTTACCCAGCTCTTAGCTTGGAAAGTAAATTTTTTTTTTCTCTAATGTTTAAGGTAGTTTCTCCCCCTGGTTTCACGTGTTTGTGGTGTGGCAACGTCTGCTACCTCCGCCGGTGTAGCCAATTTACGTTAGGGCCTAGTGTCTGAGTTCTGGAAGTCCGCTCCCAAACGCCATGGACTGACAGACTTTGATGCTTTGCCCTGGGGTGAAACAGGTGAGCGGGTCGCCAATTGCCCACTCATTCGCCTTTCCCAATGCTGCTGCTGCTGCTGCCTGTTGTGGTGCCAGCGTCTCTTCAATGCCAGTTCGCTTCCTGGCTAGTGTCATGCCTCAAATGTCCAAAATGTTCAAGGTAGTTTCTCCCCCTGGTTGCACGTGTTTGCGGTGTGGCAACGCCTGCTACCTCCGCCGGTATAGCCAGCTTACGCTAGGGCCTAGTGTCTGAGCTCTGGAAGTCCGCTGCCAAACGTCTAGGACTGACAGTTGTTTGGATGCTTTGCCCTGGGGTGAAACAGGTGAGCGGGTCGCCAATTGCCCACTCATTTGCCTTTCCCAATGCTGCTGCTGCTGCTGCTGGTGGTGCCAGCGTCTCTTCGATGCCAGTTCGCTTCCTGGCTAGTGTCATGCCTTAAATGTCCCTAATGGTAAGGGCAGTTTCTCCCCCCTGGCTGCGTCTGTTTGCGGTGTGGCAACGCCTGCTACCTCCGCCGGAGTGGCCAGCTTACGCTAGGGCCTTGTGTCTGAGCTCTGGAAGTCCGCTGCCAAACGTCTAGGACTGACAGTTGTTTGGATGCTTTGCTCTGGGGTGAAACAGGTGAGTGGGTTGCCAATTGCCCACTCATTCACCTTTTCCATTTCCTTTTCCATTTCCATTTCATTTTTTTCCGTCTGATACACAACCTACCAAACATAACACACACAATAACACAAATAACACAGTGACATAACACATAACACATATAACACAGTGACATAACACACATAACACACACATGTACAATTCACAAATCACAAGGACCTTTCCTCCTGTTATTTGCCCTGGCCTTCACTTCTACACTCACTAGCATTAACGCTATAACTCACACTTCACCCTATAACATTTTTCCATCCACATAGCTGCCAACAGACCCAACTTTTTCAGGGACAGTCCTGCTTTTTTCCTGTCCCATCAAATTTAGCTAAACTAGGTATGCTAGTGCACATAGGTATAGCTGGGTAGGGTAGCACTACAACATTAAATAAATATAATAAAGTAAATAATAATAAATATAACTTTAAAATAAAATTCAATAAACCCATTAAAATTAAATTATTATTTAGACATAATACATCTTTAACCAAAACAGTGCACTGCTAATAATCTTAAAAATAACCGTACATTAACCCTAAACTATTTTTTAGTTCTTGTCCAACATTTTTCCATTCGCATACCTGCCAACACACCCAACATTTTTGTGGACAGTCCTGCTTTTTTCCAGTCCTGTCCAGTAAAAGTTGGGTTGTTGCAAAGTATGCCATTATAAATAGGTAGCAAATGTTAGGCATGTATTACAAGTGGTCCAAAATCAATTTAAAAATGTAAAATAATCCCTATTCTTTTATGAAACATCTATGGATGTGTGATTGTGTATGATAAACGGAGGCCAAGTTCCTTGGAGCATTTGTCCAGGTCATTTTGTGTACAGTACACCTCAGTACGTGTGTGCAACTCTATTGGTCGTTTCGGCAGTGGGCTGGCCTGCCATCAACGAATGAGGTGCATTCTGCAGTTCTGCAATTCATTTGTTGATGCCAGACCAGCCCCCTTCCGGCGACCAATAGAGTCACACACACGTACCTTCACGGCAGCTGCTGCTGCTCCGATGTGTTCTTAACCCCGTATTAACCCCTGCTACGCAGTCGGGAGGAAACGAAGATGAAACGAGCACGAAGAATGGCCACGAATATTCGCCCGAAAAGAAGACAGAAAAGGGCGAATATTCGCGGAATACGAAGGGTTTTTTTTCTCCGAAGACGAACACGAAGAGCCCCCTGGTGCCCAAGTCTAGTTATTACTGTATACAGCACTGGGGGGTTATATTACTGTATACAGCGCTGGGGGGTTATATTACTGTATACAGCGTTGGGGGTTATATTACTGTATACAGCGCTGGGGGTTATATTACTGTATACAGCACTGGGGGGTTATTACTGTATACAGCGCTGGGGGTTATATTACTGTATACAGTGCTGGGGGTTATATTACTTTATACAGCACTGGGGGGTTATTACTGTATACAGCGCTGGGGGGTTATATTACTGTATACAGTGCTGGGGGGTTATATTACTGTATACAGCGCTGGGGGTTATATTACTGTATACAGCGCTGGGGGGTTATATTACTGTATACAGTGCTGGGGGGTTATATTACTGTATACAGCGCTGGGGGTTATATTACTGTATACAGCGCTGGGGGGTTATATTACTGTATACAGTGCTGGGGTTTTATGCTCATGCAGAAATTGTCATTTTTCATAGGACTTTCGCTTTAAAGTTCAGTTTAGGTTTCAATAACATTTCTCTCTCTCTGCTGTCAATCTATACAATTTATATATCTGGCATCACAGTGTAATTTACCAAGGGGTTACCTGAAGAGTTGAAGACAAATCCTTTGACCAAACTGGATGAGTCTCCTTGTTGTAATTCACACACAAAATGAAGCCATAAGCATTTTCTTTAAAATGTTTAATAAACAATAAATTAACACTTTCACTCAACATCCCATGTGACTTTCATATTAACGTTCTGTGACGCTCTCTTCTCTACCGTTGAATGCTTCCCATGTCAAGGTAACAAATTACCCGCTACTCCTAACCGAAAGAAGAAAATGATTGTACTCACACACACATCATGGGCACACTACCTATTCCAGGGCCGTCCAACCTGCGGCCCTCCAGCTGCTGCAGGACTACATCTCCCATAATGCTCTTTCAGCTAAGGGGCTGGCAGAGGAGGATGGGAGATGTAGTCCTGCAGCAGCTGGAGGGCCGCAGGTTGGACGCCCCTGACCTATTTTCTATAGTGATAGTGAGAGACGGGTCTCGGCTTTCACACGTACAACATTAGTTCTGGTTGGGAGCAAAAGGGAAATAAAAAATATTATCGAAAGTATAGATGAATAACAGCACCATAAGATCCACGGGGGAGAAAAAAAAATTTCTTCGGACTCTTTATATTAGGTGTCCTTTGGCAAAAATTCTTTAGGTTTCCCGACACAAAGATAATTATTTTCATTTGTGACCCACCATATTTTTGTGTGTATGGAACAAGCAAATTACAATAGATTTAATTAAGTTTTATATGTATATATAAATAATAATAATATTAATAATAATATATATATATATTAATTCTTGGCTTGAAATTTGAATCTTTAGAACTCTGAAAAGCTTGGGTGATCCTGCTTTGGATTCTTTGAGTGGATCTGGGCTACAAAGCACTAAGTTCTCTGCTAAGCCTGAATTCTTTTAACCCCTTAATGACAATGCATTGTTTTCAATGGGTTTAGGGACCTCCCATTGTCCTTAAGGGGTTAATAGTATCTTTTCTTGACCCTATTAAGCGGTCGAGCTCCTTGGTCTCTTCAAACGGACCCATTAACACTATGGCAGGCCGTGCCGAGTCGGCACAGCACCCATAGTATGCTTTCGCACACGCTTTCCCCAAAGGCAGAGCGCCAGGTTATGACATCATATCCGGGCACTCGGAAAAAGCATGGCAGCGATGAGGGGTGATGCTGCTGCCCAATGCCCATGCCTAAGAATAACATGGCACTGATTATACGTCCCAATGAGAATGCTATTACAAGTGCGTGGGGATAAGATTCGGGTTCTGTTCACAAGCTCTCTCCTCTGTGTTGTCTATGTAGATTCTGGCTTGGACTTTAAACTATATCTATTTAATTTGACGACCCTAAACCTTTTTAAACCTTTTTAATGAATGAATGATAACTTAATTTTAACCAATGCCCAGTCAAAACCATATACTGTCATTGATACTAATTTTGTGTCCGTCTTATACAAGTCGAGACCAACGACTGATTAAGGTTTGAGTGTCTACGTAAAACGGGAAGACTAAACGGGCCGAAGGGGGTCTTAATCTATGTTTACATATAACCAGTACTGTAAACTCTGTAACCAAGTTATAATGCAATACTTCCACCGGAGTTTAGAGTAGATCACCCTAAATGCTGATGCCTCGTATAGGACCCTGATTTAATATAGGATACTATAATGACAGACGGTAACAGTCCTTTAAATAAAAGATGAATTAAAACTATTTTTTAACGCAAATTTCCTCTCCTGAGATAGGACTAATATAGTCCACTGGCTTGGAATATGGGACGCTACACCAGACTATAATTGCTCCCTTATCTCATGTTCCAAACCTCATATCTGCTAATCTTATTATCGGAGTATTATAAAGAAATGCGGATAAAAAAAACCAAAACACAACAAATTTAAATTTAGAGTGCCGGCTATGGTTGAAGAGCTCAGAATCCCACAGTAATTACAATTTTGTGTGGGTTACATACATTGTGTTATTTCCCATGAACAAACAAAAGCATAATACAATGGTCCCCATTCATTTTATTAGTTTCTGACAAGCTAATTATTCTGCACTTGAAAACCGTGATGTATGAAACTTTAATATGATGACACCATTCAACCACCGAAAATGTTTTTCTATTTTTGTTCTACAGTATAATGGAAATCTGAAAACATTTTTCATAATATTTATATTTACAAAATCTGTCGATTTTTTTTTTTTATGATAATTACTTAAAGCCTTTTTTTTTTCATTTGAAGAGTTTAATGTTACGATTATAAAATAAAAATCCAAATTTCTTTTCTTTTTTTTTTTTTTTTTTTTTTTTCCCAATGTACAAAAGAGACAGAGACAAGTAATGTAATTATGGGTCTTTTTTTTTGTTGTTATAACAAAATTCATGCCTCTACTGTTCCAGGAGAAAGTCAGATTTTTTTTACATTTTTTTTTTGTTTTCAAAATCCAAGTTTTAGAATCGATCCACGAGGCAAAAAGCCTGTCTTGGAAAATGGCACAAGAAGAAGGAAATGCTTGTCTGCATAGCTTTACAGCAGCATGGTATGACAGGAGGAAAAAAATACCTCCAATTTTTATTTTTGTCTGAAAAATCCTTTCGCGTCAGCATTGTCTCGTGTTCAGTAGATCACCTGGCCTACAAGGATCATGAAGGTTCATAGGTTTCTCAGCCAGGTCTCTCAAGGCCAGAGAGGCAACGTTATAAAAAAATTATATTATATCATCTTCTAGTATACCCAGCCTTGTCAAAGTTTTGATTTTTTTTTTCCTCCCAAAAATGTGAATTTCAAAAAATACAAAATAAAAACAAAATATTTTTGAGTGACGAGATGGGTTTGAGTGGGGGTCTGTAGAAGGTAAACAGTGCAAATGTCATCCTCATATTCCACTTTAAGAGTTTTAGTATTACCTATTCATAAAAACAAAGTAAGTAAGTGTAGTATGGTACTAAACTCCTCAAAAAGGATGTTGGTTAAAAAAATATTAATTATGAAAAAAAAAAAAATTGAAAATCAACTCCCTTAACAGAGATTTCCGGTCCATCTGTGTTAGAGATCCTGTGTCGCACCGACTTTGCCATCAAACTCTTCCGATCAGTACATTGGTAAAACCCATCGTGACGGTCCATTGAAAGAATGTTGCAATTTCTGCTAGCCGGCCGAGAGGTTCAGTCGAGTCTTGAAGGCGCCATATGCTGTATATAGCGCTATTTCTTAGGTCTTTTGATCTGGGCATAGACAGCTTCTTCTGATCTGGTCTGAGGACGACAATGAATAAAGGTATTATTAAATGTCACGTTGAACGTTAGCCCGTTGCATTACAAGATCTTGTTCAGTTAAAATCCGAATATTTTTCATTGGTATCTGTTTACTCGGAACTGCGGCAAATCACTTTTTTTTACCATAGTATTTGTATATTTGTATTAAAATATGCTTAAAAATGTGAGCAGAAATAAATAAATCACAGCCATTAATAAAGCCATTTAATGTCCTATTGACGCTTTTGTATCAATACTACCCTACTAAGACAGCAGTGATTACTCAATACCATCCCAAGAATGGTCTTTCTCTTTACAGGGCAATGCCCACTTCCCACCCATGTAATAATTGATTTTGACACTATTAATGTTAGTTAATTTGGCCCCACTATGCCAATCGCTCCATTGGCTCCTTATATGTTCCAGAATTCAATTCAAACTCCAGACCCTGAATTATAGCTTCAACAACTCTTCACTATAATGTTTGTCTAACGATAATGCCCCGACCTTGCCTCATTCCTTTAGCTATACCTCCGAAAACATAACTTTATAAACTGTAAAAAATAATATCAAAATAATAATAATAAATACTACCACTACTACTACTACTAATAATAATAATAACAATTCATATAATATAATACTTTTAGAATCTAGACATATTTTGCCACGGTGCGACATGGTTTAATACAATCTTTTATAAAATAATTGTAAAAATAAATATGCAAAAAAAGAAATATATATATAGCTTTATATTTTTTAAATACTCAGAATGTTCCAATTTTATTTATTATTTATATTATTTGTATACTTTATGTTCCCATTTTCTTTCTATTTTGTTTCTGTGAAATACAACATAAAGTAAGGCACGTAAAATAAAATTATGTTAAAAAAGTCATAAATTACCTCTTCATATGTGTATTAAAGGATTGGATATATTTAGATATTATATATATATATATATATATATATATATATAATATCTAGATATATCCACTATATATATATATATATATATATATATATATATATATATATATATATAGTTCTGGTATGGCTATCTAGAAATTGTGGACTACAAAGTATTAGAAATACTGTGATAAATATGTACATTACTATTTTTTATTTACTATTACTAATGATTTATATTACTAAATTGCCCAGTGGAAACTTTATAAACGTATGCTGAACCCAAGATACAGAATCGCCCAGCCAGTTCTTAAAGACAATGAGATAATATAGATTTTTCTACATTTTTCAATTATCTATGATTGCCTCTATATGTTAACATGAAAAGTAAAAATATAATTTTCTGGATGAAATGTCAAGGTTTTTCAAGTATGTCAAAGCACATTGAATAAATTGGATCAGGGCGCAGAACACGTGATTGAGTCATGCAACAATGGGGCGTGAGCGGGGATAACGTTTCAATGTAGGGAAGAAGAGAGATGGAAGGAGAAAAGTAAGCAGCGGCGGGTGTAGCTCGGCAATAAATAAAATGACGCATGCAATAAAAATAAGAGGAAAAAGGACAGATACCTACCCCAAGCTTTGCTATCTAGCTACCGACCTGGGGGCATATAGTATCACCGCTTGGCTCACCTAGGTCCGTGCAGGAAGAGGCCTGAGGTGCATCAGACTAAAATACAAGAAGATAACAGAAGTTGCAAGAAAAAGATGTCAGAGTTTAGTAGAAAACAGAAGAAGAGAAGCAGAGGAAGCTGTCGCCCAAATACAGATTTCTCCTACACTGAATCAGCCATTGTGATATATTTTTCATGTTTGAGTGTCTATAAGTGGTATATATATATATATATACAGTATATGTTTATAAATTAATATAAGCATTTTTGAAACAAGAGAAAGCGAGACTTGACTATTTCTCTATCATTTCACGAACAGGAAGTTGCTTTCATTAAAAGCAGGAAGTAAGAGTACAAATAAAAAATGGCTGCTCCCATCTTGCTTGAAAAATGATAAAATTTGAAATGTAGAAAAAATATGTGAGTTGAAAGGTCCAGATGTTCTTTACACGGCGCATTCAGTGGAATTATTTGTGGATTAGGGCTTTTATCCACAAAAGGGTAAAAATTGACTGACAATGACTTATGAACTCTATATAGAGGAATGGACTTCACTAGAATTGCCATAAAGCATCAGCTCAGTGTGGTGTTTGAGTCGGGAAAGTCACACAAAATATCACGTGACTGACAGCAATGGCCGCCTGCAGATAAAGGGAGTTTATTGGAACAAAATGAGATAAAACCAGGGTTTTGTCAGTACTGACCGATACTACTGTATACAGCGCTGGGGGGTTGTTACTGTATACAGTGGGGGCTATGCTAAAGATTTTTTTTAAGGTAAAGCCAACTAGACTTTTAAAGGGGAACTAATACTTTGAATGTATGCATTTAACTACCTGCTTATATGTTTTGTAGTGAGTAACAAACAACAACACTACAGGTTTAATTCAAACCAGAAAAAAAAAAAATTCTGGTTAAAAAAACCACCGAAAGAAAACATTTCTACATTTCCTTTAACATTTTCCTAGCTGAATGTGTGTCAACCTGTGTAATTGTCTTGGGAATATGCCTAATTTTAATATCTAAGAGTAACTTACTGCATCTTGTTCTACATTTTTACTCGGGCTTCCGAAGCCTTCTTCAAAGATGTCGTCTGCGTTGGGATCACTTGTGTGAGACGCTGACGATTTCGATGGGGAGCTCTGCCTCGGGGCCGGCGTCGGCGCTGGGTTTAGAGATGACATTGGCAATAATTAAAAGCCGCTTCCACGTACTCAAAAGCAAACATCGAGCGGCGGCGGAAGGACGTTTAAAAACTTGTTTACCGCATGCATTAAAATGACATTGAGAAGTAACTGTTTTGGAGGACACGCTTAGGTAGAGATAAAAGAATCATTTGTTAGACGTTAGATAAAAAGGACGGCGATGCCTATGAAATCCATATTTCATTTTATATTACAGATTTGCCTACCAGAATTTAAACAGACTCCATCAAATTCTTTTTTTTTTTGGAAATCAGTGGCTTGTTACTAATAATTTTACTTTCGCAGCCTGTTCTCCGTCTAAAGCGGCTGGGAAGTATTTTTCATATAGAAACAAATACATTTATCATCCGTTGGAACTTCGCGCGGGGAGGAACATTCGAGCCGTCCTTTTTTATTATATTTGGAATAAATATGCAAGAAAAAGATTGAATCTCTTTTTTCTGGTTCAGGTGATGCGTTTTATATCAACAGATGTAGGAATTGTTAATTTATTGCCTGAAGAATGAGAGCGGTTTATGCAAATTGATCAAAAACGTTACAGTATGCAATAAAAATCGTTTTGGATAAAACAATGCGTAAGGCTGGAAATATACAGAGCCGTGCTTAAAATTGCAGTGAATTTATTGATTTATTTGCGGATTGCGACTTTTATCCACAAAAGGGTAAAAAATGCTAATGTTATTTTTATGTGTGTGATATGGGGGCATTTCAGGGGATAAAAGATGCCTTCTAGGAGCCAAAGGTTGACTTTGCCAATGTTAATTCATCATTAACATTACAGGCACGTGGGAAATTGTCTGCAATGTTATTTTTCACTTTGTTTTCATCTTCCGATCTCTTCGTGATGGAAGGGGAACTAAGAGAAGGTTATTGAAGTGTGTTGGAGGGAATGTGTGGCCACTGAGGAGAAGACTTCCCAAGCAGATCACTCTAGATCGTCTTAAATGCCGAGTCAACTTAAACCATGTTCATGCTGTTTATTGTATATGGTATCTAATATGTCTATTACATTCAAGTCTGTTTTAGAAGGTGGCATGTTGTGGCCAAGTGTGGCTTGAAGCCTAGGGCAGCTCCCCAGCTAAGATATGTCATTGAGCCGAGGGGTTACTTGACTTTGTGCAAATAGAAAGTCGTAAATATGCAGTCAGCTCCTACGAAGGGGCCAGCTAATATCCAATTGAGGAACACAAGGTCATTACCATTAGAATGGTCCAAGATCATTTGAAAGACGCAGTTTGTGTCACAAAACATGGGGTGGGAAAGGCTGCAGGGAGCCTTGCGTGGTCACATTTGTTAGATATCTTATATTGTATTTAGTGCTGTTTGCACATTCAATATTTAACATTTCCCAAGATGATACCCACAGAGTCTTTTCTCTTGGATTATATGGCGCAGTTACTTTAAAAAGCATAGACCTGTGTCTTATCATGCAGAAAAATGCAAAATGGAGCCTTTTCTCTTCTGAAGCATAATAATTAAAATATGTTAACTCTAACCTAGAATGTATATCCTATATTGTATAGACCATGTGTTAAGGACTTTTGTTTTTCACATACCAAATCCTAACTTCTAACCTAACTTCAAATATCTAAATGGTGGTCCACCCTCTTAACTATTTAAACCATCTACGCAACTCAGCTATAAGCACTTGGCCAATATGCCATTCAACAAGTTGTTCACAAATGGCTACCCCATGACAGGCTGATTCAGCACATATTAGATCTTCTTCAGAGAGGGTTGGTATAAGTCGGGTTTTAGTGTGCTATCTCCAAGGATAAGGAGGTCTAAGGAACTTGGGTTGATAGCGGGGTCAGCACCAGTAGCACTCACGTGAATTTGTAGATGGTGATGTGGAAGTCATCGGCGTCAAATTTAACTGTGAGATATCAAAGTCGTCGCAGTCGTCTGTGTCCTGAGCCAACCCAACTTTGTCGAAATAACTTGAGAAGGCCTCTGAGGTACATGAAAGGGAAGGCTGGTCCGGCTGTCTTGATGGCACCGGGGGAGGATTTACCATCTGAAAATCTTTAAACATATCTTTCTCTAATTTCTGTCCGGGTCGCAGTGGACTCGATCGCATGGAGTCACTAGTTGGTTGAACAGCGGCTACAGGAGCGCTAGTACCTTGAAACATGGCTGCTTGAAAAGGCAAAACAGTTTGTGTTGGCATGAAGGCAGTGGGTGGAAACTGGCCAGGCAGAGTCGGCCATGGCGGTTGTTGAGTCGGGTAAAGGCCTGGCGGAGCCCAAGCTATCGTTTGGCTTCCCTGCATAACCTGAGCAACGTTGGGTTGGCCACCCAGGACCATCTGTGGTTGAACTAATGGTTGTTGCCCCCAAAAGGAAGGTTGGACAGCTCCCATTGCAACGTAACCTTTAAAAAAACAAAAGAATATATTGGTATATCATTGTACTGTATATACTCATGCTTTCATTTTGCTTTTTTTGTTCTTTTTTTTAACGTTTACATTCATTTGAAAGAGAACACGATTTTACGGACATCACTTGTCATGAAGGTCATCACAGTAGCCAGAATTGAATCACTAGGGTGT
This sequence comes from Spea hammondii, assembly GCA_029215755.1. Lineage (NCBI taxonomy): Eukaryota > Metazoa > Chordata > Amphibia > Anura > Pelobatidae > Spea > Spea hammondii. The sequence goes on from JARDYJ010000007.1 coordinate 50,469,148, forward strand.
ACTTCAAACACATTAGCTGTCAAATTTCAATTTTCCAAAGAATGATTTTCAGGCAAAGCGTTCTTAACAGCCTTCTTAGAATTAAAAATAGTCTCCCCTTTATCAGCACTATTTCAATTAATCATGTCTTGTAAATCTTGACTTTTTTTCTAGAGGGACTCATACTCTACCAAACTAAACAAAGAAGAGCCATTTATATGAATACTGCATATAGACATTGATATAAGTGAAGGGTTAATTTAAAACTGACATATCAGTGGCACCATATATCATGTTTTTAATAAACCAGACAGGAATCCTATGCATATATAATGTTTTGTTCACCCGTGAGTGTTTTGTCTAGACTCATCAGTAAAAAATGAACATTTATTTTATTTTGACACTCGAACCGAACATGTCAATGACGCCTTTAACCCTTATTTATGGCCCAAAAATAAAATAATTTGAAAAAGACCCAACACAAAAGGTAAAAACTGCATATATATATATATATATATATATATATATATATATATATATATATATATATATATATAAATACCTTCCTTCTACTACCCTCCCATAGACTCTGTCACAATATATATACATATACGGTATATATATATATATATATATATATATATATATATATCCTTGTATATATCTCAGTGTTTGGAGGCTACATTATACCTTCCAAGAACTTAAAAAGGCCCTATCAAGTCTATGGATGCCATTGAAGTCTAAGGGCCCACTGGCTTTGCCAATTTAAGTCATTGGAGGATGAAATACAGCTGGCAAACACTGAGGGCCACAGGTGCCCACGAGTATATACATACGCACCTAGGCAATCAGAGGCCATATCTAAATCTGCCGCCATTGGGCAAAGATGGATTTATTGGATTTGTTTTTGGCTTTATGTCTTTTATCCTTTTCCGTCCGGCTTTTATTTATTTTTTTGAATTAGTTCAGGTTGGCTTTTTGTGAAATGTTGCTGCTAGAAAGGTTTTACTCTCCGGTAAACTAGTTAGTGAATAAACCCCAACTCGCGGAACGCCCAATTTGCGGGACATAACATTCTTACTGTCGGCAGCCTGTTGGCAGAGCCACGGCGTTAGTAGTTTTAAGACAGAAATCGAGAAATTGTGCAGCTTCTCTGCTTCTGTCTACAACGAAGGGTCGAAAATGGGGAATATTTGTTTAAAGGGTAATTTCTATCGGTGAAATCATTTAGTGATATTTGTAGCGTTCTATCAGCTAAACATTTGGCCACAAGATGTCAGCGTTGGCTAAACTTGTGGCTTCGGATTCGGAATAAACATTATCACGTTCTATTTTAATCGATGACACTATCTGCTGAAAATTTTAAACAAAACTGAAGTCATTAGTATTTAGACCTGAAGAAATGGCATCATTTTTCATATAAATAAGATGTAGCTTTGATACAGCAATAATTTTATTTTGCATGACTATGTTCATTCTAGCCGCAATCACAATATCCTGTGTATAATATCCTCTATACACATTATTGGGGCTTTTAGGGCAGTAGAACCCTCTGATACCCTCATACCCAGGAAACATTCCGAACGCCTAGAAAAGAGGGGCATCAGGGGAGGAAAGAGGGGCATCAGGGGAGTAAAGAGGGGGGATCAGGGGAGGAAAGAGGGGGATCAGGGGAGGAAAGAGGGGGATCAGGGGAGGAAAGAGGGACGTCAGGGGAGAAAAGAGGGGGGATCGAGAAGGAAAGAAGGACAGAGGGATTTGGGGCGGTATATTTACAACACAATAAAAACGTGAATTTTAAACCCATTTATTTAACAATCACAGAATCCAAATCTAAGATTCTGTTATATAAAAAAAAACTTAGATATTTAGGTTTAATATCAACAACAGAAGTATTTGACAATATTATATATATATATATATATATATATACTTATTTACTAATATCGTTATTTGTTAATCACTCAATGTTTTCTCAAATATGTAATTAAAATATATAGAATTTTCCTTAAAAAAATATCAAATAACTCTTGTGTTTCTATGGTAGCACGCAACTCCTTAAGTATGCTTCGCACCCCTGTGGCTAGATGTGGGTTAAAAAAAAGCAAGCATATTAACCCTTAAAATCAGTTCAAGTTACACTTTGTAACTTAATCTGTCCATTTAAACAAATTAAATTATTTTGTTGCCTTCATTTGCCGCTGGCGAAGGATCGATACTAAATCTTCTAGCCAAAGGTCATTGATAGATTTTTTTTTCCATTTTCTTGTAATTTGTCTGCCCCCTAATCCCCAGAAGCCTGATTTGCGGCCGTGCGCTATAACTTATGTCTCCTTCTCCAGGAACAGGTAGAACTATAAGCCTAATTATAGCCGAAATCCCCTCCGTTATACAGGGGGGGGGTACGCGGGATGAAATCTCCGCGGAATCTACATGCAACGAAACGTTCTAACAGCGTTTTCATGCGCGGAAACCTTTCCAATGTCACACCGAGGACGCTCAAAATGAATGTATTTACACATTTCTATGGAAATTAATGCAGTATTCATTGTCATAAAAGTGAATTTGGATAAAATTGTCCATTTCTGACTGCTGTCATTGTCACTTCTGACTGCTGATGTCATGTAAAGGTGCAAATTACCCTCATGGAATCAATGATCTGTGGCAAAAGGTGGCAAAACCAGTACATACTAAATAATTCCTGTTTTGATCTTATTTCTCCTTCTCCAGAAAACAATGTGTAACGATGACGTCCATGCCACTGGAATAATAGGAGTTGTAATTCCTCAAGTACTGGAGAGCTAGGCTCTTGTCTACCCACAATTAAAATACTTCTAATTATTATAAGGATCTTATTAATTGTTTTATGACATTTCTACAAGGTGTCGGGAATGGAAAGTCTGGAAGAGGAAAGGTGGCTGCTATGAATGGGATTAGCTGGGGTGTTATTTTCCAGGGCTGGGGTGGGCTTTCTTTCACCTGATGGTAAATGAGGGTTGTAAGGAAGGGTTCCAAACATGGGAGCGGTTGCAGGGAAGAGCTGGGAACATGTCATAAAAGCATCACCTGGAGTCGCAGGAGTCTGAAAAAAAAATAAAAAAAATAAAAAAATTAGAAAAATAATGTAAAACAATTAATGTATAATAATGTGTACAGTGCTAAAAGTGGTATGGTTACCATAGCAACCAATGAAGCATTTCTATTGGCCACTCTAGTTTTACATCATTATACCTAAATTGCTCTTTACGCTCAGTCGTCAATATTTCCATACAATGACCTCCTTCAACGAGAGCTGGAATAATCCCATTTTATTTACAGTAGGTGGGTGGGGAGTGGGTGGAGCCAGGGGAGTGGGTGGAGCTGATTGCTCCCGTCAAGATATATAGGGCTGTACAGAGGCTCGTAATCAGCTGTGGTTTCCGAGTGAACTCAGATACTGACTGGTGTCGGGTATTAAACTGTTTAATTTTTAACTAATGCCTATTTATTCTCAACTTGGATGGCTTATGAGAGACAAGCTTTGGCCAAAATACGAAATAAAAGCCTCCGAATCATATTGGGAACATCATTTGTAACACCACTGCTCAATGGTCTAGTTATATAGAAGATTATTGATCTCCACGATCACAGCCTCCATAGTTAATTTCTGCACTTTCTTAAAAGTTGGGAGCTGGGATATGACATCATATCCTGGCGTTCAGCAGTAAAGATGGCGACGTGGAGCACTGACCATCAAGGAGTCTTTTTTAACTACCAAACCTCCTAGGAAAGCCCTTTAGCTAAAGGGGAAAAAATGGGGTTTGGCTCCTCCCACTGCTTACACAGGCCTGCCCACTGAGGGCTAGTCCCACCTCCATGGAGCAGTTTCCTGCCTGGCTGCTGGAGAGAGAGGGACAGACCCTAAGGCCATTCAGTATGCATAAGAGGTCCCTATGTATGCTCATAATTATTTAATATTTACATTTAAAGCATTAAAATATTATACAGTATGATCATGTATTTCCCCCCCCCCTGCAATTCCAAGTTTTTTAACATTCTATATTTTTTTTGTAATTTTATTTTATTTCATTTTGTTGTTTTTTTTAACCAATTTTAGCCTTTATCTAAAATGAATACTACACATTCGGGGTATACTTACAGAGGGAGATGTTATGTCAGGAGGAGTAGACATATCTCCAAAAAGCGCTAACTGGGTAACAGCCTAAGAGAAAACAAAAAGTGATAAGAAAGAAAAAAAAACATTACTGATTTCTTATAGTACATATATATTTATTTTTTTTATTTTATTAAAGACCTAATATATACTGATTTAATGCATAATGGGATACACCCAAATATTCACATACAATTGTTTTTGGTTTTTTTTCAAAAAGACCTGGCATGCTACCTGCTGGCATTCAAAAGGTTAAAACAATAGATTACCGTAATATGTTTAACGTACCATGAAAACTCTTCAGCTTACAAGTACTGTATAAACACAGTGATACAAATGAAACCATGCATGTATTTACAATTTACAATGGGCAAAACCTTTCATTTGATTGAAGTTCTAAAAATGATTTATAAAAATTATTCAAAATGTAAAATTGAAGAATCTTTTTGTAGAGTGGACTGATTTAGCCAGTTTTAACCTGGAAATGCTTTTGGAAAATCATCCTACTACTGTTTTTTTTTTTATGATCAAGCACACCCATAATTGGAAAGTTTCTATGAATATTATAAAACAATATTAATTGCCATGGAAATTAAAAAAAAAATAATAAAATAAAAAAAAAATAATAAATAAATAAAAATAATAATATATATATATATATATATATATATATATATATATATATATATATATATATGTATATATATTGTTTGGGGTCACTGAGCTGTTTCCACGGAAAACAAGAAAAATTTGAAGCCGTGTAACATAATTGCAAAAGGGTTTTCTAATGTTCTATTAGACTTTTAAACTCAAACTTGGATCAGCAAACACAGCGTGCCACTGGAACACAGGAGTGATGGGAGTGATAAAGGGCCATTGGAACACAGGAGTGATGGGAGTGATAAAGGGCCACTGGAACACAGGAGTGATGGGAGTGATAAAGGGCCATTGGAACACAGGAATGGGAGTGATAAAGGGCCATTGGAACACAGGAGTGGTGGGAGTGATAAAGGGCCATTGGAACACAGGAGTGATGGGAGTGATAAAGGGCCATTGGCACACAGGAGTGATGGGAGTGATAAAGGGCCATTGGAACACAGGAGTGATGGGAGTGATAAAGGGCCATTGGAACACAAGAGTGATGGGAGTGATAAAGGGCCACTGGAACACAGGAGAGATGGGAGCGATAAAAGGCCACTGGCAGACAGGAGTGATGGGAGCGATAAAGGGTCTCTGTACGCCTATGAAGAGATTGCATTAAAAATCAGCCGTTTCCAGCTACAATAGTCATTTACAACATTAACCCCGTCTGTGTTGGATTTCTTGTTATTTTAAAAGACAAAATTTGCATTTCTTTCAAAAACAAGAAAATGCCTGTGACCCCAAACTTTTGAACCATAGTGTATCTGTATACAGTCCACATATACAAAACCACCCTGAAAAATACACCAGCCGCCCAATGATTGATGTCATTTATTCTTACATAGAAAAAAAAAATGCTCCGCGAATTAATAATTTACCGTGCACTTGACCTCATTTAAACGGCAGCTTTTCTTTGGAACGCCCTACTTAAAATCATTTAAAAACCTGAACATTCATTCTACTAAAACTAAACAAGGGATTTAAATACTGGGAATGAATCCAAAAAAGGAAGAAAAAAAAAAAGAAAAAGTGAGACCTTTCATTTCTACCTTTTTTATTTATTTATTTCTTTTTTTCCTTAATTAAAGAAGTAAGTGACAAATGGAATCCAGTGTTTGATAAGTTCAGGCAGAACAGATGCTTATCGGGAGATAGAATTTAGCCGCTATCCATTGCTGCATCGGTTGAGCCCCTGCCTGTCCGCATATGGAGCAGATAGATGTCTATCTTGGATGAGTTTTTTTTCCCACACAAATTATACGGAGTTAAATTCACAATAAATTATAGCTCGCACCCATCATAATTAACTATGCATAATATATCGGTCAGTGAATGCAAATTAGGTCGCTTTTTTCACACCATATTTTATTTTACTAAATAAGTCTAAATTAACAGATTTATTACAATGATAAAACAAATCAGTAAGGTGGGCTTTGTTGGTACTGTATTCTAATTATTTATTATTATTAATAATAATTATTCTTTATTCATTGAGCGCTAACATTTTCCTGCAGTTCAATATAACTATGGAGTGTTTAACAAAAAGGAGTTTAGGACCCTGCCCATGAGCCGCCATCTAGCCTGGCTTGTGAGCTTACACTTTAATAACTTGATGCAGCCTTGGAAACAGCATTCCTAGTGCTGAATTATTTTCATCATTTTTGTCGGGGGACACTTAAAAGTTGTGGGCCACAAAACCAAGAATGTTTCTGTTTTTAATGTTTTTAATGAAAAATATTAAAAAAATAATTCTGATGTGTGTTATTTACTTAGCACGCTGCCAGAGAAATCAATCTTTCTTTTTCCATATATACCTAGCAAATGTGAATCATCCACAAGCTAACCTGGACCGTCGCTTATAGCCCTTTGTTAAGTGGGGGGGCTGACAAGGGCCACAATAGGCTCCCAGAGTAGCGCATGATGAAGTGAGGAAGCTTGGAAGCCATAATTGAGCAGCCAATCCTTTAAGTCATTTTAATCTCGGTTGCTATCATACCTGTGAACACTCAGGCTCCTTGTGGGTTGCGGGTAGGAGGTCCCGCTGATGTTGGTGGGTGGTCCTGCCATTGGTGGGCGGTCTCCCGATATCAGTGGGCGGCCCAGCTATATAAGTGTAACATTTTTAGAGGGCAGGTGGGCGGGGAGTGGGCGGCGCTTCCCCCGGAGCCACTGGAGTCTTCCTAGGTATGATCACACTGAATCACAACACTGAGCCTCTGGGGTAGTCTCTGATCTCTGGATGGGGGATGGGTACGCATTTTGCTCTGCTGACGGTACATTGGGAACTATCCCTGTCCCATGCGCAGCTAGGGGGTCCTCCCCCATGCCTCCCAATCTTGAGTTTGATGTCGAAAAAGCAAATTTGCGCAAAATCTTCAAATCGCATTTCATGTTTTATTTTCCCTTTTAAAATGTATTGTTTAGAACTCAAACCTGGCATTTACGGCAGGAAATTATATGTTTTTTTATATGTATATTAACGATCAGCTAAACAAACTCTGGTCGGATGTGGCTATTAACACAAATTTTTTATATCGTGCTTAATAATTAACTTTAGCCATTGCCAAGAAAGCTACATTTTTCAGATGTGTTGTTTATGGAATGTGATAAAATGACATTGATTTTGCCAAAGTGAATAAACAAAGATTTTTTTATTTTTTTTTTGTGGGTAATATTAATAAGGAATGATGCATTTCCTCAAAAGGTTATTGGACTGGAAGACTCCATTACTTATTCCATTACATTCAGTAAAGAAAAATACATCAATTTTAAACACAAATAGAAACAACTGGATTTATGCCATAAATTCAGCGCTATCGTCCAAATCAACTGGGATTAAACTACATTGTAGGAAGTGATATTAGAAAGTATATCACGTATCGATTGTGAACATTTTATCTACAGTTATTTGCTATCATTTAACAAAAGGAAGTTACGAGGTCAGTAATGCCCCAATATATATGGATTTTATATAAAAACAAGTCCAAATAGGGATGTAAAAGTCATAAGACATTAATTGCTGCAAAAGTCCATGCATTTTAGGCTAAGCAGCTAATAAAGGTGGCTGAGTAACACATATGAAATCAAAGGTGAGTTCTGATTGGCTCCCAGAAGCCGTAATAATTTATTTCATAGAAACACAGAATTTGACGGCAGCTCAGCCCTGTTCGGCCCCCGTCAAGTCTACTCGACTCTCCTGCTGTAAAGACTCAAACCTTAATCAGTTGTTGATCTCACCATATGCCTGTCGTATTCCTGTTTAAATTCCCTCACTGTATTAGCCTCTACCACTTCTGCTGGGAGGCTGTTCCACTCATCTACCACCTTCTCAGGAAAGTAAAACTTACCTTTCATTACGTCTAAGCCTCTGACCCTCTAGTTTTAGACTATGCCCTCTTGTTCTAACATTTCTCCACTTTAAAAATCTGGCTTGGAAAACTTTTACAAGGCAACATGACCTTGAGGATACTGAGCATACGCACTGCTGTGATCCAAATGAATCTCCTGTAAGCAATTTTTTTGTTCTCCTTAGCTAAAACATAATTAATCTTTACATTTTTTTGTGCTGAAGGCACTCAACAAATCTTTTTCACTTAGGTTCCTCCAAAACATAAATCCGCCCCCGAGGATACTGTTTTGCGCAAATTAAGAATTAATTTAAAAAAGAATCCGGGAACTTGAAACTTAAAGCAATAGGAGAATGGATTATGGGTTATCGGGTAGCATATTAGGTAATGTTGACCGGTGGCCCACCAGGCATTAGCCTGGTATGTAAAATTTTGTGCTGTTTACAGAAAAACATGGAATTAAATAAAGAGTTGGATCAAAAGAATTCACAGATTGATTAGAAATTACTGTATATTAAAAAAATGAACCCCATGATTTGCAGTTGCTGATTTATTGAGAATTTAAATGTCATTTTGTTAAAATACTGATTATGCGAAATCGAGTCGCTGTTTTCTTGACCGAGGCCTCCCTTACCTCGTTGACATCACAAGGGTGGTCGTCAAAACTTATCAAGTCTCTGGTCTGTAACAGTAAGGAATGGTGGATGAAAATGAAAAGTAATGAGTAAAATAACCTGGAATAATGAAAATGAGCAGGGGTGAGAATGAAAAACGTACATTATGGGACAAAGACGATTCGAAGACGATACCACCAAAAGAATGTAAAAGGTAATAAAATATAATGAGATGTTAGGTGAACAGTCACAACTTTTAGTACTTTAGTAATTATTATAACTTACTATAACTTTTTACCTGTCAATCAGACAAATCGTTCTCATCCTCTACCCTTCAACAACCATCAGCAGTACCAATCATGGTGTAGACATAAGGTGGATTTATAATAAATATACATTGTTTATAACACCATAAAAAAATTGACGATTTTGTCATAAGCGACACGTAAAAATCCAGCTTGGATATATAAATGTTGGAATTTGGGGCAATGCATTGGGGAAATATAATATATTATTATATATATTCATTTGGTGGTTATTTTAATGGGTCTTGATATACTCTTTGTGTTTGGCTTTAAAGTCGTATCTTAATCATGAGCAGGCATAATGACGCACGCAGGGTCACAGAAGAAAGGACACAAGATAAGCAATAAGTCAGCAAAGCCACCGGCTGCATAATTTGTCCGGCTCAAAGCGAATGTGTCATCAAAAAACATACCTTTTGATGTTATAAAAAGTGCTGCATAAAATGCAATCGAGTCGCAATTCTTTTTTAGTATTAAATAGGTTTTCATTACTATACTATACAGATGCCAGCCGAGCGTACAGCCCAAAAGGAGAAGGCTTGTCTATAAAGGGGTTAATTGGACACATTGGAACATAGAAGCATAAAATTTGGTGCTCAGTAAGAACGATTCAGCCCATCTAGTCTGCCCACTTTCCTACTTGCTGTAACCTAACTTGATCCTTGCCGTACCTTTAGGATGGCCGTCTATCTATCTCATGCATGAATAAATCCCTTTCCTATATTAACATCTACCACTTCTGCTGGTAGGCTTTTCCCAGCACCATTCAGCAATGCACATAACTAGTAGCTCTCCATGTTTGACCCGGAGTCTCCTGGTAAAGCGCTGCCTCGCTGGGTCTCCAGGTCACCTTCCTCTTTCTCCAGGCAGGGACGTGGTGTTTGGCAGTGTCCACTCCCAGCCCACTAAGGTCAGGGGTTAGCTCCACCTCTGTGCACAGCTAGTCCCACCCCATATGTGGCTAGCCACATCTTATGCATGGGCATCGCTTTCGTATGCATGGCTAGCTCCGGCTCCACAACCAGCTAGCCATGTCCTCTCACGAGACCCCTCCCCAGAGGGAGAGCTCCGCCTGTCCTAACCCCAGAGGTTCCTAGATATGGTAATGCACACAAGCGCTATAGAAAGAGCAAAGGGGGATCAAACCATGGTGGAAATAAACACTACAGAATTTTATCACATATCTATCATAAAAACCCAATGTTTATTAGATATCCAGTGTATTACTTGGCTTTTCATCTGTAAAACTATACGCTGATGTTCCATTTTTGACATCGTTTGACGTTTAGCAGATTCCTGGTTGAAGTCTCAATGAAGACATTTTCTAATGATGTAGATTATTTCCCGGTATCGGGGACATTGTTAGAATACAAGCTAGCGCTCGGATAGCAATTACTTCCCTCTCAACGTTACGTAGAGTGACATTTTTAAAGATAATGAACATTGCCACTCCGTTTTTTTCTGAAGATTTAGATACAGAACACATGTCACTACAGCCATATTAAAAGAATTATTACAAATGTCACAGTCGTGTTTGACAGGCGCCGGCTCAGTTTGTATGAAGATGTGACAGTCATATCCATGGCTAGAAAAATACCTTTTTACAGAGAAAGAAATATCAGGATTCCATTACGTCTTCTTGGCCATGTGGCCAGTGGCTGATTTATCTTCATCTCGGATGTGACATCTTACAATGTGGCACTTCACCTTTAAGAACGCATGGTGCAGGGTGGAAAGAAAACCCGCTTGAGACAGCCCTCCATATTGCATGCCTCCCAACGGTCATGTTGATTTGGGATAGTCCCCGATTTTGCCAATCTATCCCGCCAAACTCTACCTCTGTTCCGCTTTTTGAGACAGAGGTCGAGCTCGGTGGGACAGTGGTATTGGGGACTGCAAGAATGCATGCTGTGCATGCTCAGAATTGTGTGCATGTGACACTCTACCTCCCAATTCCCGATTCGCAGAGGGTAGAAATTGGGAGATATGCAAAGTGTTAATGACGCAGTTTGGGAGATCAGTAATCTCCTTTTCAACAGGACCATTGAGCGGTGGCACAACAGGTATCTCCCAATATGGCGATGGTCTCCCTGTTGTTTATCAGCGGGGCTGCCATCACCCATAGACCTGGTCGGCCTAGAACAGAATACCCCAGTGTGCGTGCAGCAATGGATCTATCTTTGGGGGCGGCCATAGGCCCAAACTGGCTCCCGCCGCATGGTTGGGGTCCATAGTACAATAAAAAGGGCCGCAGCACCTCCATAGCGTAAATGGACCAGTTGAGAAGATGGAAGATCGCTCTTGTAACCGGCCCATTGTGCAGCGGGATATAGACGACCCCTGGACCCACCTAGTCGGCCAAGGCCAGGATACCTCACTAAGTCAAATTAGAGGGGGCTTTTTATTTGGAAGAGGGTGACTACAAATAGAAGCAACGTATAGCCGAATGGGGACAGTTTAACAGAAACTGGGAAAATCGCATGGATTTTTTTTTTCCCACAACACAAATGATGCTAAACATAAAATGTGAAGAATTCGGTGAACTTAAGAAATAAACATTTAGAAAGTACGTGTCGAAGATTAAATATATAACTTTGAGTTAAAATAACAGTTGAAAAAAAAATCCTACCAAGTAGGTTCAAGGACTGTCACGCGAGTGTTTGAGATCTGAAAATGATCCATCACGCTCATGTAACCCCTCGTACCTCCCGTATCTTTGAAAAGGTTAGGATTCGGCGTCGCACGGAACGGGTTGGAGAGGCCAAGGCCGTCTAATTTATATTGTCCGTTAGGTTATGGTTTTCCCTAATGAGGTTTCCAAACCCACTGCCGAGACCTCCAGTTAAACTATGCCCCGGAACATTTTAGCGGTTTCTTTGAGAAATGATTTTAAGCCAAACGCCAAAAAAAAATAAATAAAAATAAAAGAAGAACATTTTTAAAACTATGCTTTTTTTGCTGTAAAATATTCTACATGACTTCCATTATTTAAAAGGATTAATTGGGAGTATTTTTTGGCTATTTAGTTTGCATTTATAAGGAAACTGGATGCATTTAACAATAAAATTTTCTTATATTCTTCTAAATACATATTTAAAAAAATATTAAATATTTTATTATATTTTATAATATTAAATATTAAAGTTTTTTTTTATTTCAAGGGTGGCTGTGAGTCGGGAAATAAATTATAATATAAAATAACTTTTAGCAAAATTAATTTGCATTCTATTATCTAATATTACAGCATATTTTAAAGATAATTTTATGATATTAAAAAAGTTGGAAAAAAGTTCCAAAATATAATAATAAAATGAGAAAATCGTGCTATATAAGGAAAATCGAAAAATGAAGGAGATACATATAAATAATAATTATGGTTAATAGAACCTTGTGATAGAACTGAAAATTGTATATGAGAAAAAAATATTTTGGTGCAATTTATATTAATTTTTAACGTGGTTAAAATGCTTTGTTGATGATTAAAGAAATCCAGAAAGTTCTCCGTTCTATAAAGCACCGCTATAAAAAGATCAGACTGTGTTATTAACATCTCTAAATATGAAGTCATTACTTCTTTGTAATTATATTTTGCAATGTTCAGGCTAACTCATAAAAATGTGTTTTTAATGCCGTGGTTTATTAGCATTACAGAACTAATATTTAACATTTTAAAGGGAAAAGATGACTTTTCGGAAGATTGAGGTCACAGTGGCCATTAATTCCTATTACAGGTTATTTATTCCGAATAATTCATTTCTATTGATACATAAAGACAGAAAACATGGATTAGTCAGTGTTGGGTTGAATAGCCTTTAATCTTTGTTAATAAATTGTGTTTACAGAATGTTCTTAGAGTTTTCTTAGTAAGGATCGAGTCGTGGTGGAAATGATCACTTGGCCGGATTTGATCCTAAGCACCATTTAAGGCCGCGTCGGAGGTTTAAAAATGGCTTGGGGTAGCCGGCTGCTCAGTTTGCAATTTCATACAAATTATAAGAGCCAAATAAAAAAGAAATGAGGACCAATTTAAAGGATATTTTAGCCATTCTTGGATTGGGAACTCATCAGGGTCCCCTATTAGGCCAGACCCCAGTGGGACTAATTCATTAAACCTCAAGTTTTTCAGTTCATTTTTGGTCATTTGTTTTCGGGCACCAAATTTCATTCCCTGCCCAATCGGTTTGGCCAAAATTTGTGAAAGAGTGAGAGTGTGAGTGAATGTGGACCCACGTACTTTGGACAAAAATTCTGAGCCTTTTGCTTAGTTTCTGTCTGATTCATGGGGTCTGGCCTAGTTTCTGGGGCGTCGTACAAAGTGTGGAATTTACCAAAATTCGGTTAATTTGCTTTAATTAGAGTCTCAATGTCTAATAAACAGTGTAGTTAGATGTGATTCTCCAAAACCCCAGCCACCCAGGGGAGCAACCCGTAGATTTCAAACCCACCAAGCCCTCCCGCTTTGTATTTTAACCCCCATCGTTGGGCTGCTGGTGGTGTGTAAATAAATTATGATGGGAATAATTTTAATAATAACACAGATATCAGAATAGAGAATGTAATATTGAACAGTCATTATGAGCAAATCTCTCGAAATGATCCTTCTTGTCTCAGACTTGCTAGCAGCGAGGAGTTAACATAACAGCCAATATTACGCCGAAATGTCAGATGTGACATATGAGATAACTCTGTCAAAGCTGATTACAATGTCTCTGTACAACAGAACTTAATTAGGACATAACGCTGACAAATGTCTGGATATAATCTAGCGATCCCACGCCGTCTTCGGGGTCCTCCTGCCTAAATAAATGTCATCTTCTAAAAATGGAACTTAATATCGCTCGGAGGAAAAATGACTTTTTGTTACCTGTTGCACTGAATGTATATTGGTTAATAATTCCATTTCTCTCTGTTGCTCCTAATTTGAATAATAGCTACATATGAGGGTGAGTTAAGAAGAGGGAAAGAGAATTTGGAGGTCACTCTGATAAAAATACAATGACACATCTCTATGTTTAATAAACACTTGCAAATGGGCCAAAAAATATTCAAATTTTTTGGTTTGTCTATTCATTTTCGTTCCATGCCCATAAGGTTTGTCTGGAAATTTGGTTGCATTTTTGATTTGGGAATGAAATTCCTGGCTCGGTGCACACATTCAATCTCACTCGCTCATTCTCGTTCACACTTTCTCTCAAGCTCTCTAAATGTTTCTCTGCTGACCACTTCCTCTTCTTCTTCATCTTCTATGTTTCATCTTCTCTCTTCTATCCTCAATCTGCTATCTTCATCCGCATCTCCGTGGACATAACCTGGCAGGAACTTCCGCCAAAATGGCATCCATTACAGTCCATTTTTATATATTTATATATACATACACATATATTTATTCCTACAATGAAGCCATCTTCTCTCTTTTGTCTTCTGCCTTCTTCCTTCAACGCCCGCATCTCTGCAGACATGACCTCTAGGTGAACTTTGTGTCCATGGAGATATGGGTCAAAGGAAGAAGATGGAAGGCAGAAAACAGAAGGAGAAGAAGAGCAAGAAGACAGAGGGGGGATGCTAGAGAAGAAGTGGAGCTGTGAGACACGGATGTGGTGGGGTGAGAAGTGGGGAGACCTTCAGAGAGTGCGAGAGAGTCAATGAGAATGAGAATACAAACCCAATTTGTCGGAATTGTTTTTGGTCCATTTGCACTTGTCTAGTATATATTTATACATTGCATTATACTTCCATATAATTACATTTTATTACACGAACACAAGTTAAGAGGTAATAGTACAGAAGGAGAAGAATGCCCTGCTCTTGGGAGTTTATAATCTAATTGGAGTGCGAGGGGGAATAAGACAAAAGGAGAGGGGCCGCTTGGCAGAGGATGGTTTAGTTATAGTGGGGGTGATGTGGCTGAGAGATCTCCAAGGTGGGGGTACAGATGTTTTATTATTTATAGGAGAATAGATTGGAAGCGTCTCGGAATAGGTAGGTTTTTAGTAAACATTTTAAGTTCAAATACGTAGGGGAGAGTCTTACAGAATGGGGTAAGAAATTCTAGAGAATAGGCACAGAATGAGTAAAAGGAAAAACGTCATAATGGTTAAGGAGACAAGCAACTCAGAAGAGCTAAGAGGGTGATTAGAGATTAGGAGAGTAGTTAGAGATAACGATATATAGGGGGCTCAGTGTTGTTAAGGGCTCTATTTGTCAAGATTTAATTCTGGGGATATGGGGAGCGCGTGGAGGGACTGGCAAACTGAAGCATGAGATGAGGAGGTATGGGATAAGAAAATTAGTCTGGCAGAGATGTTGTGGACAGCTTTATACACTTATGCTCTCTATTGATGGTATATTATCATAGGAACCACTGCCAAAATACATTTTCAGATATATATTAACCTGAAGAGGACGTAAGTGGTTTGGGTTTCTAGATATAAAATTGTGTGTTTAATAGAAAAAGGAAAACAAATTCTCATTCCACGTGAACACATACGCATGTACACAGACACACTATCATTATACTTTAGGATGAAAATCAATTTCGACAAAAGAAAACTATCTAAAGAAGAACTTGATCTGCTTTCATACCATAAAGGCTCCCATTACAGTTCTCTCTCGGTGATTTCTCAAAAACATGGAACTCTCCATAATAACCGGTGACCTGGTGACACTACAGAATTACAGAACATTCCGAAGCCATTCCAAAAAGCCGACATTATAAATGAGGAATTAGTTACAATATGTCTTCCCGGGCGCATCAGGCCGAGTCTGAGGTCTGCAGTCAATTCATAACACGAACACGGCGAGAATACATTGGATAAAAAGACACGTATGATTGATGATTTCATTTACGGGCGATGATAAGCACTGACACATCAGACTTCAGAATAACACAGTAATTATGATATTGACCTCATCTGTGTTGTCAGTGAACCATCGTACATAAATTTGACAGTTCCTTTGGGGCAAACTTTCATTGTATTAATCTTGAAGCATCTTCTGGCCCTAACTGGGCTGTTGATGACTTTTCTTGGACAAGAAGATCAGGAGCTCCTCAAAGAAATCACTAGCTCCATTTTTAGTTGGGAAGAAGACACCAAGTAGATTTCCCAAAACTATGTGATGTATCAAAGATTTACAGTAAAGGGGCCACATTTAAAGGGTCACCAGCTTGGTAATCAATGCCCCCATGGCCAAGGATCAGGTCAAGGATGAACAATGTCTACACTCACATATATTGTGTAAGGAAACGAAATATTTAAATATCCATACATTTTCCATGACCTCCGCACTGATTACTGGCAAAATGATGATGAAATAAAACAGAGGCAGGGGTTGGATCTGAAGGGGCGCAGGGTTTATTAAACACTTCGACATGTTCTAATGTGCTTAACGATCCTTAGAAAAAAAAAAAAATTTGAATCCTATTAATAACAACAATTTGTTTGAATGTTAACAATCCACATGAAGAACGGGCCCCTGTCTTGATCCTCTTCTTTAGTAGTATTGCGCCAAATACCACCGGCTGTAACCCAACGTCAACTAGTTGGTTGAGCACTGCCCACCAAAATTCTGCAACTACGGATCCAATCAACCACAAATGGGCCAATCTGTCCCCAAAAATCCATCTCTCAAACGAAGAAGACCAATGAAAACATCTGACCTTAAGTAATCCAGGGTGGGTGGTATAACAGAAGCCCCTGTCGAGGAGGCCCTTTCCATTCTAAAGCAAAGCCCAACGAACAAACCCGATTTAATTTTATTTTTGCCACCCCCAGGCTCAGTAATGTCTCCTTTATGCTTAATCAGCTCCACACATAGGGGGCTAGTTAATTAAAACACCAGATACTCACCTAAAAAGCTACAGTTTGATGGAACCCGTTTACATCGCACAACCGTCCAAATGAGACACATATAATATAAGGATATAGAATTAAGATTTTAAAGCATAGCCTCGAAAATACAAACGTAGGAAGTTCGTAATACGAGCCTTAAAATCGACCCATCTCAGGAATTAAATTTATTTCATTACCTAGAAGCTGTTTTTTCCAGTATAATTGCGGTTTGGGGCTTAAAAGTTCTCTTGTGGGTTAAAAGCAGGTGGCAACACCAAATATAACGGATTACTAATTTACTCTCCCACACTCATACCTTTCTCATCTGATCTCCTCCTGTAGATGCCCAAACCACTCGGCATCTATCAAAGGGGAGGAATAATTCAACAGGGAGGAATCATTGCCGGAATCGTCTAAATTTAAATAAAGATGAGGTCCCAATTCATAGATAGTGACGGTCTGTAAACGTCGTCGTGTGGGCTTATTGTAAGAACTAACGTGAAGGATTTACTAAACCGAAGAGACCACATTAATGATACACAAATATACATTCCAATTGTTTTGTAAATTATAATAATAAAAAAAAAGAATTAGAAAAGTAAAACAATTATACGTACACTTATGGGTTGACTTTTTGGCACATCATATACACCTTCTTTCTTATGGCTGGTAGGAACCTGAAATGTAATAAGTAAAATATGAAATATATATCACAGGACATACGTAATCCAAACATTTACATGGCTGACACCAGGATGTTGAACAGGTAGTAGAGTCTGATATTTGGGATGGATTTTGAAAAGTCAGTTTATTGTCTATTCTTTGTACAATGCATGACATACCCCCCCCAACTTCTACCCCCGGTGAATTGGGATCCTTGGGGGCGGAGCTTGGGAGGTAGAGTGTCACTCAAAGCGGCAGCGCTACTGTGCATGTGCACAATTCCGCACATGTGCAGTATGCATTCTCCCAGACACAGGGAAATGATACCAGGACCGCGGGATTGCGGGCTTATATCCGCTGTCCCCCCAACTTCTACCTCTGTGCCCGAAAAGCAGGACAGTGGTATAGGGTGGCAATAGCGGGACTGTTCAACACAAAGCAGGGCAGTTGGGAGATATGGTATAAAGGTAAACCCATGGCACAAGTTTGGAACAAATTAGTATTTGAGTGATTCTCCCTATTTCCCATGATCAATTTTCGTGTTATAAAGCTTTCCGGTATTAAAGGTGCTGTTCCACCTACACTTTTGTAACTAAATGGAACGTTAGAAACATCATCCAAACCTTCTTTATCCCATAAATAATGATTTGATCATTCCGATTTTATTTTATTTTTGGGGGGGGATACTAAAGAGGGTAGTGAAGGGTTGTTGCCGTAGAAACTGAAAAAGCTTCTAGTTATTTTTATTTGATCAAACAGATCTTTCGAAGTTGATTTACTTAAGACATTACGCAGTGTAATAAATGTTTTGTCTACGTGAAACGGACAAAAGGAGATTTTTACAGATCTAAAAATATCAGGATATCCGCTTCTAAGTCAAGATGAAAACACAATAAAATATGTTCGTTACATTGCAAACATAAACTACCTTTAAATGTCTTGATAATTACAATGAATTCGTATTATACTGTGAAAACCAGAAAGGAATGTATCAAAGCAAGCACTGTCACGCTATACCCATTTCCCTAACATTTATTTTTTAGATTTAAATTTCATTTTAGAGTAGTAGGTAAATGGAACAGCCTCCCAGCATAAGCGGTAGAGGTTAATACATTGAGCGGATTTAAACATGCATGGGATAGACATACGGCTCCTGAATCTAAGACGAGAGCAACGACTGATTAAGGTTTGAGTCTTTACAGCAAGAATACCGGCCAACTATATGGGTGGATTTGGTTATGAAATTCTATGTTTTATGTTTCTATTAAATACAATAAAATGCCTTATTGATTCCCACTGGATAAAAAAAATCATATTTCTGTAATTAGTCTCACCAATTCTTTTACGACTACACAAAAAAATAATTATGGCTTATTATAAATATTGTAAATCACCCCCGGTAATTACATTATAGATTTTAAGGTAAGGCTCCTTTCTTTAAATGCATTATATTGACAAACGTTAATTACATTGGAGCCGACGATATGTGTTGTATATCATTTTAAATCCTCACCCTTAATTTTATTTTGCAAAAAAAAAATGTACTTTTGACAATTACAGTAATTATATTCTCACAAAATGCTCCTTTGTGGCATTTTGCTACTAATTTGCATAAACAATGCCTTTGTTGTAACCGATCAAATATGAAATAATCATAAATGTTGGCGTCTTTCCCCCAGTAACGCAGTTAAAAATCTGCAATTGTGTTTGACGCTTGTTGCAGAATTGCTATATCATAATGAGTATAAATAAATAAACCATTATATCTGGCAAATAAAGCCCAAATAAATCACATGCATTTCTCTTTAAAATTTAATGGCAAAATAATATATTATTCACTCCACTGAATTCGCCATCAGTCTAATGGGGGGGGGGAGTCACCAACACAGTTTTTTTTAAAATTAATTTATTTTATTATTATTATGGTTATTATTATTATATAAACACTGAAATAGGTATAATTTATGCAAGAAAGGGAGTATTTTATGTAATAATTTCCTAGTTAATGATGTCAAGGGGTTGGTAATATTTTCTAAAAGGATCCTGAATATACCTGTCCTGATCCCAGCTACAGCTCTAATTAGGAAGATTAAGTAATTAAGCTGTGAAGCATACCCCCCCTAAATCCCTCTGTCCTTTTTTCCTCCCCTGATGCCCCTTGTTTCTAGGAGGTCAGAATGTTTGCTGGGTATGAGGGTATCGCAGGGTTCTACAGCCCTAAAAGCCCCGATAATGTGTATAGAAACAGCTGTGAATGTGTTTATACGTTAAATTGTGCAGATCGCATACAAAGTATTGGTAAAGTTCTACCCACATCTAAACTAATTGGAGGTATGCTGAGTGGGTGGGGCCATGATGATGACCCCACCCACTTCTGCATATATAAATGATGCCCAATGCATTGTGGCCAAGTTCCTCCCAGTGTCCTCTTAACCCATCATCGATGGAGTCTATGTCCTACTATTTGGTGTGTCTCGATATTACGCAATCTCAAAAGTCTAAGTATAACTTCCCCTAAAACAGAACAATAGATAACCAGTAAAGGCTTTATAACCAGTAAATAGTTTATAGAGCGTTCCCGCTCGCAGCCCCCATTCCTCTTCCTCCGTAGATACCTGGTAAATGCTTTCATCGCTGTCTGGATCACGAACGGACTCATGGCCGGCCTCAAACACTATGTACTATAGCATCATCCAGCATAGGAAGGCAGGAAAAAAGAGATAGAGGCAAAGAAAGGTTGGGAATTTTAGATCAAAAAGTCGAAGAAGCAGCGATCGAGTATTTGTAAAAGATGCGTTCTCACTTTTTCCATAATTGATATTTTTTAAATGGAAATAAAATCTATTTCCACTTGGAAAACCAACAGTTTTCTAACATCATTTGTTAGAATGCTTCTAAATTGTGCCCCCTATTTTAGGGCTGTTCTTGAAAAGAAAAAGTACCAGAATGCTCTTTTAGGATCCAAAATCAAACATTTTTCCAAAGATCTATTACATCATTAGAGGAACGTGGTACAGAAACAAGTGGAATTTCACATTGATGGCATCGTTTAATGACAGATTAATTTACTGCCTGTGCCTCTCCTCCCTGATGCAGATAATCTGATTTGGTTCAGTGGCTTTATTAATTCTAGAGTGTTACTGAAACAAGGTTGCTGTCTTCCTGATACTTTGCAACTTCTCTACTCTAGAACCTAGCCATGTTGGTGGAAACGATCCAGCTATCAACTGTGCTCCTCTCTGTACCTATGAACCCAAGGGCAGCTGCCCTTTGTTGTCCAATGGGCTTATGGCTCCTGAAGACGAGACCAAAGACTGATTAAGGTTCGAGTCAATTGGGAAGACCAGACGGGCCAAATTGGTCTGGTCTGTTGGCCAACTCTGTGTGCAATCAAGTAACGTTTTTAAGAGGCATGGGTCTGAGATGGAAAAGACATATGGTTGTATCATAACATACCATGCTAATACCTTTAAATTGTATTGTTACCCTGAATATTCTTTTCTAGTAGTGCAAAATGTTCATCAAATACCTACATGAGTTATCTCTGAGTTCTGTCTACAAGTGTCTTCTCCATGGCTTTCTGATTAGGTATTGGTAAGAAGACCCGTTGTTCTGCTTATACGTGGCCATGTTTTACAAAGTCAGTTACAGGTAGAGATATTACCTGGTACACAGGATCTTCTACATCTTCTTCCAAAATTGTCTGAAGCAAGGCAAGCAGAGGTAAGAAAGGAACAGACATAAAAAGCAAACAAGGATGCAGGCAATTAGAAATGAAGGACAGCAAAGATGTAGCTGGAGGTTCAGTAGAAGAACCTGAGATCAAATGAAAGCATGGACATTGTTTGACATCCATCCAGATAGGCAATGACATCATACTATTACAGAACATTGGGATTTTGAATACAGATGTGACCACATAATTATAACACCCCCCCCCCGCATAAGTCAGAAAGGACTCTATCCTCTACTCATTGGACCCTTTTATGTTTTTCTTGTTCTCCACGTGTTCTTCAAGCTTTCTAGATATGTTTTTATTACGTTAGAGTTTTTGGACATCAATCCAAACCTGTGATTGAATGTGTTTTTGACAAGTCCAGCCTTGGAGGTTCAGGCTAAACGACTAATCATATTTTTCTTTATTTAATTGGGTATAGAGCGATATGTTATAGAAATATAAGTACAGTATTCTGTTCTTCCACCCACATTTTGTTGACCAACGTCACCGTATTTGCTCCATATAGATACCTGATATACTGCTTGTTCACATTGCTTATCTTTCTGGGCTTTTTTCTCCATTTCTTCTCTCTGTTTTAGTTCGTAGATAAGCTGGAACAAGTCTCGTAAATCCAAGATTACCGGCTCAGCCTAAATTTAAAAGAACACCACTTATAATTAGGTTTCAGAAAGGGTTTTATAGCATTTACAATGCTTTTTTATGATAATAATAATAATAATAAAGACCTGGGTTGTTAAGATGAACTAGAGCTGATATATAAATATTATTATAATGTATTGTTTTCTATAGCGCCATCATATTCTGTAGCGCTGTACAAATATAGAAAATATTAATAAAATTCTAATATTTATTAGATGGGGGGAAAAAATCTGGTACTACCAGGTAGTGGCTGAAACTGCAGAATTTCATTTGCATATAGCATCTCATGATTATCTGATAAATGTCTATAGGTGTCTTATTCATGACTTTCAGACATACATAGTGAGACATTCTAATTAAATATAGGTTATATGACTTTTCTGGCCATGCACCAGAGCTGCCCGGAGGTGAGTACGGGCGCTTGCGCACCACTACGCCAGCGATGCATTCTGTAAAACATATGCCCTGCAATGCAAACATCTATGGGGAGAGGAAGAACAAATACATTGGGGGGGGGGGGGGGTTTCTGATGAATTCCTCCATGCATTACATTGCAAATTAACCCTTTAAAGACCTATTCTGATTTTAGGTTAAGAAACCTTCAGAGGAAACAATAAAGCTTGATATTTTGTATAAGTGGAACTGCACCTTTAAGAACATACGCTAAGAATGTTGACAAATATATTGCTAAGTGTTCTAAAATGCTCTTTCAGATAAGAAACATATATATATATATATATATATATATATATATATATATATATATATATAAGTGACAGTGTCCCTTTAAATATTATTTATGTCATACATTTCAGATTTAAATGAAACTTTCTTGGAGTGATGATTTATCCATCGCCAAGGAGAGGAGACATTACCTGCTAGCGCAAGCTGAATCTAGTTATGGCATTTTTGGGGCTCGTGTATACGGATTTTGTGATAAAATGTTATACCGTTCCAGCAATAATATGCGAAGCTATATATGTCAGTGAAATGTATGCATAACTCAACATGCGCAACCTATCATTCAGCTTCCCATATAAGAGTCTTCTCTCTGATAAATGGGTATACATGTGTGCAGCAGGGAAATAATCAAACAGGATCCAAAATTACATTTTTATAACCCCCCCTGCCACATTCATTGCAAGACTATTGCAATAATTTGTGAACATGTGCAGAATGCATATCGCAGCGGGCTTTATTCACTAAACACTGAGTTATGGGATCTCACTGTATTGACTATATATTATGCAGAGCAGGGTGAGTCCTTTTCACAGGCAAAGCTCACCAGGTTTAACCCTTCCTAATGCAAAGAGAAATCATTTCATCACAATGTATTGTTTCGTGAGTGCTAACTCACCATCTAAATGTATTTATTTCTTCATTTAAAAAAAAAAAATTTAGAAATCATTTAAGATGCTAACAGGTTAGTCACCTAATTCTACTAAATACTGCCGAGAAAAATATATAAATATATATGTACAATAAGTCCTTATTTAACAAGATTTTTCTGTTGGCTATTAAGTGTGGCTCTAACCGTTCAAAAGTTTGGGGTCACTGAACTAGGAAATGTCTAGCTGTAACATAATAGCAAAAGGGTTTTTTAATGATCAATTTAAACTTAAACTTGGATCAGTGAACACAACGTGCCATTGGAACACAAGAGTGATGGGAGTGATAAAGGGCCATTGGAACACTGGAGTGATGGGAGTGAT
Organism: Spea hammondii; assembly: GCA_029215755.1. Lineage (NCBI taxonomy): Eukaryota > Metazoa > Chordata > Amphibia > Anura > Pelobatidae > Spea > Spea hammondii. The sequence continues at coordinate 50,492,770 of JARDYJ010000007.1, forward strand.
AAAGGGCCACTGGAACACAGGAGTGATGGGAGTGATAAAGGGCCTCTGGAACACAGGAGTGATGGGAGTGATAAAGGGCCATTGGAACGCAGGAGTGATGGGAGTGATAAAGGGCCTCTGGAACACAGGAGTGATGGGAGTGATAAAGGGCCATTGGAACACAGGAGTGATGGGAGTGATAAAGGGCCATTGGAACACAGGAGTGATGGGAGTGATAAAGGGCCTCTGTACGCCTATGAAGAGATTCCATTAAAAATCAGCTGTTTCCAGTTACAATAGTCATTTCGAACATTAACCCCGTCTGCGCTGGATTTTGGAAGAGACAAAATATGCTTTTCTTTCAAAAACAAGGAGACTTATAAGTGACCCCAAACCATAGTGTATTTCTTTGTCATTTATCCTGATTTACCATCCAAAAAGCCTTTAAAGTGAGCCCACGGTCCATAAATGTATGCATGAGTTGGTGTGATTTGGGTAAAATATTTGACCTTTACATTGCGCTAGCCAACAGCTTCAACCTTGATAACGGGAGCTAATAAAGGTTTTTTTTTTGCTATTTTGCATTGTAGCAATAATTTCAGCAAAAACTTTCTTTAATTGCATCTGTATGGACAGCAAGGACAGTTTGTGATCTGTAATGAGCTAGCTGGCATAGCGATGCTTCGAACGGTATTTAGTATAATGGGGATGGTCGCGTACCGTTGGAAAGTAAAGCCTGGGTACGACGTATGCTAGTAAACTAATCTGAGAAAGATACAGAACAGATGAGGCCAACACTAAAAACAACTGGATCCATCCATAGCCTCCGAGCCCCCACCAATGGTCCAGAAAGTCTAAAAACTGCCATTTTCGTTAAAATCACAAATGGTTAAAACAAGGTACATCACTTACTGCCTGCGCGGTTTTTATTGCCACGAATCTATGGTTTCCCTCTTTCCCGCACACGTATCCGAACGCCCGATGGTCCGTGATATCCTTGGCAATGTAGGAAATTTCATGAACTGCATGGTGATGATAAAGAATCTGAAACGGAGAGGGAATTATAGAATTGAATCCACAGTTTCATAATCATCGTTATTTTTTTTATTGTTTTTTCTTTACATTCTGTTTTGATGTCTCTAAAGATACACCTTGACTCTTACCATTGACAAGTTTGGTTTTTTTTTTTGCATTTAAAAGGGTTATTAACCGTACCCAGGTGTGACCCGGAGTCTCCAGGGGAAGCCCTGCAAACCGGGTCTCCAGGTCAGCTTTTGGTTTCTCAGACAGAGGAGCTGAGTTTGGCCACGCCTACTCCCTACTGACTTCACTAAACTCCACCCTCTCACAGCTAGCCCCGCCTCCACGCATGGCTAGCCACGCCCCACACAACGCCACTCCCTCGGAAGAGAGACCGCTCTGGGTTTCCTATCCCAGCCTTTGCCACGACTGATGTTCCTGCCGGAGGATGATAGGGATTATAGTAGTCAGTCAGCTGGATGATAGCAAGTTTTTTTGTGCTGATTTATAGCGCAGCAGGTTTCGCATTCAGCAATTTCTCGTATAAAAAAATCATAAACCGTTTATTCTTTAACCAGCTGTCCGGAGCGCATAGTAGCGATCGCATTAACAGCGCATGCCGTCAGCCTGAAATTGATTCTTCCTTCTCTCTCTGCTGCACGCTGGCACGGCTGTGTACATACAGGGCACAATTTAGCGGCACTGTGCGAGCCCCGAATAACAGCACTGCATCGAAGGCAGGCTGACCAGGGCCATGTATAAAATAATATTTCTAAATATAGAAATCCACAAAGTAATAGATTTTTTTTTTCATAATACCAAAGAAGTTAGCAAAATATCAACCGTCATAAAAACGCCTTTATGTTATGTATATTTTTAGATATTTATCATAAAATATTTGTACTTATATTTCCTGATTACACAGAGAAATGGCTCCATCCCAGTATGCAGCTGTCTTCTCCCTTCCTGATTGGTTGCTTATATTACAGCTTTTTTTTTCCATTGGTACATAAAACAATAAAAAGGATTGCCCAAAATGCCCCAAAGCACAAAAATATTCCCAACATACAGGCTGAAATAGTTTCTTACAATTCGGAAAAAAATCTATATTTTGCGTTAAACTTTTAATACGGCTTACAGGCAGGTTTTTACGCTCTAATTTACTTTTGACTTTACTGAGGGGGTAGTAGATGAATGGAACAGCTTCCCAGTGGATATAGACAGTGAGGGAATTTAAACATGCATGGGATAGGCTGGGATATGCTGGGATGGGATATGGCTGCTGAAGACGAGACTAGCCACATACTAGCCATTCCTGGCCCCAAATCCCCCATATGATGACTACACCACACCATTGCCCCCATCTAATCAGGGTTTGCCCCCAAGTATTAGGGTCATGGCCTGACTTAATGATATCCGAGAATGAGGTTTTAAACGGGGAACGATCTTGAACACGGCATTTAAGTAACAAAAATATCTGCTTCTCCTTTAAAGCTTCCAGGACAGGTCTCATTTCAAATGGACTGTGAAAGAAAGGCCGTTACTTCCACTTCTTTGTAACATTTATCCTGCATTAATTTAAACTAATTGACTTGGCCTGTTTATTAAAGCGCTGCCTATTTGCATCTAGTAAATAATGGATAAGCGTTCCGAGACAAGGTCCAAAGATCGGCCATGAATATTTCAAGGACTTCGGGCCAAATCTATGCCAATCAGATGAAGAAAATGAACAAAATCTGCTTATTAAAGGCAGAAATATTTTAATTGTCTCGCCTTAACAACGACGTCCATGTCGGCAGATTGTATGTGACACGGCGTCGCGCACGTAGCGGGACGAGCCAGAACCGTAACGCTTCTTCATTTGATTTTAGAAGGTTGCAGCTGTTTGCTGCTTTTGTTCTGTTCACGATGCATATGTTCAGAGAAATATATATATATATATATATATATTATTTTCTTATATTATTTTCTTTACAAATTCAAACAGAGACACGAGGGGCTCAATTCAATGACCCCACCAAATTGGCCGAAATTTTTTATTATATCTGATACACGTTACGTTTTATTTCCTTTTCCTAAAATCTTTTGATTCTGGTCAATGACCTGCCTAGAAATTTGAGCTGATATTAACGGTGGTTGAAAATGCATTCCACAATAGCTACTGTGCATAAACCCCCCCCCCAAAAAAACGTAAAATGAATAGAAAACAATTGCAACTAACAACTCAGTGGGGTGCGCCGAGTATGAAGTTGACTTAAACGGGCAAAAAAATTAATACATTCTAACCATAAAAAGTTTGTGTTTGGAATCCACACTACTCATCTGATGAAACTTAACAGCATGGGAAGGTGACATCAACATTCTTTACTTATGCAGAGAGGACGAAATCTATTATTTCCGAAACAATGTAACATTTTAAAAAACAACAGGCAGGGTTCGCGACCCGGGGACCCGGGGAAGCAATGGTTCACTCGGAGACGCCGGGTCAGTTTTATTTATTTCCTGTAAAGTTGACAAGTTAACACAATAACCAAACGACGATAAGGTTTAGATGTTGTTAACTCAAGTTCCACAACACCCTCGCATTTATTACATTCTTTTACTGTATTTACATTCCTTTAAATATTGTAAAGACATGTGACCTTCTACTCCGGGTTCCATTATTGGTAGCAAACTCTGATTTGCTGGATCTATGCGAACCGTTCATCTCCGTCGATAGTTTTCAACAACTGAAGGGATTCTGTGTTCACAGACATTGTTTCTTTTTTGAATAATGTTAAAATGTTCCCTTTGTAATGTGGCACAAAAGAAAAAGCTTCAGCCGGGGACATTTGGACAAAAAGGTTGGCGTTCAATTTTTTATGTGTCCTGTACAGATTCATTTTTTCTTTTTTTTAATGTTTATCAGGCCCTCTGAACACAGGCGGATATTGAAGGACATCAGAAAAAAGTCTTTGTTGCTATTTATAAAAAAAAAAAAAATGTCATGTTCTGAAGTATGAAAAAATACTAATTTTCTAAGCACTTGTTGCTGATGTCATATAATGCTTCTGCTTTCAAAGCCCCCGTCGGTTTTAGCACAGAAACATAGTACTTGATGGCACATCAGATCCATTCAGCCCGTTTCTCCTGCTGTAAAGACTCAAACCTTAATCAATCGTTGGTCTCGTCTTAGATTCAAGAGCCACATGCCTATCCCGCGCATGTTTAAATTCCCTCACTGTATTAATCTCTACCCCTTTGCTGGGAGGCTGTTCCAATTATCTACCACCCTTTCAGTAAAGCAAAAAAGTCCTTACATTTAAGGAAGTTATACTGAATAAAACATAATCTGTTGTATAAAGTTAAATAATATTCTGCAACACAGGACACAACAGGACAGACTCCAAATTCCATAAATGTAGTATTGGATTGGCAGCTAAATTACAACAATAATTTTAAACAATGAATTTTAGTACTTAAAGTGGGACAAATATGTTCTTAGGACAAATTATTAATCCCCCACCACCACACACACACACTCACACTATCCAACAAGTCATTGTGGTTCTTGCTGATATTCAATCTCATCAGCAATCCCTCATCATCAAAACCCACACAGGAACTTGAACATCCACAAAGGCTGGGTTGAGCGCCAATGAACATGTCAAGATAGACTTCAACACTACCAAGATAATCAAGTTGGCAGTCATGTTCCTCAATTCTGTTTAAGGCATTGAGATTCTGACCAGTTCTGGTGAAACCTCCTCCTCTTGAGAATAAGCCAAATTTGTTGCGTTAGAAGCCATTTTGAACTCAAAGCCAACCCAACATTCCTTCAGTAGATTAGTTTATAAGCATTCCATTGCAACTCGACATAAGGTCGGCGTTGACTGGAGTTGAATCGAGGAGCCTTCAGACATGGTCGATTTGTCAAATGAGGAAATCCATAAGTTCCTTTGTTTCATATAAATGAATCGACCTCGGCAACTTTACTCAACTAACGACTAAATTTAACCCTTTGATTTATCTTCGCCGGCTATTTGTAACAAATTAAAGACAACAAAACAATCTTTTTTGAGCAGCAATAAATTTTTGTTGTTCTTTAAACTTTTTTTGTAGCAATTAGGTGACCTCCTTGTGCTAGGAAGACACTTCTTCATCGGCTTGTTTTCTGGTTTTTAACTCCTTAAGGACAATGGGCGGTCCCAAACCCATGGAAAACAAAGCATTTTGAGCCCGTATATGTACGGGCTTTGTCATTAAGGGGTTAATCCTGTCCCGCACTTGTCGTAATTACAAGTGTCATCTTTTTTTGCATTTATTTTTCTAGCCCCAAGCCACCACTTTGACTTAGAGAGAAATTGGCACAATCTTTGATATCAGGCATCTGTACTCACCAGGGGCTGCATTTTTCTACAACAAAGCTTAAAGTGACCTAATTTGAAAGTTTTTGTTGTATTAAAAAAAAATAGATTGAAAAGGAATTCAGCTCCCTAGTTAAACAGCAGACAGGGACACCTGCATATTATATACCTAAGATAAATGTATTCCACTCGACTCATTATAGTCAAACCTCTGGACCAGGATGAGTAATAATTAATGTCTAGAAAATAAATCAAGTTAGTACGATAATAAAACAGACAGAATTCAATAAATCTCATTTTATTGCTTACCGTTTACCGTATTATGATATACCCAGCCCATAAAACAGTGGGGTCCTTACTGCCTATTTCAAATATCGTGACGTTTACATGTTTAAAGGGTTAATTTAATATCATCCATTCAGCGTTAGACTCTTAGCCTTGTCTAGATATGAAGTCATACATTTCCTAAATGTCATAGTTGTCAAGAACTAACAGCTGCTTTTCCAGTAATCATTATAGCGGAATAAAATATTTCAATTAAAGAGTCAATGAAGGATAGGGTAGCGGAAGTCTCTTTCTGCCGGTAAGCACCATATAAAAGCTCCAAGCAGCCAATCAGTGGCAAGAATCGTGGGACCATGGAGGGGAAGGGCATCTGCAGGGCTGCAGCTTCTACCCCAGTTATCTGCTTTTTTTTTTTTTGTAGAATGCACATTAAATTGAATGAATATTTTTAGTGTGTATTCTCTTTAATAGGAGTGTCAGGAACATTAAACTGTCCCCTCAACAGACGTAGCAGCACTCACTTTTTTCGCAGTCTGCATGCGGTGAGCTGACACCTAAATTCATGGCCCTGTCATGTCACTAAGTCATCATGAAATAAAAAAAATAAAATTTCGAATATTTAAAATAAAAGGACCATAATAGGTACAAAATTAGCCTGCTCTACCCGCTGTCCCATGTGTGTGGTATAAAGAAGTTATACAGAGTTAAAAGGATAAGACCCCCACTTCTCAAACTCAGTGTGCAGTGGGGGAGACTATATAGTATAATTTCCCCTATCACTTGCATTAAGGGCATTAGAGGGTAAAATATAGAATAAACAAGCATATATGATGCCTAAATCCATCTACCCCCCCACCCCAGCCAATAAATAATTGTGATGCCGAAAACCCCAAGGTCCATAGCCCCCCAACCCATATTAATTATAATTATGATGTCAGATCTGTGGTTGGATCCCCCTGATATGTAAATCTATGACCCCCCCCCTCATAGACCAATTTGATCAACAGCCCCCAAAATCCCAGCTCAAATTATTGTGAGATCCAAACAAAATTCACATCTGAGGTCACAAAATCTCATTTATTTTCTAGCGTTATCTTTTGGTTTTTTTTGTTTTTTTTTTAAATATTTTTCACCACTCTGGAGCAACTGCTAATTCGCAGCAAGACTGAAGTCAGGTTAACCTGCTCTCGGAGTGATAAAAGGATAACGCGGTCCACCGTTTCACTTTCTTTGTTTAATTGAAATTTTCAACTAAAAGAAAAAAAAAAAATCATGGATAAAAAAATGAATGTTTCTAATTAAAGGACCAAAGTGGTCATTTTCTTTGTCCTTCCAAAAAAATTATTATGTTTTTCTACAGGGGAGGGTTTGCAAACAGAGTTAATTGCTTTTGCAGTTCGCATGTATGTTGCAGAGAGAAGCTATTATTATCAACCTTTGCTGTTCTCTAACACCTCTGTGAAAGGATAATGATGTGGTCCACTGTGAACGTCTAATTGTCCACTGCCAGAAATGTTACCTGATTAAATTAGTTGACCCTAAAGCTATTAAAAAATAACCCATAGACTTCTCTACCAGACAGATAATGTCCATACCTGCCCGAGTCCCTCTTTAGGACCCAAACCCCTGTGTCTCCTTTCCCTTCCTTGATGCCTCTCTTTTTCAAGCAGCTCAGAATCTTTGCTGGGTATGAGGGTTCTACTGGAAAATTTGTGAAAGAATGAAACGGTGTGAATAAAATACCTACTTTTTAGTCTAAATGTTTTAATTATATAAACAGCTATAAACAAGTCAAAAAGTCTCATAAAAAGTCTAGCTAATGTGACAATCCCTAGTAACACTTTTTACTCACACATTCTAAACGCTAAGTCTTTGGCCATTTGAAACGTTCTGAATATAAAAAGTATGATGGGTTTCATCAATGATGTCAAACAGCTCTGGGAAAATGGTGAGAAAATTGGTCAAAAGAAAGATAGGGCTGGCGACATTCAGGGGCCAAATCAAACAGTAATAAAGCATTTCTGTCCGATACATGTTTACAGAAAGAAAATGTATCGCCAATCCATAAAAGGATACAGTCATCATGGAGATGCCACCTAAAGCCCTTCTTACTCTACACATACTGGTGGCCACTCTAGAATTGCTACACAACAATCAGAAAAAACTTTAGTAATGGTCCAAACTCTTTAAATCAGAGCCGGCACAGGGAACAATTGTCCCTGGCTACCAAGCAAGACCTCCCCTGGCCAAGAAACACACTATATCTTCTTGCCTTCTACTTCAGTTAGGTCTGATGATACTGATCTGTTCTTAATCAGATCCGCATCTCATGAAGATATCTGTATCTCAAGAAGTTCCTCGCTTCTGAGGTAGGTTCCTCACTTAAGTGCGAACCAGGCTCGGGCTGGCCATCTTGCACGCCAGGCACATGTCCGGTGGACCATGGTCTGACATCGCCCCATACTCATACCTGGGAATTCTCCGGTCTTGACGCGCCCCCAATCCCCGCCAATTTCCCCTTTAAATGGGGGTGTTTCCCACAATGACAATGGACAGTCAGGGCTGAGTCCCGCCGGGATAGGCTCCGCGTAGACAGAGCCCAGAAGTCCCTAGGTATGCCCACAGTTACCTGATCTTCTGGGTTCTGCCATCGGTTGCTTTTACGTCAAGAGGTGGCCATCGGCCTTAAAGTGCCGGGGCCGCCTCATTTCCCCCAGTCTGGTCCTGGTGTGAACAGTCAAACGACTTCATGTTTGTTGGTTGAGAGGCATAACAAATTGTATAATCAACAAATTTCAGCCCCCGTACCCTTAAAATTTGCACCACTTCTACCCATGCAAGGATCTGCTTGTTTATCATTAAAAATCAATGTATTAATTGCATCTGCGTAATAATGAAAAATAATTCACAGGGATATTTCGGCAAACCAACGGAAAACCGGCATTCTGTATGAGCGAGAATCGGAATTATCCATTGCGGATCGCATTTTCCTCACTCAACATACTGATTTCCATTAAAAGTATTTCTAATCTATTAACAAGGTGAAAGTTCATTTTCACTTACCCTACATACAGCTAATCTCCTCTTCAATTATTTCAGACATGGAAAATAAATTGCCTGTTAATTATTCCCACTTGTGTAGAACTGAATAACTTTTCCAGTCAACCAAAACACAGGTACACGGATAATCTAAATGATATACAGTATTAATCTTCCGCTTAATTACCAGGGCTGGTATTTATAAATAGTAAGCTAGTTTATGCCATATCTTTCTTGTTTATGATTGGCTATGATGTCATTCATGCCCAATGGTTAATTACAGAAAAATACCAAAAAAAAAAAAAAAGGCAAAATGAGTACTTGTATCCATTATTATTTAGCGTTATCATAACCGGTGGGTTAAAAGAGATTTTGAAGTCAGAGCAAGTACTGCAGTAGATGCCACAACCGATAAAGTTGACCAGACCATGTGAGAATAAATGTCAGAACACTTTCATTTGCATGTGCCTACCCAGAATCCCTTGTGGTTGTGGCAGCACCATGAGATTTTTGAGGGAAAAACAAGCTTTCTGGCTTGTCTGGTGTCTGTAGATGAGTGATTAATAATACTTCTACTACCCCCTTAAATTTAAGTGGAAGGATTTTCCATCACCTTTACTCACCATAACTTGTAATGGTATTGTCTGTACCAAAGATAGTCCATCGGATTTGTTCAAATGCCCAAAACAAAATCTGCGATGAATGTTACCTTTTTGGAAGATTGTTTATCTAAGAAGCATTTTAGCCACTTTATTTTACATGATTTTGTAGGTATTGTATCCAACTGCGAGGTGTTTGCGATGGAATTCGCGGTGGAGACAAGGTGCTAAGCAGCGTTTTGCGAGATTATCTTTTTAGTTGAAGATGCAGCGAAGCGGAGAGGACGGGGAAAAGATTTAAACCTAAAATAAGTCGACAGTATGGTTTCAACAGATTCCCTGCCTAAATGACATATTTCATGCATGGTTAAAAATTAAGCCATCATAAATAACTAATTTGGGAAATTCGTTTTCGGGCAACAAATTGCTTTCCCTGCCCATTCGTTTCTGATGAAAATCAGGGGGCATTATTAACTCATTCATTCACTCTCTCATACTCGTTCACACTCCAATGGCGGATTGGAGGATGGGGAGAGGGTCGTCATTGGAACCACCGCCATACTGCCCTAAGCGGCACTTTTGTTGACATCCTCTCCCCCGATTGGAGGCTCAGCGGAGAGGACTTTCAGTGATGTCCTCTCTCCTGGTTGGAGGGTTGGGAGGAGGGATGTCACCGCGGAGGAGGAAGCACCACCTTTTTGGTGAACTTTCTTGTTCATTAAAAACTTGTGATAAGTATTATGTTCCTTTATTTTTGTGTAATCGTCCGCTTTCATCAGTCATACTTCCCCCCTTCGATATTAACAACCTAGAGCCATCTCTGATTTAACGGTATGAATGTAGATTACAACATAACACCGTTATACTTTGTGGCCATTACCTGAACAATTTAACTTCCGAATATATACATCATTTCCGCACGGTGCATCCTCCACAGTAGTTTTAGTTATTTTAGTAAATTTATTTGAATAAATAGTGCCTGGGGGGAGTGCGGTGTCACTGTTAATACTGGTGGAATGAATAAGGTCTGGGATAAAGCTTTGAAAAGGATGACTTCTGCACAGATGGTAATAGAATTGCAGATGGTAAACTGGAGTAAGTTGTTTAAACAGAAAGACACACAGATTTCCTGGAAGGGTTTCAAGGACATAGCTTCTTTCTCTCCTTGAAATAAAAAATAGTAATATACGTGATTTCAGAAAAATTGCTATAGGAGCCACTAAACTTCCATGAGCGTGGTTTTTAGAGGAACACATATAATGCTTAACAAACACAACAGAAACGGCAGAAACGTAGTTTATTCACTAAAATGGGACCATTGGACATTATGATTGACTGCACTACATCATATCTCTCATGTTCTAACCCCGAAAATCAGGACTGCGGGATTGCAGTCTCGGATCCTGCTGTCCAGCCGCGCTCTACCTCGGTCCCCAACGGACTTACGAAGAACGCAATATGGTTTAAGAAATACCTAAGTTTTAATAAACAAAGTCGTGATGGTGGAACGGGCAGACTAGACGGGGCCGAACGGGTCTAATCTTCCGGCAAAGTCTATGTTTCTATGGTGACAGTTACAATTTAATCTAGAAGACTCTAGTTATACAGTTACATATTCTTTTTAGCCAAGTATAATTAATTTAATATTATTTTTTTTTTTTAAATGAGTATTGGCACATAATAAAATTCATTTTCCGTGACATGTTAAGCATATGGGGTGAGGTTGCTAACAGACGTAGCATTGCGTATAACTGTCAGGAAAGCATGTGAATTCATGGGCATCTCTATGGCAAGTTCTTCGTCTATCTGGTGTTATTTCTGTGTCTGACAGGTGTCTGTTTCTGAAAACACTGATTACTTGCTGCTTGGGTTATGCTACAATCTCAAGACGCTCTTCATATTTCATATAAATTCCACCGATAGAGCGATGAACCCAGAATTCTCTGAAATCGAGAGGAACAATCAAGTGGGTTGACCATGGAATGTCTCCATCCCTTGGGGTTCCTGCCTTTGTTTTTGGAAACTAGATTTGTCCAATAATATATCAAATAATCTAAATTAAATAAACCAAAGTAAGCCGGTTTATCTACAAATATAAAAATACAATAATAATTATATTATTAAAATAATAATTATATATAATTATTATAATAATAAATAATTATTATTCTGTCTATTTGACCATGATGACTTCTTAAAATTTTTTTAAAAATAAAATTAAAATAATTATAATTTACGGCAAGCTGTACACGAACCAATGAGTGTGGTTTACTTAGTATATAGAACCATAAAATGGCGGAGTTGGAGTAACAGAGCCAATTTAAATGAGGAGCGGCACCCGGAATGTTCCCAGGAACGGCTATAAGAAAAACACATGTTTATTTTTGGGGGGTGAAAAGGACCTCTGGAAAAACAAACTAATAATGATCATTTAACTCTTTGGTATGGGTTTTTTTAAGCAAGCTGGTTAAGGATATTTAGCTTTCACTATTAGAAAACATTCTTACAAAAATGTTTTTGTTCTCTATGATTACTGGTGATATTTATTACAATTTTAACTATAAATATATATAAATATATAAATTAAAAAAATATAAATATATATATAGTTTGATTATTTTTGTTTATGGTACCTGATATATGGATCTGTTTACATTATGCAAATTTTTTTTAGTAAAACTGCATATACAGTAGCTTATTTTTTTATTATTATTATTATTATTATTATTTTGTTTTGATATTTGAAGTTCATGGCAAAAAAACCCTAACTAATTATTACTCTGCCCTGAATTTACATCTTGACCGGTCACTCCTCCAGAACCAATCAGATTCCACCAAAGCAGAGGAAAAAACACAAAGATGCTGATAATTATTCTCGAGCACTGGAGAGTAAACCGTTCGATCTGTATATGCAGTAATGATTTTTAAAGAATTTTGGAGTTTTGGTATTGCCTTTGAACATGTGGTCCCATCTACTCTACTATCGTACCGTATCGTCAAGATACGTTATTAGAACTAAAGTGGCAGAATCCCCTTGTCATCAGAAATTGATAACAAGTCACAAGAACGTTACCAGCGACACCAGCTGTTAGGAGATATACGGTAATTATTATTAATTCCGCACAGAATATAAAGTGCTGTAACCATCTCTTAATTAGGACACAAAGCTGGTTTCTTGCTAACCACATCTGCAGGATCCAGGTGGTTATCCTCGCCGCTAATATTTGTTTCCCAGTGTGTCAAAGTCACATTCGGTGCTTGCGTAGACACAACGGGAAGGGCTAATCCCAGGTGGGCTTCCACCGCTTGCTAAAATCCGACCGGCTTCTTCAAATGATGCGTCCCAGTCTGAAGTCAGCCAATTAGTCTTCCCTTTCAAAGCAAACCGTGTACTCCCTACGCCAACGCTCCTCGATTTGCCAAGGAAACGAATTTTAAATATTTTTTTTACAATAAATAACACGGCTTTTCTTTGCTTCTGGATGGACAGAAATATCTTGGAATTCCAGGAACCAAAATAATTAGAATTCCATTTACAGAGTGTAAATTGTTTCAAATGATATTCCAATCTGGATTAAAAAAAAAAGATTTTTATTAAGTTAAGGTCTACTTACACCAGTTTTCTCATCGAAGATTTTGATTCCCCCGAATGAGACCGTTAGAAAGACCTTTTGCTTGTGTTCACCTTTCGATCGTGCACCCGCGGCAATCCCCTGTTGAGGGACAAAAAAACAAGGCATACAAGGTTACTGTGTTTTTCTCCAAACCTTTTTTTAATTATTTTTTTTTAAAAGAAAATATTTGAAGATATGATATTCGCTGTAAAACACTTGTCGAGTTAGGGCGCCACCTACACTTCTGAACTTAACCCCTTAAGGACAATGGGTGGTCCCTAAACCCATTGACAACAATGCATTTTGAGCCCGTACATGTACAGACTTTGTCATTAATGGGTTAATAAATCTTTTTAACTAAATGCTACATTAGAAACACCTTTCCTAGCTCCGTGGTAATGCCTAAACCCTTTGCAGAAATAATGATTTCATCACGCATTATTTCGCCTTATTCAGAAGTTTTGCAGGGAACGCTTAATTCTCATGTGACCCAAAAGGAGGCGTTGATTGGTTGCTGGCCGTAAATTTTGGGTTTGAGCTGCCCTGATGGAGAGATCTTCTCTGTAATGGTGCGAATGAACAAAAGACAGCAATGCTCTTTCCAAGTAAGCACTTTTCCTATCGGGTAGTCTAATTTGGCGTTTAGGTCTAAAACATGTCTCCCTTTTTGTTTTCTCAACAAGTAAATCATGACTTCGTCGTATAAGAGTATGTAGGGCCCGAAAAAATGAAATACATGTCATTTAATCACCGCGAAGATGCTGTTGCTCCAAGGTTAAAGCCATTTCCGCTATTAAAGTAACATTTGATAAAAAAACACAAAAAACATATTAAATAATAAAAAATATAAATAAATAAAAATAATATAAAACATATTCAATAATAAAAAAATATAAATAAATAAAAATAATAAAAAACAAATAAAATAGCTTGCACAAGTGTACCTTACATGAACTACAATAAGTAAGTACGTATATGTAGAGAATGTCAGTCTAGTTTCCATAGTTTAACACCACGAGTTTGGAGACAACGATGGATGCCGCGTGTATTCATACAGAAAGTGACCTCAATGCATTATGCAGCCTTCAATAAAATAGTTGCCGAAATTATTAAAATTGAGCACGAACCCTCGCGCCCTACTGTTAAATACAGAGGCTCGCTAGACAAGAACATTAATCTTGAAGATCGCCTGGATCTTGTCATAATTTGGCAGGGACTCGGAAAAACCTCTCAATTAATAAGAAAAAAATAAAAACATGGAATACCTCGGACAAAACAAATAACACATTTTATCAGCAGGTGCCTTTGCTTCCTGATGGCTAAGTGGAAATGAAGGGGGGATTTAAACTCATTTCTAATATTCGCAATTTTCCACATTCATTAGAAAAAAAACTAATCAAAAAAATAGGCCGTCGCTAAGGAGAAAGCCCTCCATAAAATTTGGTTTATATGCTTAGACATCGCTAAGCAATCTGACACACGGCTTACGGGAAGAAGTCACGTTGGGTTTTGGGGCAACGTACAATTTTGGTTTATCTTAGGAAATGGGTAAAATGGGTGAGCTGGCTTCTATTTTTATTATCATTTATTATTTATTGTGTTATATAGCCCAGGTAAGCGCAAAAGAGGACGAAGAATGAAGCCTTTTTGGAGCAGCGGACGAAGACAGAAGAAAGATCAACAAGAAGATGCAAGATAAGAGGCAGAGCTGCTAGGGATAGAGACGGACACAGAAGCGGAGAAGAGCAAGGGAGCATGAATGAAACTGTGAGAAAGAGTGCGAATGAGAGTATGATAGCGTGTGAATGAAAGAGTGAGAGAGCATGAGTGAATGAGGGAGAATGACAACAAATTTTGTTTCCGAATGTAAAAGGCCCCCCTGATTCTCATCCAAAACGAATTGGCAGGTAACTAAATTCATTGTCTGAAACGGAAACATTTGACCGAATGGTCCGTCTACTGCCTACCCCTACAAAGGCTGCCTGAACCAATCAACAAAAATCAGCAACTTAACAATGGGGGAGAAATAACTTCATGGGGAGGAATAATTATGCAGATCCAAGGACAGGAAACGTAAAATTTACATTTAAGTGGCAAATCCGCTTTAAAGTTGGATACATTGAAAGCTATATTTACAAAAGTGTAATTCGCAGACCATTACAATTTTTTAATGCGCGCGGGGGGGCTTTATGAGAAAATATTTTTATTATTATTTATAATTCTTATTAAAATGATGTTAAATGTGTAGACAGTACCTTGAGCTTTATCATTGAATCCTGGCATAACTTGTCTCCTCTCGCCGCAGAAACCTCGTCAATTCCAATTAACTTTGCTTTGTACCGTACACCGTCCCCTTTAAACCTTTTTATTAAAGTGGCTTCGCTGCGTTCCTGACCTAAAAGGACATAAAGAAAAAAGACAGACATATAAGCAAAGTCAAACAGAGAGAGGACACTTCCCAACCCCTGCAGGAATATTACATGTAAAACTTACAGAAACAGACATGTCTGATTACCAAATGGTATTTTTTTTCATATTTTTTTCCGTGTTTTTGGATTTTTATTTTATTTTTTTGCCTTAAGGCAGCACAGGCAGACAATAAAAAGAGAGAAAGACAATTTCATGTTTAATCAGGTTGTATAAAAAAAATGACAGTTAATCAACGTACGTGAGTCACCATCTGCTTTAAAATTCTGGCCTCTTGGAACGGGAAATTAAAGTTACAGAAAAAAATTATTTTTTTAGGAAATAGAAGATGAATACGGTAAACGTTACATTCCGGACACGCTGTATTCTCAACATCATGTTGGGGATTATGTATAAGAATTATGGTTTAAAGTCGTCCTATTGGAGCAGGAAAATCCCGTTGGTTGCTATAGTGATTGCTTCGCTTATGCATACCTCCCAACAGTCCCAGTTCTCACTGGTCAGTCCTGATTTTTACTATGCTATGAAATTGCTTACCCTCTTTGAGCTGTACTTACATCACCCTTTGCTTGTTATCCGTTCTGTTTTTATGCCATTCTATCCCCATTACATTTTGTTCCAATAATCAAATGCCACAGACGTATCCTTATTACACATTCTATTCCCGCACGGCTTTAACGCTCCTTCTCCATTACTCAGTACTAGATAAACACAGTTTAGCTTGCCTTTTGTAAGGATTAGCACTCTGTGTACAAGGTTCCGGGGGGGGGGGTCATTATCTAGGATGCATTGCTCAATACCCTGCATTTATTATATTTCTATATGTTAGGATTAATAGCAGTTATCCAAGGTTTAGCGCACTCGGCATCCAGGGATTAACACTCAATATAAGAGGTTAAGAGCTCGTAATATAAGGTTTATCAGGGTTTTACACTCCATATGTCACGTTAAACAATCTATGAGCAACTCTTTTTCTAAACCTTAGATTATTTACTAGCAAAAATTTAACCGGCCTCCAATTTTTTTATTTTTTACCAATAACATAAACTATGATGGGTAAAGCTGATAGAAAACCCTTCCACTTAAAATGTAGAAGTAGAGTAGTAGAAGCATTATTAATCACTCATCTACAGACACCAGACAAGCCAGAAGGTTTGTTTTTCCCTCAGAAATCTCATGGTGCCTCCACAACCACAAGGGATTCTGGGTAGTCGCATGCAAATAAGGTCAACAATGATCACCTTTTGCTTCTATATCCACTTTATGCAATAAACAGCTGTCCATGAGCGGTGATCTGGCTACTGCACCTCTTACCCGTGTTTTGTCTAAAGGCCGTCCTGTACAGCGGGCGATTACTTTCAAGGGATCCATGTATAAAGTGGCTATAGAGGCAAAGGTTATTATTGTTGACTTTATTTGCATGATTACGGAACATGTGCCTACCCAGAATCCCTTGTGGTTGTGGCAGCACCATGAGATTTCTGAGGGGAAAACAAGCCTTCTGACTTGTCTGGTGTCTGTAGATGAGTGATTAATAATACTTCTACATACCCCTAAATTTTAAGTGGAAGGGTTTTCCATCACCTTTAATGTTTTCAGGCAGCTGCATATTAGCCGTTTGTATGATTCTCACTCTGTTATCTGACTCCTGATCTACTAAACAAACACCCATACTCCAGAGTGATCAGTTATTCTTCTGAAGAGAATCCAGAAAACATTTGTTGGAAAGTTTTTTTGGTTTTTTTTTTACTGAAAAAAGGGTACAAGTGAAGTAAATATTGTTGCTTCGCTGATCTCTGAAAAATAAGGTATTAGAAATTTTAAAAAAGTCCCTTGTAAGTGATATCTGAAGAGTTACGTGCTCTAAGTGAGGACCGATATTGCTACTGGGTTAAATTCGCTGAAATGTCAAAAGTATTTGATGTTACTTGGCATAAGACAAAATACCAGCACTTCTCCAAAGCCGTTCCAATCCACTTGGCAGCGATATCTATTTATGGAAATATGTTTTCTTTTTCACGTTAAGAAAGAAATAATATTCTAAAAAGGAGACACATGCTGGAAGTTCCCATAGTTACAAGCTGGATATGCTAAAATATGCTACCAGCTAAATGTTACAAAAAAAAAAAAAAAAAAGGTCTTGCAAAATTGTGTTATCCAAATTCCTGTGAATTCCAATTAAAGTTTGTAAAATTTGTTTCTGGATTTCTGGAATAAAAGGCTTTGGACCTACTAGAATGCACAAAATGAAACAAGGTCATTTAAAATGTTTGCATGTTCGAATTCCCTCACTGTATTACCCTCTACCACTTCTACTGGGAGGCTGTTCCGCTTATTTGCATATTATGTCTAAACTTATGTCACATCTTTAAACATATCAGAAAGAAAAGCAAGAACATTTTGTAGATTTTGTAGGTGTCTGTAGATGAGTGTTTAATAATGCTTCTACTACCCCCTAAATTTTAGTGGAAGAGTTTTCCATCACCTTTACTCACCATAACTTATGTAATGTATTTCTTGTACTACCCCAAACCTCTAGTATTAAGCTGGTATCTCAACCTCATGCTGATGAGTCATATTAAAGATGAAATAGTTGTTTATGAGTAGTGATCTGGCTACTGCATCTTTTCCTGAGTTTTGTATCAATGTATAAAGTGGATATAGAGGTGAAGTTGATCATTGTTGATCTTATTTGCATGCGCCTACCCAGAATCCATTGTGATTGTGACAGCACCGTGAGATTTCTGAGGAGAAAACAAGCTTTCTGGCCTGTTGGGTGTCTGTAGCTGAGTGTGTTATAATACTTCTACTACCCTCTTAATTTTAGTGGAAGAGTTTCCATCGCATTTACTCACCATAACTTATGTAATGGTAAAATAGGAAGTGACACTATTATCAATTCCCATTCAATAATACATTGAAATATATGAATATATATATATATGTATATATAAAAACTTTACCAGGTAAAAATAGTCATAAATGGTTGTAAAGAATAAAGCTCATTTTAAAAAAAAGTTTATCGTACTCACCAGAATTCTAGTAAAACTATGAGAAATAAAAATAGTCATGGGTCTTGGAAAAATATAATAATAA